>CM053627.1:100387521-100417436 GCA_028646595.1 Phalanger gymnotis | reverse complement strand
CTGGGGGCTGGGAGTTCTGTTCGGGACAGACCTTACCCCGAGACCATCCAGGCTGACCTGGGCTGGAGCCCTGCTTCCCTCTGCCCCTTTGTGGGTTCTGCAGTTCTAGAATTGGTTCAGAGCCATTTTTTCATAGGTTTTTGGAGGGACTTGGTGGGGAGCTCACACCAGTTACTGCTTTCCAGTCGCCATCTTGGCTACGCCCCCCGGAAGTTGTTTTAAAGGAAATAAATAATGTTCTTTTAAAATAAAATTCTTTAAATGCATGATATCCTTTTTGGACAGGTTGGAGTGATATGGTCTATAAGAGGCTGTGGTATGATAATTTATCTTTTCCTCTTATGAATATCTCCTCTACAGTCAGGGGCAATCACCATCCATCTAGTCACACAGGCTCTTAATTTTAATGTCATCCTCACTCTCACTCACCCCACACGTCCAGTCCATTGCTCAATCTTTTCATTTCCACCTTCACAATATCTCTCACATATGTCACCTTCTCTCTGCTCATGCAGCCACAACTTTAGCTCAGATGACCATCACTTCTCTCCTGGACTATTGCAATAACCTTCTAATTTTTCGTTCTGTCTCAAATCTTTTCCAGTTCAATCCATTCTGAACTCAAGTGCCAAAGCGATTTTCCTAAAGCACACATCTGACCACGTCACACCTTCCCCTTACCTCTATCTTATTCAACTGACTCCAATGTCTCACAATTACTTCCATAATCAAGTATAATGTCCTTGAGCATTTAAAGCTCTTGTCTCTGGTCCCTTCTTACTTTACTTATCTTGTTACACTTTATTCCCATTCATGCAATCTTTGATCCAGCTACACTAATTTATTTTCTGTTCCTTATACTCATTGTACAATCAGCCGTCTCTGTGACTTTCCACTGGTTATCAACCATGCATAGAATTCTCACTCCTCTCACTTTCACCTTCTAGTTTCCCTGGCTTTAAGTCTCAGCTCCAATCCCACCTTTCTGAGTCTCCCAACTTCTCTGAGATTAACTCTCATCTACTCTGTATAAATCTTGTATATAGCTAGTTGTATCCTTCCTCTCTCCCCAGTATACTATGAGTGCCTTGAGGGCAAGGATTGTTTTTGCCTTGATTTGTATCCCCAGCTCTTCTCACAGTGCCCAACACACAGGAAGCACTTAATAAATGTTTTTCGATTGCCTGATTGACTCCAAGTCTGTTCATCAATGGACAGAGGTTTCCTTGCTTCTGCTTCCTGACTTCCTTTAAGTCTCGGCAAAAATCCCACATTCTAGAAGGGACCTTCCAAGGTTCCCCTTAATGCTAGTGACTCCTATCAGAAATCCCCTTCAGTTTAGCTGGTACCTATCTTATTTGTATGTAATTGTTTGTGTGTTGTAAGATTGCAAGCTCCTTGAGGGCAGGGACTACCTTTTGCCTTGCTTTGTATTCCAGTGCTTAAGTACAGCCCCTTGCAAGTAGTATGCTCTTAATAAATGCTTGTTAGTTGGATGCCAGTATGAAGGAGGTCTCTAGCTAGGTAATGCAGAGGATAAGGTGCTGGGTCTGAAGTCAGGGAGATCTGAGTTCAGATCTAGCCTTGGACATGTACTAGTTGTGTGACCTGAGCAAGTCATTTAATTTCTGTTTGCCTCAGTTTCTTCAACTGTAAAATGAGGATAATGATAACATCTACCTCCCATGGTCATTGTGGATCAAATGAGATAATACAAGTAGACACTTAACAAACATTTCCTTTCTTCTAGTCCAGTAAAAGAAGAATTTATCCCTGGTTGTGTTCCGATTAGCACTCTTATTGATGCCTTGGAGGGAGGCACTGGCAACATGTTTATTAGAATTGTGTATGACATAAAGCTGGGCAAGGAGAGTGCTTTTTAGTGTGGATGGGGATCCCACATTTTTTTGACAATTTACAGGATGGAATTTATGTAATGAGATGAAATTTAGCATAAATAAATGGAAAGTCCTAAGGTTGGTTTTAAAATAATCCATTTCATAAGTACAGGATGGTGGACACAATAGTCCCTTTAAAAATTAACTTTGAGATTTATGGCTTTCAGTGTAGAAGTAGCCTTAGCAATCACAGTCACAGGATCATAGATTTAAAGCTGAAGAGCATCCCAGAGGCCAAATAATTGGACTCCCTTATTTTACAGATGAGAAAGCTGAGGCCCAGAGGGGTTAAATGAATTGCCCAAGACATAAAGGGCCGTCTGGGATTCAAGCATAAGTCCTCTGACCCCAAATCCATTATTTTTACACTAACCCATGCAAGCTGTATTTGAACTGAAGCCTGGTTTCAGTAAAGTATGAGAGAGAATATAATACGCTAGAAAGAACATTTGCTCCAGGGTCAGAGGTTATTTGTTGTTGTTCAACCATTTTCAATCATATCCAACCCTCCATGATCTCACTTGTGGTTTTCTTGGCAAAGATAAGGATGTGGTTTGCCATTTCCTTCTCCAGATCATTGTATAGATGAGGAAACTGAGGCAAACAGGATTAAATGACTTGCCCAGGGTCAAACGGCTAGTAAATGTCTGAGGCTAGATTTGAATTCATGAACAGGAGTACATGGTCAGAGGGCCTATGACTAAAACCCACCTCTGAATCAGACTGCTTGCCAGATGTTGGCAACATTACTTCAGTTCCCTGTACCTCCATTTTCTCATCTAAAAAATGAAGGGGTTGGACTAGTTGGCTTTGGAGGTCCCTTTCAATTCAAGATCAGTGACACTATTTATCAACAGTGTAATATGTGAGCCCCAAACCCTTAACGTGAGCTTTGGCCACATTGATAAAAGCCCAGTTTTTAGAAAAAGGAATGTCATTGTCCTGCTTCACTCTGTTCTGGTTAGACCATATCTGGAGTATAGTATTCAGCTCTAGGTATCACATTTCAGGAAGGACATTGATAAAACCAGACTGCAGTTAAAGAGGGTGACCAGGATAGTGAGTGGACTAGAAATTATGCCACATGAGAATTGTTCAAGAATTATTTAACCTGGAGAAGGTGAGACTTGGGAACTGGATAGATATCTTCAAATACTGAAGATCCATTTTATGGAAGATAGATTAATCTCATTCTGCTTGACTCTAAAGGGCAGAAATAGGAGAAATAGGTGGAAACTGTCAAAAGGCAGAATTAACTTCTACATAATGAAAAAGCTTCCTAATGATCGTATCTTTCTTAAAGTGGGATGGTATGTCTAAGGAAGTAGAGAGTTCCCCCATCATCCAAAGCATTCAAATGGAATCTCTAGGAAAAGGGAAGGAGAGATAATAGAATGGGTTCCTATTCAGGACTAGGTTGCCTCTCCTGTCTCTTCTAACTTTGAGATTCTGTGATTTTTTTTTTTTTTGGTACTCTCAAAGTGAAATCTCTAATTTTATAGCCACAGTATAAATATACTGTTACTCAGACTACCAAACTAAACTTTTCACCACAGAAACATTAAAGTGAGATTGATGTGCCTAGTTGTTGTTTTCTCAAAGTTGAAATCTTGGAGTTGTCCATGGATGCCAAGATAACCTTCGCTGACCCTGGAACAGATCTGAGTCTTTGCCCAACAAATGATTTTACGTTAAAACAAATTTGCTGATGACCTAAATGCCTTGCCCTTCCAAAATGCAGAACATAGGTCAGGCTTCGCCATATCCACAGGCATCCTGTTCTAGCTGTAGCTTCTAGGTATCTAGTTAGTGTTGGGATTAATTTCCTAGTTTCAGTTATTTACTAAGGTTTCTAAGTTGGTAACCGAAGGAATCAGCTTATTTCTAGAAGAGTGAAAACTTCAAACTAATTTTCCTCAGGAGAGATCCCAACTCAAACCTGGTGGAACCATGTAAAATTACAGGATTCCAGACCAGGAATGGGACTTTAGACATCATCCAATCCAATTCCATCCCCTCACAGATGAGGAAGACAAGGTCCAGAGGGATTGTGACTCCACCAATACGGTAGTGCTATTTAGTGCTAGTATGTAATTAGAGCCCAGGTCTTCTAAATCATAGTTAACCGGTCTTTCCAGTTACTTTCCAGTTCCAGAACTGCCTAGTTCAGCCTCTAAGAGTTAGTAGTGTCAAATTGGAAAAAACTTGACAATTGACTCTTGTTTTCTTTTCCAAGGGGACTTCCGAGGCCAACCCTTGCCAGTGACTCAAAGTAGAGACAAGACTCCAGGATCAGAAATACACTTTTGGATGAGAATGTCTTTGTTATTTAAGCTTTCTTTTGTACACTGGTTCCTATGGCCCTCATTTTTATACACAAGAAATCTTCAATGGGCTATAGAAATCCATTCCTCTTAAAAGAGTTTTCTCTTCAACTCTGTAAACTCTTAGTAACTCACTATTATTTGCATCCTCTCTCCTCCAGTATCCATGCATTGTGTCTACTATTCATAAATGAATGAAAAAATATTTGTTAAGCACTTACTGTGTGAAAAGAACTATGCTAGGCCTGGAATACGAACAGAAAAGAAAGAGGCTCTTTTCTCAAGACCTTGCATTACAAAGATAGAGACCACACATATTAGAAGTTTCAGCTGCAAGGCTCCATGATCCTTTGGAAGAAAAGACAAGGCAGATGGTAATGCATTTTCTTTAATGTTATTTCCATTGTTTCATATTCATTTCTGATCCTTGTTAAGTGCCAAGGACTTTGGTGTTGAGAACTTTCTTTCCTGTATCTGCAGTAACTACACCACTTGTAGAAGTTGCAAAGTCACATCTCTAGAAGCAATGATTCCCTGGACCATGGCTCTTGGGGGCGGGTTTGAAGCTGAGTCAGTGGTCTAGGAGACAGTGCTTTTCCTGGACCTCTTGGCCTCAAGTTTCTTGAGTTATCTATACCCTGATTCTGTAATCTGATATAGTCTTTTCTACAGGATCCACTGTAGGTATTCTGTGTTTCAACTTCTTCTGGGGCCCAGGGTTCCAGGAGAGTATCCCTAATCTCAAAATGAGTATCCGTCTGTTTCTCACTTTCCTGTTGGCAGGCTAGGTTTGATTATTCAAATTACTTGAGGCTGCTACCTAAAGTACCTGAAAAGGAAGGGGGAACTGAGCCAAATCCCAACACAACAAACATGTCCAGGAACAAGAGATTTTTAGTCTCTGCTACATATAAATAAGTCTTTGTACACTTAAAAAAATGTAATCAATAATTCTCATTGATTATTAATTTAGCATTTTACTTCCCCCTACACACTTTGTTATGAATTTCTGTAATATGATCTTAGAGTTGGAAGAAATTGTAGAATTCATTTAGTTAAATAGTACTCCCAACCCCTCCCACCCCAAAGTGTAATCTTTGCTACAACATAGTTGTCAGGTGTTACTCTAGCCTCTATTTGAATATTTTTAGTAATAGAAAACTCACTACCTTGTGAGACAACCCATTACATTCTTACACAGTTTTGATTATTAGAACAATATTCTCCATGCAGAGCCAAAATCTATCTCCTTGTAATTCCCACTTATGGGTCCTAGTTTTGACTTCCGGAGTTATGTAGTCCTTGAGATATTTGATGGTAAACACTACATGCCACTCCTCAAAAAGTATATCTCATCTTCTTTAAAGATTTGTCATATGGCATTTAGGTACCGTCTTCTCACATATCCTCAAAAACCATTCTAGTTTGTCAGTGTCACACATAAAATGTGTCACCTACAACAGAATACAGAGGTGGTCTGACCAGCTCAGAGAATATCGGGACTATCAAACCCTTGTCTGGACACAGCATTTATACTAATGTGACCTTAGAGCACCTCATCTTATTTGGTCATCATGTCATTCTGTGGCAAAGACTGAGCTTTCAATCAGTTCAAACTCCTATGTCTTTTTCACATGAACAGCCATTAAACCAAGATTCCTCCAAACTATATATACACTGGTTTGTTTGTGGTTTTTTAATTCTAACTGTAGGGCTTTGCACTTATGAACAGTACCAGGAACTTATCCATTTTTCTTTTCTGAATTACATTTTTCCCCATTTGTCTTTACCTTTGCTGTTGTCAGGCATTCTTCACAACAAACAAAATGAAACAAAATGAGAATTCCTTCCATCTTTGGAAATTAAACCAAGGTCAGCCAACTAAACCAGAAGTGAAAGGGTGTTCCTATTAGGAGACTAAAATCATGCAAAAATCATTCCCTTCCTGATTTCTGATGCTTTTCCCACGTGCAGTACGATTCTGTGAAAATCCGAAGACTGTTCCCACATGAAGTATGATTCAGTCGAAAACTACAGACTTCACATTTACAATATGCGTAAGAGTTTTTGGACTGACCATGTTGGATAAACCTGGGGACACAAAGTACAAAAAAAACTTATGACATAAGTCTTTTGAATACCTTGCAATTTTATTGGACACTTTTCTAGTAGCAGAGGTGATCATGTCATAAGGCATTGAGGTTACTCGGAGCTCAACAGCAGCCAGTGGAGGAAGAGGTCAAAGATTCATACCAGAGGCCAAAAGGAGATATTAGTGATAAAGGATCATTTGCAGAAAGAGCACAGGAAAGAAGACATGACTGAGTTGGGGTGGCTCGATCTGAGTGAAGACCAGGGAAGAAGGTTGAAGGCAAAAGGTAGAAAGGGCCCATACTCCTGCCTAGTAGTAACAAAACCCAACTTTTGCACTATACTTTGGGCAACAACTCTGATGATTTCCCTATACCTACCTCCAGCCTAGCTCTCCTTCTAGCTCTTTCTTTCGGAGCTAAGACAAACAAATGTAATCTCTCTTATATATGACAGCCCTTCAGATCCTTGAAGACTCCTGTCCTCCCCAAGTCTTCTCTTTCAAAGGTTAAATGAGCCTACTTCCTGATGTTCCTATGGCAAGGTGTTCAGTCCCCTCACTACCCTGTTTTACCTTCTCTGGAGCCTGTGCCATTGGGGCCCCTGAAAATAGAAATGCATTTCTGTACAACCTTCTGTTGGGGGCCTTAGCAAATGGAGCAATGCTACTCTAAGTACTCTGATAGCATTACAATCCTGACATTCCTAAGACATTCATTGAATTAGTGGCCATTAGAAAATAATCAGGTAAAGAGAAAAGTCCTCAAACTACATTTAATGTTTTTGAAAGTACAAATAATAGTGAGTTTTTCGAATCATTGTGCCGTATTAGCAATACTTTCAGTCAAAGGCAAATGTTTATTTGACCTAGATGAGTAAGTAAATGAATTTCTTTAAACAAAATAAAATCATTTAGAGACCTCCCAAGATTCTTAATTTCCAGCTGCCTTTGCTCCACTTAGTCTCAGAGTATAAACATTAGATATTTAGGGGAGAGGATTTTTTTAAAAATGAAATTGCAAAGCAGTCTCTATTCTGCAGAGTATTTTATTTTTGCACAGTGCAAACCACATTTATTGTTGTGCAAAATGTTTTCTCAGAGTTTTAAATCAAATTTTAGGCTTCTCTCTCCCTATACCCCACACCTGTCTAGAAGTACAGAGGCCTTGCAGAAGATTAATTTATATTGCTATCATTGTCATGGCAACAAATTATAATGTCAGAGTCCCAAGGACTGCCACAAATTCCCCCAAAGAGCTAAGCAAAAAGGAAAAATGTTGCTAAATTTCTCTTATAGTCAATGTGGGCTCTGTTTTTAAAAATAATTCTGTGACCCTAATTTGTGAGCAATAAACCATGAAGACTGAACATGAATGATGTCAGATCCTCTCATGCACACTTACGTTGATCTCCCTCATTCCCTGGGCTATAAGTCCCTCTTTTCACTTCTATCTCTACCTCTAGGGACACATTTTTCTTTTGCAAAGATTACAGAGACCTTAGAAGTTCTAAGAACAGGGCTGTGCTGGTAAATGTTTAACAACCGGCTATTGGAGGGGGTGGGGAATGTACACCAGACACACTTTCAAATTTAATCTGCATTGTTAACATATTCTCCATCACTTTCTTATGTCTCAACAATTAAGAAAACAATAAATCAACCCCTGATTTGTAGTGCTTGCTGATTTCTGAGGTGTAAGTGCTCATGCTGAAAATTTAACAATTGGCTCCAGTACACAGGAGCACTGATCTAAAAAGCTAGAAGAAACCTCAAAGATGAAATGAATCCTGCTCTCTCATTTTAAAGAAGAGGAAATCAGAGGCCAAGTTGATTAAGTGACTTGCCTAAATTCACACAGGTAAAAATTCTTAGAGGTAGCATTTGACACTAGGTCCTAAGACTCCAAAGCCAGTGTTCCTTCCATGGTAGTATGCTAATTCTGACCATGCTATCTTCTGATACGGGTATCATTACATGGGGATGAGAAGAGGAAAGAGAAGTATCCAGACTATGGCACAGCCCATACTCATATTCATGTTGAGTCCCAGCACACGTGAGAGTGCACGCGCACGCACACACACACACACACACACACACACACACACACGGATTGCTGAGCTGTCTACAAATATCCTGCTTCTCTCATCACGACATACTGGAATTCTAAGCCTACATTCATATTCATTCCCTCTCCCTCTCTCCTTCTATCTCCATCTCTCTGCCTCTCCACTCTCTTTTCTCCCCCTCTCCCTACATGTCTCCCCTTCTTTCTCCCATCCCCCTTTCTCCCTCTTTCTTCCTTTCTCTCTCCTCTTCCTTCTTCCTTCTTCTTTCTCCTTCTCCTTCTTCCCTCCCTCTCTCTCTCCCTCACTTTTCTTCCCCTCTCTCCATTCCCTCTTTTGTCCTCCTCTTTCTTTCTTTTTCTTTCTTTCTTTCTTTCTTTCTTTCTTTCTTTCTTTCTTTCTTTCTTTCTTTCTTTCTTTCTTTCTTCCTTCCTTCCTTCCTTCCTTATTTCTTTCCTTCCTTCTTTTCTCTCTCTCCCTTCCTCCCCCTTCTTCTTTCCCTCTCTCCTCTTGTGTGTATATGTATATATACAAACATACATATATATATGTATATTTCCCCCTACACAGACCCAGTATTCCAATATCACATCTACATATAAACTGCTCACAAGCCTCCATCACTCCTCACATATGACTAACTCACATTATTAGATATTCTTTCTCTCACTCACTCTCTCTCTCTCTCTCACCAACTCAATCTTCATGTCTGATACACTAGTACCCAGTCTGAAAGCCTTTCTTCATCACATCTAAGGGCTAGTTTTCACTACTAAGCCATTAGTGAATACCAGAAGTAAGAATAAAATTCCAGTATTCCTAAATAGGCCTTAGGGATAACAGGCAGTTGCAAGTAATGCCTTGTATACACAGATATTCCCTTATACTGCCATTCTTGGACTCAAAGAGAATTTAGTGTCACAATTAAATAAAACTTACAACAAATTTAACTTGATGTGTATTTAATGATCTGCATAATCCACATTGACCATTATAGTAATTAGGCATAGATGATGTTGATGGTGTGCTTGTGCTTGGACCCTAATCCTAACATCACATTTCTCCTTAGCCTCTGCTTGGGTGCCCATGCCTGAACTCCAGTTCTAAAATCACCTCTCTCCCTAGCTTCAAAGCATTGGCCCTAGCAGTCTCTCTCTAGCCAAAGGGCAGCATGCCCCAAAATTACCTCTGCTTCTTCCTCAGTAAGCAGCTATGCCCAATTATAGATTGATTCTCAGGTGTTGATAACTGACTATATGCTGAGTCTAACATATATCCTAGACATAGTCAAATGTATACTTCCTTACATTAATCTTGACTAACAAGACACTTGATGGAACTCAGCCAGTATCTCCAGCTAGACCTGACCTCTTGCTGACTTAGTGACATTTCACAGTCAAAACCACACCTCTACTTAGCCCTTCACCCCCACCCCCCCACCATGGGCTATTTCCCAGTGAACTCTGGGTGAGATACTGCACGGTAGATACAAAAAGTGCATGTTCCTTTAAGAACTGACCACCCCTTAACCACTCCCTAATCCCACCCAAAAACACCTAATTGACAGGCTTCACCCCTAAGTCTTGTACTTAAACTTTCCCTGTAGCCCTGTATGGTTGCAGGTTCCCTAAGAACTCTTACAAAGAGTGTAATAAATCTTTGCCTCCTTGACTTAAAGAATGCTTGGGTCTGCGAATTCCTTCCAGGCAATCTGGGAACTTTAGTTTGGGATTCCTACATCCCTGGGTTTCTTTTCTCCCTCAACAACGTCATTTACAAAAATGAAAATAATTAGTATTACTTTATTGTATCCAAACCAAGTATTTCTGGGTTCGGCTAGTGAGCGTGTGCACATGTGTGGGAAGAAGGGTGATCTGTGGCTCTAAGACCCCTTTCTTGCTTGATACAGCTGGCCAGTGATCCACTTCCTCCTCTTTCACCAGTCGCACAGCTTATGCATATAAGAGGCAGGACTAGAACCCAGGCTATTTTGACTATGAAAGCAGGTCTTTCTATTTCTCCATTCTAAATCTTGTCAACTACATATTGCCCATGACCTCTAACCTTTCTACCCTGTTCAGCTACGCCCTAACTCCTGTGTCAGTCAGTAAACATTCATTTTATCTTTATCCGATCTTCCATTTCTACTATTTCTTTCACCTCAGTGATTCTTGTATCCCAGGGGAACTTTTTTTTTGTCAATTCTATATAGCTCAGTCATCTTCTCTTTCAAGGCTCAGCTCAAGTATCACTTTGCAATGCGGTCTGATTGCCCTCCCCCTTCAAGTCCTAGCTAAAATCTCACCATTGACAGGAAGCCTTTCCCAATTGCTCCTACTTCTTGTACTTTTCCTCTGTTGGTTAGTTTCCATTTTTCCTGTATACTGTTTCTTTATACATAGTTTTTTGCATATTGTCTCTCCCATTAGATGATGAGCTCCTTGAGTGCAGTCTTTATCTTCCTTTCCATCCCTAAGGCTTAGCACTATGCACATAGTAGGTTCTTAAAACATTTATTGACTAATTCCCCCAAACATCTTCTATCTATTTTGCATATACATATATATGTATATATTATCTCCCCTAGCTATGCTGAAAACTTCTTGAAGGCATTGAGTGTCTTCACGTTTGTCTTTATTTCCCTAATGCCTAGTAAGGTGACTGCCACATCGTTGTTGTTCTGTCATTTCAATTGTGTCTGACTCTTCATGACTCCATTTGGGGTTTTCTTTGCAGAGATACTGGACTGATTTGCCATTTCCTTCTCTAGACCATTTGACAGATGAGGAAACTGAAGCAAATAGGGTTAAGTGACTTGCCCAGGGCCACACAGCTAGTAAATGTCTGAGTTCGGATTTGAACTCAAAAAGATGAGTTTTCCCAAGGCCAGCACTCTATTGCACCACTTACTCACCCACAATTGCCACATAGTAATTACTTAACAAATACATGTTTGTTGACTTTCTCCTATTTCTCTGCCATTTGTTGCCAATTCTGTAATTGTTCTTCTCCATGACCTAGATGCTCCCTCTAGGATTATAATAGATTCATTGTTGTCACCTGCAATACCACATCAGGCTTAGAATCTAACTGACCAAGTTGCTTAAGGCATTTACCCACCTGAGAGCCCAGAAAGTTGTTGTCCCTGAGCAAAGACTTCAAAAACATGGGCTCCATCCTTCGCTTAAAAAATTCTGGGGATGAGAAATTCATTACCTTCTAGACCAGTCTATCCAATTCGTACAGTTTTGATCATTATGTATGTTTCCCCTATCCTGAGCTGAAATCATTCCCTCTGGTTCTGGCCTCTGGGGCTAAACAGCACAATTCTAATCCTGCTTCCATGTTACATTAATGATGGGGGGAAAGCAGGCTATTTTCCCCATAGTGAACCAACTACGGAAGTAATTAATTTGGTGCAGCTTGGGAATCCTAATCTGGAAAACGTGCTCTATAAAGAACAAGCCCATTTTCAAATGTGCGCACGAAGCTTCAATTCCTAAAAAGACTTTATAACACTAATCTCCTGTCCTTTGAGGATTTACCACTGGCATAAATTGCAGACTATTGTTTCATACAGAACCATTCCATTGTGGCTACAGTTCCTCAGCGGAAGATGGTAGCACAAGGATAAGTCCTTGCACATTGAGGTAACAGAGACAACAGTCTTGGAAGATATCCCCGTGAGCCAGCCACTTCTTCCTGGGTTTTCAGGACAGCTTCATTTATTTTTTTTGGCTCATCTCAGAACATAAATGTTTGCAAAGCTGAGACTGTGGATGAAACTTTTCTCGAAAGAAACATCCTCTGGCTACTCAGGTAGGAATTACTAGGTAGATATGACTGACAGTTACTGACACTGATTAATGGCCTTTCAGGAACAACCTCCCTCCCCAACATGACCAAAAATACACATGGTCCTCCTAATCCAACAGATGTTGTGACTTTCCTTTGTGGAATCTCAGCAGTTTACAAAAATAAATGAATGGGAACATGGCAAATCATTATTGTCTAGCCAGAGTCTCTAAATGACTACAAAGCTCCCTAGAGGCTTATCTGTAATTCAGTTAGCCATGGCCTTGTGTGCCAGACAGTTAAAAAATGGCTTGACACTAAGAAGCAGTCTATATTTGGAATGTCACAAGGGACATAGGACTCTGCAGCACCTGATTTAAACATTATTTTGTGAATGAGCACCAGGGAGAAGGTAGTTTATTCACTCTTCCTGTCCCTTCTGTTGTCTACATAAGAAGCCAACTCCTCTATAACCTTGAGATGGTGTTTTCATAAGTGTTAACAAGGAGTTTGCTGTTCCTTCAAAAGAAGCAATCGACTCAAAGCAGTCAGTCAACAAATATTTCTTAAGCACCAACAATGTGGTAGGCACTATGCTAAGCATTGGGGATACAAAAGGAGCCAAAAGAGAGTCCCTGTGGGATCTCATCCGTGTATAATTCCCTTCATTAGCACATACTGCCACCCCCTCCTCACATGAATGGATAACTTCAGGACATAGTAGGGCCAAAATATCCCATCACCCTTTGATCAACTGTATAATGCCATTAGCAGCATCCAAATGAAACTAGGATGAGGCATTTTGGTCTCATAGAATGAGCACTGTATCTGGATTCAGGTTCCAGTCTCTACCTGCTACTTTGCTACCTGATCATGTGACCTTGGACAAGTTACTTTATTAGCTGGTCCACAGAAAATTTCCCCATTTGTGACATGCAGTTAGACTGGATGAAGATTAAGGCCCTTTCCAGTTCTAAATCCTTAGGAAATATAGAGAGTCCATTGCCTAACCACCATTACAAATCTTTCCAGCTTGGTGGGACCTGCCAAAGCTGGTGTTTTGCTGACATAGCCTCATGACATAGCCAGGGCTGCCTTTTACCTCCAAGTGAAGCATCTGAGTAAGGCAGTGCTGAAATTCATTGGAACAACATGATCTCATTCTATGCTGTAGGATTAGACTTTAGGTAGACTAAGGTAGATAGGTAGGTAGCTGGCTTTATGAGGGTCACTGTGTGTTTCCTGAGTAGTCCTACTGTTGCTCTTATGATGAGGCATGTTGAAAATTTCATGGCCATCTTCTGATTATTGAATATTTCAGTGGAAAAACTTTCCATATTCCTTTAAACTGAAGAAAGAAAAAAACAACCTTTTTTTCTTGAACCTGTTTTTACACACACAAAAAAGAGGTTAGATGAGGAAAACTATAGCATTCAAATCCAATAACCCAAAATATCTTTTATTTTCTTATTTTGTTTTATTCAGCTACATATGTTATACATACTTATAATCTGAAGGAATTTTTGGAAACAGGGAGAGGAAGAAAATCCAGTTAGATCCTGCCTCCCCAACTCCCTTCCCCATTTCCATCAGAAGGAAGAGGTATAATACTGTAGAAAGAACAGTGGATCTATTCAAATTCTGGCTCTGTCAAGTCCTTGTTACATTGGCATGTCTCTTTCCAGGGCTCAGTTTCCACATCTGTCAAAATGCTGCTGTTGGAGAGATACTAGGCTGATTAAGCTTCTGGAAACACACACACACACACGTCTCCTATATATACACAATCTACACCTGCAATATGTGTAGCTAGAAAAAATATACATACTATAGCTTTAAGTTTCTTTTTTCTTCTTTTAAATTTATTTTTAGTTGCAAATTCTCTCCTTTCCTCCACCCATTGAGAAGGCAAGAAATTCGATACCCATTATACATATGAAGTCATGCAAAACACATCTTCATTAGCTGTGTTTTACTGGGGGGGATGGGTGGGAAGGAGAGATAGTTTCAAGTTTATTCTGTGGATATTTTTACAAGAGGAAAAATGAAGAGGAAGGAGGATTAGCTAGGTTGCAGAAGGGGAGCAGATGACAAGTCCAAAGTCACATTTCAAGGCTGTAGCCCAGAAATGGGAACTGAGGCCGGGTCTCCTTCCAGGTGTGATATAATTAACATCATTGGGCCTTGTTCCCTTGTCCATCTTTATTAGTAGGTACTTCTGCATTGTGACAGATGCAGGTCACATCCAATTTTCAATTCCCTCAAACCTTTTTCTTTCACTATCAGTGTCTTTATTGGCAAAACAAGGTATACCACTGTTGCCAAAATTAATACATCAAGAACAAACGCATAGGAACAAATGGTATTTGGTGACTCTACTCTTTGCTCTTTACTTCTGAGACGATGACAAAGTCTATGACCTACAAGGCTCTTTATTTTCTCACTCATAAAGAGTGAGATCTACATACCTCACTTGTCTTTTAAAAATCACACACTCTAATACTTTAAGTGAAGGAAGTAAATTTCTCCAGTTTCCTTGTCTGTCGTAGAAAGAAAGAGGCAGTGAGAAAATAAGCCTCCATTACCAAGAAAAGGATGTTGAGAGGTTACCTCTGCCATGAACCTGCCTTCATGAAGGGTAATATTCAAACCATACTAATGATGATAATGTTAATGATGATAACATTTACATATGACTTTAAGGTTTGCAAAGCAGTACACGTGATACCTCATTTGATTCTCACAACAAAAACAATAGGTATTGCTACTAACCTCAGTTTATGGATAAGGAAACTTGTATTTAATAACTAATTATTGTATTAGGACCAAGGTTTTCCCCTTTTCTACTTCCTCATCCAGAAACCAACCAGTGTGGGAAGTCTTTCTTAAATGTTCACCTAGGCCAAGATCTAATCAGATAGTAAAAGAAATTCTAATTTGAGCTAGTAGGTGTATTTCTGCTCATTTTGTTTGCTCAGACAGGTCTGGGGAAATGTTGATTCTCCCTACTGTCAAGACAAGTAATATGGAAATTGATATCTCTTTGACCAAGATTTGGGTGATTTAAGTCATGTACCCCAAGACCCTCTTTTAATATAGCCTACCACCCATTGTGCTAACCAATCAGAGTTGACTGGCATCCCTCAGGAACACCTATTCTTTCAAAGGCATATAAACTGTGAGCTCACCACCATTAGTTATTAAATACACATGCGGAATGAATACAAGGGGACCTTGAGTGGTAATAGAGATAGAGCTGAAGAATCAGAATCATCTAAGTCTAGTGACTGATTGGATGGGAATAAGGAGCACATAGCAAAACTGCTCCTAAATAACCAGTAATCTACCACAAGGAACCAAGGAAAATGTTTGTACTTTATTACAAGGAGTGATTGTATTCTTAATCAAAGAAAAAAAAATATGGAATGTGAACATTGGCAAAACTGACACTGACCAATAAAAGAAAAATTTCACTGGAATTAGCAGAAACTACAGAATTTCTATAATGAAACCAGTTGAAAGCTCTTCAATTATCTGTTCCAATTTTTGTTCTGGTTCTAAGAGATTCTGTGACTTTGAAACAAATCCTTCCCCATAGATCTTAAAGCTGTAATGAGAGGAAAATAAGTCATTGGAGCAGCTACGGATCCTTTCACCAAGCCAGATGACTAATGGAGGCTGCTCTGATTTTCTCTTGGGAGAGTGAAAGGTGAGAAAAATCACAGATACCATTGGGAAAAGCAAGACATCAATTCTTATATCAACTGAAAATGAAGAGAAGAGGCTATAGGGACCCTACGTTTTTGGCCACACTGCTTTCTCTCCTTTAAATGTCCTTTGTCCACGCCCTTTTCCAACTCAAGTAGTGAATTCATGTTGGTGTTAGTGAGGAATGAAGAAAGCATAGGAAACAGCTATAAGGGTAAAGTTACACTGAGGTGGAGGGAGAGCAGGGAGTACTCTTTCCTAAATGGTCAACTGGGACCTACATTGTGGATGTATTTGCTCTAAGGTTAGTATAAATCTAGGAAGATTTTTAAAATAGTGGCAAGAGGAATATTCCTGCTGCTTCGTTTTCCCCCGTGTGTTTTATTCTAGGTATTATGACAGAAAACAAAGGTACAAACATAGATCATTGTTTCTGAAGGCTATCCCATCTACTTTTGCTAATTGCCTTCTGACATTTTCTGTATACAGTTATCAATTATTTCTGCTATCACAGACCCAAGATTATGCCTTAAAGTAAGCAATGAGCAGTAGACATAGGTTACTTTCTTCAAAAGTCAAGCTTTTAGCTGCCTACAGAAGTTGCTAATAGGTATATAAAAGTTGATGTGCTTATCAACTTGTGATAAAATTCATTGATTAATCAGTCATATAATTAATGAATACCAAATATATGAACAGAATGGTGTTGGGTTCTGTAGGGGATTCAAAAGGACTCTAACATAGGATCCCAACCATGAAGAAGTATACCAACTTGTTGCTGACATAAAAATTCCCATTAGAGATGGAAACTAGATTTATTGGAGTGAAAGACTCACACCATGAAACTTCCAGTTGAATAGAGTAGAACTATATTATTGAGTGTTTTGAATGTCAGCTTGAAAAATTTCAACTTATTTGGTCAGATAAGGGCGAGGTGGGAACTATGGTAGATTCTTGAGTAGAGAAATGACATGATTAAAAATTGTATTTTGGAAAAAATTAATCTAGTGGTAGTATATTAAATAATTATAGGTAAAATGTATAATATGCAAAAATAATAGAAAGGAAAGAAACAAGCATTTATTAAGCATCTACCACGGGCCAAGCCTTATGCAAAGAGCTTTATAAATATTATCTCATTTGAGTCTCACAGCACCCTGTAAGGTAGGTGCTGTTATCCCCATTTCACAGTTGAAGAAACTGAGGCAGACAAAGGCTAAGTGACTTACTCAGAGTCACACAACCAGTAAGTGGCTAGGAAGCATCTGAGGATGAAATCAAACTGGGTCTTCCTCACCCGTGCTCTGTGTAGCAACAATGTGGCTAGCAGCTACTGTGGCTGTTTAAGACCAACAACAACCAGCACACAGAAGGGCTGCCAACACAAATTCTTTGATCTGCTTTTCTAAGGAAAGCAACTTTAAGAGGTTAACAATCTCAGTTTAATCAAACATAAATATATTATTCACTTAGGTCAGGGGGAAAAATCAGCCCCCTGAACTTCAGGGCAAATAGAAGCAGAAATTACAAATATCAACAGACAGATCTTGTCTGATTCAAATCATAATTCACAGTTACCAGAGAAGCACCAACATCTATCTGTCTGGGTTAAAAGCCGGGGAGGGGTGGGTTCAACGGCTTGCCCAGAGTCTAGTCACTCATATTCTTTCAATGAGTGTACCCCCAAAAGTCAAACACCAACCTCCGATCTTACATACCTGTCTCAGGGCTCTGAGGGCTCCAGGCTCACCATTTAGGGTGTGGGAAAGCTTTCAAATCCCCAGCACCACATCATATACAATTCAATGGTTCTCAGTTGTCTTAGTGCAGAGATACATTCTATGACGAAAAAGATCCCACTTTACCTGCCCATTCAAACAAAGGCCAGAACCATTAAAGACACTTAAGAAAAGAACAGCAAAAGGGCCCACTCTCATTACTACTACACTCTATCCATTACACCATGTAGTGGTCTCTAGACATAGAAGTAATAGCATAAAATGTAGCAGGAAATGAAGAGGATAGAATGCTGGAGGCAGAGAGTTCTTAGAATTCCACTTCAACTAGCAGTGTAACCTTGGCCTTTTCACTCAACTCCTCTGTTTTCTTATCTTTAAAATAAAGAAAATTAAAAATCTCTTCTTCACAAGGTTGTTATGGGGATAAAATCAGATAATGTATAATTGTGTTTCATAAAACCATCATATCCTTTATTCCTCTGAGCTTTTATTAGTGTTCCTTCCTGAAGTACGAATCCAGTGCCTCACTGAGGTATAGAAACAGTCCTGCATTCCTGAAGGCTGTATCAATGGAGCAGATTCTATCATGCTAGAAAGGCTTCAAATACAGTCCTTTAAATGGACTAAGTCTGCTTTTCTGAGGACCAGCTTTGTTGAATACTTAAAGGATTCCTACTATTATATTAGTCATTTGGTGATGAATTCTTTGGCCACAGCCACCAGTGGAGCAAAGGAAAATTACAAAGGACTCTCAGTCTGGTATGGGCCCTTTCTACTTTCACAGAGATGATGGCATAGTGGTAGAAACATGGGCAGAGGGTGATAAGAACTGCATAGCTTTTAGACTGCCTATGTATTCAATATCAGACTGTCTATATATTCAAGTAATATTCTACAATGGACCATAACTTCACTACTTTGTGTTTGCAATATGAAGAGAATATAAAATCCCACCATGTTTGTTTGTGGATTATGAAAAAAGCTTTTGAGTTACTAGAGCAAAATGCTGCTTTAAAAGTATCTCCTTTCATACACACACAAATAATAATAGCTATCATCATTATTATAACATTAGTAGCATTTATAAAATACCTATGATGTGCCAGGCACTATGCTAAGCACTTTGTAATATCTCATTTGGTCCTTACAACAACCTTGGGAGGTAGATCCTATTATTATCCCCATTTTACAGATGCAGAAACTGAGGGAAACAGAGGGTAAGTAACATAGCTAGTAAGTGTCTAAGGTCATATCTGAACTCAGTTCTTCCTTACTCCAAACCCCATATGCATATATCCACCGCATCACCTACTTGCCATTCAAGATTCCTCGAAAAAAATAAAACCAGAAATAACCCAGGTCAATAAGCCTCTGATCACAAACAACAAGAAAGGCAGAAAGCAAAGTATTCTGAACAAAAGTCTTCTCCATGGCGATGAAGAACATCTAGTGTAGAATACCAGTTAAAGAGGAAGTATCCCATTCCCCGCAGAGGGTATTTGAAACCTAAGGTTCCTATAATTCACCCTTTCCAACCCTCTCAGCAGAGAAGCTGAGGCCATATATATTCTTTTATCTCCTACACTTCATCTCAAAATCCCCTGTATAATCTTAAACTCTCTACTAATACAGAAGGTGCCACATTGAGAGATATCTATAGGTGATGGGGCTCTCACAGGATTGCAAGCTGGATGTTACCTTAAAGATAATTTTATTTGAATCATTTATATTACATATAAGGAAACTGAGGACCATAGAAGTGAAGGAAATTACCTGTTAACATAAAGGTGATAAGTAGCAGATTCAGGATTTGAATATAAGTTTTGAAACACCATGTTCGATATTCTCTCTTTTTAAAATTGTTACATTTTATTTTACTTTTTAGAATTCATAAGCATTAATTTTCACTCCTTACATCATGCCCTTTCCATTTAAAAAAAAAGAAAAACCAAACCTTTGAAATAAATAAATATGTGTTGGCAAGGAAAAAAAAACATCTTTTTTTCTTTGGACATGAGCAAAAATGTATGTCTCGTTTTGTATCTTGAATCTATTACCACTGTCAGAAGGTGGATAGCAAGCTTCAATATTGGTCCACTGGAATTGTGGATGGTCATTACGTTGATAAGAGTCTTTAAGTCTTTCAAAGTTTTTTGCCTTTACAATGTGGTTGTTATTGTATACATTTTTCTCCTGGTTCAGCTCAATTCACTCTGTATAAGTTCATACATGTCTTTCCAAGTTTCTCTGGAACCATTATTTTCTTTATTTCACATAGTACAATAATATTCCATTACTTTTCATATACCATAATCTGCATAGACATTCCCCAATTGATGGATTCTCCCTTAGTTTTCAGTTCTTTGACACTAGAAAATATTTTGGTACATGTGGGTCATTTTCTTCTTTCTTTCATCTCTTTGGTGCATAGGCCTAGTAGTGGTTTCACTGGGCCAAAGAATATGCTTAGGTTAGTAACTTTGGAGGCAAAGTTGCAAATTAGCTCCAGAATGGTCAGACCAATAAAAGCTCCAATAACTGTGTTTTAATGTATCTATTTTCCCTCACCCTTTTCAACATTTATTTCCTTTTTTTGTCATCTTTGCTCATCTAAAGGGTATAAAGTAGAAAGTCAGAGTTACTTTAACTTGTGCTTCTCTAATTAATAGCTATTAGGAAAATTTTTTCCTATAGTTATTGATAGCTAGGATTTCTTCCTTTGATTGCTTGCTCATATGCTTTGATTATGTATCAATTACATATCTTGGAAATGATGCAAATTTCTGAGAAGTTTGCTAAAAGACTCTCTCAGCTGTTTCTTTAATAAATTTAGCTGAATTTGTATTGTTCGTGTAAAATATTTTAATTTTTATGTAATCCTAACAGTCGATTTTATCTTCAATGATTTTCCTCTAGATTCTTTTTCATCATGAATTCTTCTCATCTGTAGATCTGAAAGGAAATTTCTTCCTTGTTTATGATGTTACTTTTTATATGTGTCACGTATCCATTTGGAGCTAATTATGATGTATGGTGTGAAGTGCTGTCTTAAACCTAATTTCCGCCAGACTACTTTCAAATTTTCCCAGTATTTGTTGTTGAACAGGGAAATTTTTACTCCAGTAGTTGGAGTATTTGAGTTTATCAAACATTAGATTACTAGGTGTTTATATTTCCTATGTTGTGTGCCCAATTTGTATCACTATCAACCTTTATTTTTTTTAACCAGAACCAAATCATTTTAGTAATTACTGGTTTGTAATATATTTAGAGATCTGGTACTATTAGATGTGCCTATTTGCTTTTTATTTCATCATTTCTTTTGAGATTCCAACCATTTTATCCTTCCATATGAGTTTCCTTCCTATTTTTTTTCTATCTGTAGCATAATCTTTTGGTGGCTTGGAATGAGACTGAATAAGTAAATTAATTTAGACAGCATTATATTAATTTAAGCAGCATTATATTCACTTGAGCTAATGATAAACATTAATATTGTTTAGATATGCCTTTATTTCTATATATGTTTTGGTATGTAGAATTCCAAGAATTTTATTTATTATATGGTTATTTTAAAAGGATCTTCTCTTTCTATCTCTTTCTATTGTGTTTTGTTGTTAATATACAGAAATTCTGATGATTTATGTGGAATCATTTTATACCCTATAACTTTTGTTGTTCAGTCATTTCAGTCATGTCTGACTCTTCATAACCACAGTTGCTCATTTCCTCATTTATCTCTTTTAGCCAAAAGTATTTTTACTATTGCCTCACCTGAGAGAATAATTTTTTTCATACTTTTATATTAATTGTGTGTTCATCTTTAAGTTTCAAATGTGTTTCTTGTGAATAAGAATTGTTGGATCCTGTTTTTAATAAATTCTGCTATTCTCTTCCATTTTATGAGTTCATCCCATTCACATTCAGTTATGAACATTGATCATAAATTTCCCTCAATTATGCTTATTTACAATTTTCCCTCCTTTTGTTTGGTACCACTTTTTATGAAAAATAAGTGGGTAGTGAGAGAGTAGGTTATCAGCATTAGTGTTTTCTGTGCAATGCAACCAGCTTTTGTTCTCTTGCTCTTCTTTTCCTCTTAGTCAGACCACAATTATATGTTTTAACCCTTTATTTCTTCCCTTTTAATTTTCTCTTTGTGATTCTCCCCAAGTTGTTTTGTTTTGTTTGTGATTAATTCTTCCATAAATCTACCCTCCCTTATCCCTTCTACCATTGCCCCATTCCATCCTCTTTCTCTGATAATTTGGACACATTTCTACACCAAATTATGAGTGTATATTTAACCCACCTTTAATTAGTTAAGAGAAAAAAAGGTTCAATGATCCAACTACTCCTTCCTTTTTGTTTCTATACTACTCTAATTGCCCACCTAGATTGTGTGAGGCAGCAAGTTTTCTCTTTTTTCCTAGTGTACTTATTTTTCTTTTCTTTTTACTTCTATTAAGATCATTAAAACATAACAAAGACCATCGACATTATTTAGTTCCCTCTATGACCCCTAATTACAGAGCTCTGAGTCAACACTTCTGCCATCTTCCACAATTAGAATGTAAGCACTTCATTTTTGTTTAGTTCTTTCTTCTTGCTAATTTGTATCTATTTTTGAATGTTTCTCTTGCCTCCTGTGTTTGTACTTCATAGTTTCTACTCAATTCTTATCTCTTTATCAGGAATGCTTCTAAGTCTTCTAGTTAAAAGTCAATTATCCCACTATAGGATTATATTCATTTTTTTTCTAGGAAAGTTGTTCTCCCTTTCAAAATCATGTATTTTACATTTTGGAATAGTGTATTACAATCTCTCTGTTCCTTTTTGTGATAGCTGCCAAATCCTATGTGATCTTAACTGTGTTTTTTTTAAATTGGGTCTCCTTCTTTCTCTTGTTTGTGATACTTTTTCTTTTACTTAAATTATCTGGATTTTGGTTGTGACACTCCTGGAAGTTTTCATTTTCAGGTTTCACTCAAGAGGTATCTGATAGATTCATTCTAATCCGTCACTTTGATTGATGAACTCATTCTATTTTCACATAGATATAAACATAACAAAAAACTTGCTTGCTCTACTCTAATTTTCAGGAAATCTGTTACTTTGAAAAAGTTTTGTCACTTGTGCTAAGCTGTTAATTATCTTTTGGAATATTACCTCTAAGACTCTCATTTCATTTACAATTCTTTCCACTAGAGTTTTCATTTAATTTAAAAGATCATTTAAAAACTCCTTTTTGTGTCTCTTAACTAATTTATACCAGAAGCTGTTTAGCTTCCTTGTGGCTAAACTTGGATTTTTTTTGAGAATTTGCATATAGGTTTTTAGAGTTATGTTCTTCCAGGTTTTTATGTTGGGTATCATTGGCTCCATTATAACTCTTTATCCTTGATATTGTTTTTTTTGTTTGTTTGTTTTTTCATCCTTCTTGTTCATCCATCAGTCCTGAACTTGGACTTTGCATTAGAGTCCGGCTCTACTTCCTAGGACATCAAGCATAGAAGTTGTAGAGTCCAAATGTGATATAGAACTGTCATCAATACTTGAAAGAGATCATTAGTATAAAACAATTGTAACTGGGAAATCTGTTTCATCTTTAATTATTATTGGAGAGATATGGCTTAGGTCTATTGCCAAGCTTCCTGATGGCATATTTTCCCATTCATTTTTTAAGAAATTATTTTTATTTATTTCATTAAATTCTCCCAATTACTTGTTTAAAAAGTTTTTGATGATCATTCTTTTTTTTTACAATTTTGAGTTTCAAATTCTCTCCCTCTGTCCCTTCTTGAGAAGGCAAGCAATTTAATATCAATTACACAGGTAAAGTCATGTAAAATATATTTCCATATTAGCCATGTTACAAAAGAAAACACAAATGAAGTAAAACAATAAAAATAAAGAAAGCTGAAAAATATATTCTTCAATCTGCATTCAGAGTTCATCAGTTCTCTCTCACAGGAGGAGGATAGTATTTTTCACCATGTATTCTTTATCATCCATTACTTTTAGTCATTTTTAAAATTTTTTTACCAGTTTCAGGGATCAGCATGGCCAGAGAATTCAGCAACCAGTGGCCAACCTATTAGTGATGAGCCTCTCTGCTCCTTAGATAGTAAACATAGTTTGTTGTTGGACTCATATTAGAAACCTTTCTAATAAAACTGGAGTCTTTTACTTCCTTTTGTGTCATGGATCTCTTTTGCAGTCTGGTGAAATCTACTGAGTCCTTCTTAGAGGAATGGTTTTAAATAAATGAGATAAAATTCATAAGATTATAAAATAAACCAATTATATTGAATTCAAATTATAATACTTCCTATAAGTTTATAATTATCCTGATATCTATCCACACATTCCTTGTTAGGAATCTCAGTAATAAAGTCCTTATTGACCATATGGAGGTGACTTTGAGTTCTCAAAGGCTATGGTAGTTAAGTGCATATTGTGATAGATTCTATTAGAGCTGATAAGCTACTGGTAAAATGGACCAATTTATCATACAGCATCTTTCCTTGACTTCCTGGCTAATGAGTAATGAGATAACCAGAGGCAGACAAAGAAGAATCATAAGATGGATACTGTTAGAGGTGGACCTTAAAAACCATCTTGTCCACTATCATCATTTATAGATGAGGCCCAGAGCAGGTAACACAACTGAAGTCTTCTGATTCCAAAACCAACCCTTTTCCCACTGTGCCACACTATCTACCAAAGTAAAAACTTTGAGTCGTATACAAATTAAATGATAATCTGTCAAATAATTATAATTAACTTCATATAATATTAATTCATAACCCATTTCTATTTTTACCATAGTTTGCAAAATTAGTTGGCCACAAAATATATTTGACCAACACAATTTCTGTCTCCTCCCTTTTTCTAATGGCATGTAACTCTCTTCTTACTGTTTCCCTTACTACTTGTTTATTTTTTTTTTAAAGCACAAAACACAAATTAGATAGAAAAGAGACGGCTAATATACTACATTTCTCAGCGGTTGGCCTGTCTAATTCTCATTTGCCTTGTTCTGATTTATTGTAGGTCATGGGCAGCTGGGTTAGTGCTCATTTTCATGACTGGTATGATACATGTAACATATTTCCAACTTTCTGCCCTTTTAAAAATGGGGGTAAAGTAGAGTTTATGCTGGCGCCTTTTGGTAGCCTCCTTTGACATTTACTAGAATGTATACTCCTACTTAGACACATCAAAGCAATAGATTTTTTTCAGTTAACATGAACCATAATACAAAATGTGTGCCCGTATTATAAAGAAACATCTTTCTGAAAAAATACTCTTCTTAACCAATATCCCAGTTTTAGTAATATCACACATTTATACAGCAATTTGTACTTTTTAAAATTTCCTTCCACATAACAACCCTATAAATCAAATAGTAAAATAATTACAGATGAGGAAAAAGGGGTTTAGAGAGGCTAAGCAACAATCCTGATATTATATAATAATACAATTATAGTTGAGAATGATTACAACTGACACCTGAACCTAGGCTCTTTGGTTAGTGACGGTTAACGAACTTCCATGACATCATGCTTTCTCTATAGTATCTTCCCAAGTGGAGTACTTTGTGAGACAGATAATCCAAAAGACTATATGTAATGAGAAAAAGGGATAGAGAGAAAGGCAAAGAGTGAGTTTTGGAACACATCTGATTTTTTTTTAATTTTGCAGCAAGGTTATCTTCGTAATTATAGCAACAAACATCTGATATTTCTGTAGTGTTCTCACACCTATTATTTCATTCATGCAGAAATGGCTTTTTATTCCTAGATCTCAATTGACAACTATAAGATGTGGTTCAGAAGTATGCTGGATAGCAGAGGGATGCCTTCCTAGACCTCAAATTTTTTATTCTTAATATACCAAGTGGACTATACAGAATTTACTGCATTTAAAAGGGAATAATTGTGAGAGATTCTTTTGAAGTCCCAACATTTATACCCCATTTCTTCAGGTGTATTTGCTATCCTTAAACTGAATTCCTGCTGAGCTGAACTACTTGCCACCCATGATCTCATTCCTATATTTTCTGCCACTTTGTTTTTATATATGCCCTTCTCTACTCCTGCCACAGAAACCTTTACTGAACTTCCCTTCAGCTAAGGAGAGATAACCTGCTCAAGAAAGGTGATATTTGATCCCACAGTAGATCTATCTCATTCTTTAATTTTTCTTGAGAACTCTATTTTGATGACTTTTATATACATATAATATTCTAATGCTATAATTTTTTTCTGCACATATCTAAGGTCTTCTATTTAAAATAGCTAATTTGTATATGGTGCTTTAAGGTTTGCAAAGCACCTCCTATATATTATCACAATAACACTGCCAATTAGTTATGAATAATGAATGCCCTGAAATGGTAGCATGTATTTGAATTCAAAGTTATAAGTATGTAAAATATGGTAACTGGTTCAAGCCCAGTGGAAACATGCAGTACAAATTCTAATAATGCAACCACATTAGAAGGCTTATTATTTGTACTAATCAGGGCCTAGCTGTATTATTATCCCCTTTAACAGATAAGGAAACTGAGTCAGGGACACATTAAATGACTTACCCAAGGTCACACATCCAGTAAGTCTTTAAGGCAGGATTCAAACTCACATCTTTTTGACTGCAAGTTTGGCTACCTTAACTATTACACCACTTGATTTTACAATCCTTGAGGGTTAGTGCTGTGTCGTTTTTCATCTTTGTATCCCAGCACCCAGCATAGTGCCTTTCACATATTAAATTCTTGATAAATGATTATTGAATGAATCCAGACAGTTGCCAGTGGCAACATTTTGAATTATATAGTTACCATGATTAAAACATTCTAAAATATTAATTTGCACATTACCATTTTTACTCAATCCTTTTTAATTATAATTGTATGCTACAAAACAACTAAAAATATAGGCAGTCCCTCTTTTTAAAGTCTTTTACTATTTTGCCCTTTAAATCCAGCAGCTTGTTTGTTCATTTATTTATTCAAGCTTTCAACAAGCATTTATTTCCCATTAGGGGAAGATGGATAAGAACGATCTTTCTTACCTTATTACACTCCCCATCATTTGTGCCACAATCCAGCCAAAGTGGTCTTCTTACATTCTTTGCACACAGCACTCCATCTACCATCTTGGAATGTACCTGTTTCTCACTCCTTCCCCTTACTTACCTCACCTCTACTTGCCTTCAAGGCTCAATGCAAGCACCATATTCTTCATGGAACCTTTTCCAGTTCCCAGATTATTAGTGCCTTCTCCCCAAAATTATGTTGTGTCTTTTGCATATATACTTATCTATGTATGTGTTGTCTCTGCCATAGATTGTAAGCTTCTTAAGGGTGGGGACTGTTTAACTTTTGGCCCTGTCTTCCTAGCAACCAGCCTAGTATCTTGGACACTTAAGTAGGCACTCAATATAATGCTTGTTGATTGTTTGAAAAAATGAACAAAAGGGCCAGCAGAAAATCTTACTCAAAAGTCCCTAGTGAGAATTTCAAGCTTCAAAGATTTCTCTGTCCCTAGACTAACATAGAGTCTTGAATATGGTTTTCACATAGTAAGTTTGTATTTAATTAAACCAAATTTAATTATCTCTTGTAATAAGAGTTGCCATACTTGAATTCTTAGATGTGATATTATCAATGGAGTTATTCTCTCCAGTGGAGCTGATCACACCCTGTACATACCTTCACATCCTGTGTGAATTTTGTCCATTTCTTCCCATAAATCCTTCACAAGAATTCATCCAGTGTGTTGGGGGCCTTTCTCTTAATGCCTTCCCATTTCACCAAGGATATTCAATAGGTCTGTGATACATTAGTATATTATTACTGAATCTTTGCTTTCATAATACACTGTTAGTTTTATCCATAACTTGTTGTATACTGAGGACAAAACAGTACTCAATTGTATTTTTTTTTCTCATAAGAAAATGTAATTTGATTGAAGAGAGCTCATTTTACAAGTCTATATCCAGTAACACTTTACAGTAGAAAGCAAAGCCTGCCTATATGGGTGATTCGGTCCCTATATTGGGAGTAACTTTGCAAACTGTGCCAAAGCTTCCTTTCTATGCTTTTAGCTAATTTGTTCTTATCATAGCTTAGTCACCTCCTGTAGATACCTTTCCAAAAAGGTTGATGGGAAAACAGTAGGCTTTAACATGGAGACTCCCAAATGTTATACTTAAAATGCTTCAGGCCTTTATGTGGAAAGGGATTTTTGTTGTTCTATTTAATTTGACCTCAAAATCAGAGAGACAAACTTATCATGTTTGTCCTTCCTTGTTCACCAAAGCAGGACACTGTTTCCTACTGTTAGGTAAAGGGTATCTTTTATTTTATCTTGGCCAGTAACGCTAGTGAGGGAATCAATTCACTAAAAATTCTCACAGTGTGTATTATACCCACTGAGAGTCTCTCCCAGGAAGTTATCAATTTTTTTCATTACTGAAGTAAAATTTCAATATGAAAAGAAGTCTGACAGTTTGACATATGACAGATCTTAAGAATATTATATTTTAGAGGGGGATAATTAATCTATTGTACTTTTGCCTTGTTTAAAGTGCAAGTGATTTGACCTTCCAAAGAATAAAGCACCATGATGGGAATTTTGTCTTCGTTCTCTCTTTCTAGTTTGTTGAATACGATAACATGACAGAAAGAAAATACAGTAACTAGTTCAAAATGGCTCAATATGACAATTTAGCCATTTAAATTTTCAAATACTATTAGCTGACATTTATGCAGCACTTTAAATTTTTCAAAGTTCTGTCTTCACAACTACTCTGTCAGCTAGATATTGGGGCTGTGGTTATCTCCATTTCATAAATGAGGCTATGAGAGGTTAAGTAAAACTTGAGAGGAAACTGGGCTAAGGGATCTAGTTTGAAGATTCTGTGGGCCTCAGTTAAATCTATCCCCTTCTGCCCTCATTGTCTTTCCCCGCTGTTCTAAGGCTTCTGAAAGCGCTGTTTTTAAAGGTCTAGTCATTGAGTGAGAACCATTACCTTGCAGTGAATCAAAGATTGTCCTCTCCCTCTTTAATTGGTGCTCATTCTTCTGTTCTGAAAAATGGAGCTGGATATAATCATATATTTCACCTCATCTACTCACGCTATTTTACCATGATGCCTAATTCAGATTTTAAAAGAGAAACAGGGAATAGAGGGGAGCAGAAGAGGACATCAGTCATTCAAGAAGCATTTATTAAGTAGCTACTATGGGTCATACACTGTGTTAGGAACTGGAGACAAAAGGACAAAAACATAATAGCCCCTGCCATTAAGAAGCTTACACTGTATCAAGGGAAACAACATAAATACATGTTAGTAAATACAAAATACTTTGCAAAGATCAGCAGGAGCAAATCAGGAAAGACTTTAAAAAGAAGACCCACCTTGAGCTGAGCTTTGAAGGAAGTTATGGATTCTGAGAAGTAAATGTGAAAATCAAATGTTTTCCAGTCATGGGGCAATCTGGGCAAAGAACTGAAGATAGGATGTTGTATAGGGCAAATAGGAAGTTAGGATAGAATAATGTATAAAGGGCCTGGGTGGGCTAGAACCAGATTGTGATGGATTTTTGGGGTCAAATATGGGAGTTCCTTTTTTTTCCCCTAGAGGCTACAAGTTGCTGCTGAAGGGTTTTGACCAAGAGAGTGACATGGTCAATATTGTACTTTGGGATTATCTCACCCACATGGAGAATGGATTGAAAAGAGGAGAAACTTGAAGCAGAGAGCCTTCTTTGAAGGCTGCTTCTATAGTTCCTGTGGGAAATGAATGCCTGAATGAGAGTGCCTGTTGTACAAGTGCAGAGAAAGGAAGTGAGATGAAAGTTTTTTAATGGAGAGAAAATCAACAAGACTTAGCAACTGATTATTTATTGGAGGGAGACAGTTAAAGAATGGAAGGAGCTGAGCATGCTGCTGAGATTCTGAACCTGGGTTACTGGAAGGAGGGTGATAACCTGGACAGAAATAGAGAAACGAGGCTGAGGCTGAGGATTTAGGAGAGAAGATAGTTAGATCTGTTTTAGACATATTGAGTTGTTTCTAGTTGAAAATGTCCTAGAAACATTAGAAATGGTGTTCAGGAGAGAAAAAAAAAAACTATGGTTTGGTATATAGATTTGGGAGTCATCACATAGAGATGATAATTGAATCCATGAGATCTGATGTGAGAGAGACAGAGGCAAAGGGAGACTGAGGGAGGAAAGAGGAGAGGAGAGGAGAGGGGAGGGGAAGGAAGAGGAAGGAAGGGGA
>CM053627.1:100371626-100387021 GCA_028646595.1 Phalanger gymnotis | reverse complement strand
AGCCCCCAAGAAAAACATGAACTGGTCTCAGGCCATGGAAGAGCTCAAAAAGGATTTGGAAAAGCAAGTTAGAGAAGTAGAGGAAAAATTGGGAAGAGAAATGAGAAGGATGAGAGAAAACCATGAAAAACAAGTCAATGATTTGCTAAAGGAGACCCCAAAAAATACTGAAAAATATACTGAAGAAAATTACACCTTAAAAAATAGACTAACTCAAATGGCAAAAGAGCTCCAAAAAGCCAATGAGGAGAAGAATGCCTTGAAAGGCAGAATTAGCCAAATGGAAAAGGAGGTCCAAAAGACCACTGAAGAAAATACTACCTTAAAAATTAGATTGGAGCAAGTGGAAACTAGTGACTTGATGAGAAATCAGGATATTATCAAACAGAACCAAAGGAATGAAAAAAATGGAAAACAATGTGAAATATCTCATTGGAAAAACCACTGACCTGGAAAATAGATCCAGGAGAGATAATATAAAAGAATGTATCTCTCATAGAGACTTCCCCCTTAGACATCCCAGAGCCGCCTTCTTAACACAATTGTGATGATAAATCAGTTTGGTCAGCTATTCTCCTCTTGCCATTAACAATTATAGCTAGATAGAAGGCCCAAGGAAAAGGTAATCTTTCTTTTTTTAATTTATTTTTTCTTTTTCTTTTTTTAGACAGTTTTTTATTTTATTTTACCAGAACACAAATACAAAATAGAGAAAAAAACAAAAACATATCATAAACTTAAATATAAAATAAGAAAGAAAAAAAAGCATATCATGTGCATAGTGGAACATAGGGGAGGATTCAAAATATGTAACAATAAGTTTTCATTTTACGAAAGCTTGTATGATAGATAATACACCTTGTGTTGAGAATTGTCCATCTTTTCTTTGCTTCCTTGTGTTTTCTTTTATTCTCTGCTGTGCACTTTTTAACTTTGTTCTTCCCCCCCCCCGAAGGCTACAATATAATTTAGATATTACTTGATATATACATACACATACAAATATATACATACACTCATACATATATACATTCATTTATAGACATATACTTTCCCAAACATAATCTATTCCTGATCTTTGTTTTTTATGTTTGTACATATCTTTTGTTTTCTATCCTTCCTGCCTTCTCTACCCACTACATTGCCTTCCTATTACTTGCCGTCCTCCACCAACCACCCTGCCCTCCTATTACTTGCCTTCCCCCCCCCGCCAGGATCCGTCCCCTATCCCCCCATTCCCATTAATCTAAACTCCCTTTACCTATTCCTTCATTCTCCCCTCTAAAAATCCCTCCCTTGTCCTAATCCCTCTGTTGGCCTCTCCCCTCTCACTATACCCCTACCATTTTATTTCTTCTAAATTTAGAAGACTTTTATACTCTTCTAAATATATATGTATTGTTCCCTCTTAAACCCATTCCCAATGAAAGTAGGTTACCAGAACTATCAGCCCTCCTGCCCCATCTAAATCCTCTGTATCCTTTCTTCTTCTTGTACCTTTTTTGTATAAAATACTTACTGTTTTTAGTTGTTTCTAAATGGTTTTACTTTTAAAATTCATATCATAGTCAGGTTTATTCCCCTCTTATGAGCTCGACAATTATTAATAAGAATATTAGACATACATTTTACATTTTATGTTATATAAAAGGTAAGCAATCTGTTCTTATCCCTTATAGTCAGTGTTTGGTGTATACCTTATGTTCCTCTTGGTTCTTGTATGTTGAATCTTCTATTAAGTTGAGGATTTTTTTTAACAAAGTCTTGAGAAAGTCTGAGGGTTTGTCAAATGTCCAATTTTTTTTCATTCAAGATAATACTGAAATTTGAAGGGTATGATATTTTCAGCCAGAGCCCCAGGTCTTTTGCTTTTTGGACATATTGTGTTCCAAGATCTGCAGTCTTTTAATGTCTCTGCTGCTAGGTCTTACATAATTCTAATTGTGGCACCATCATATTTAAATTGTTTTAATCCTGATGCTTTTAATATTTTATCCTTGAGCTGGGGGTTCCCGGAATTTGACTATGATATTCCTATGAGTTTTCCTCATAGGATCTCTTTTAAGTGGTGTGCATGGATTTTTTTCTATTTCCACTTCCCTGCCTTGTTCTAATGCTTCAGGACAATTTTAATTATTTCTTGTATTATTGTATCAAGATTCTTTTTTTGATCATGACTTTCAGTTATGCCATTATTTTTATATTTTCTCTTCTTGATCTATTCTCCAAATCTGGTGTTTTTCTTATGTTTCACTTTCTCTTCTATTTTTTCATTATTTGTGTTTTGTTTAATTATTTCTTGATCTCTTATAATTTCCTTTTGTTTCACTTTGCCCAATTCTAATTTTCAAGGTGTCATTTTCTCCTTGAGATTCTGGATCTCCTTTTGTAATTGGTTGATTTTCCTTTCATAACCTTCTTGTTTTTCTTGGATTATTTTAATTTTTTTTTTAGTTTTTCCTCTTTCTCCATCATTTGATTTTTAAAGTCTTTTTTAAGATCCTCTATAAATTCTTTTTGGGCAAATGACCATTTGATGTTGCTCTTTGGGAGTTTCTTTCCTTCAGTATCCTCTGAAGATGAACCCTGGCCATCTCTATTCCCATAATAGGTTTCTATGGTTGGATTCTTTCTCCTTTACCAGTACATTTTTTTTTTGTAGTAATAACTTGATTTATGTAATCACCTCTAGCCCTGGGGTATGGGAACTGGTGCCTCTTGCCGCAGATCTTTGGTTCTCTCCTCTAGCCTGGAACCAAAGCCAGAACTCCAAACTTCTGTAAGTGCCCACAGCCAGGGGCCTTCTGCCCCACTGCTTCTGCGCTCGCTGGACGTATGCTGGTTCCTTCTTGCCCCCACCACTCCTAGCAACACAGCTGAGTCTGGCATTCCTCACCAGCAGAGGGTCCTGCAGTCTTCCTGAGCTCAAATGCACAACTGCCCTCACTATCCCGAGGTGAAAAGTTCCAGTGGCTGGGGCCAGGCAGCCTCTCACACCAACTAACCCCGGGGCATGCCGCTAGTTTTTAAGCAACAGCTTCCCAGGGTTGTTGTTAAAAAGGAACCTAGCCTGGAGGTGTTTACTCCTCCAGGACCAAACCTAGTCCTGGGGTTTTTCTTCAGATCTTCTCAAACTGTTGGAAAACCCCAGTTATGCCCCTATTTTTCTTTGTCTCCACCCACACTTTGTTTGCCCTAAGGTGCTATTTTAACTCTTTTTTTTGGGGGGGGGGGGCGGGGAATCCTGAGAGCTTGGAATTTTCTGACCTACTCCACCATCTTCCCAGAATCCACTTGCTGGTAATCTTTCTTAATACAAATTTCCTAAAGATGAAGATTTGGCCGAAGAACTGCTAGTTCTGTTATTCATGTTTTCTAAAACTAATAATCGAGCTAATGTGTACAAAGTCACTGAGTATCAAAGTGGGTTAATTTAATTCTTCCATTTCTTTAAGGCCGAATTCAGATTTCTCCCCCTTCCAAAAACGCCTTTCCTCATTCCCCAGTGAGAATTCAATTTAACTCAGCAAACGTTTATTGTTATAAAAGTGATCCCTCTTTGTCTCAGTCCTTTTTCCTCCCATTTACTTCTACACTTAATCGTATTCATTCATACTATTAGAATTGCTTTTGTAGATGTCTTATCTCCCCATTAGCTCTTTGACTTTCCAGACTCTGCTGTTTGTTTTTGTATCCCCAGCATCAAGTACAGAGCCTTTCACATGGTAGGCAGTTAAGAAATATTAATAAATATTCAATTAAAAATTCAATGGAGCTCAATGCAGTTTGGGACTTATTGAATTTAATTTATTAATGGAATTTTCAGGTGGAAATGCCTAGTAGGCTGCTGAAAATATGAAAGTGGATTTTGGTATCAAATATAGAGATAACTGGAAATCATACAAATAGAGGTAATACATGTACAACCTTTATCAAATCATTTGCCTTCTCAATGACAGGGAAGGGGAGGGAGGAAAGGAGAAAATTGGGAACTCAAAATTTTAAAAACTAAATGTTACGAATTGTTTTTACATATAATTGGAGGGAAATAAAATATTAAATAAATGTAAATAACAAAAACCAAATAGAAGTGATAGTTGAAGATGAGGTGAACTCAACAATGGAAAAAATATAGAGAAGGATGAGGACAGAACAGAACCTTGGGTTCAAGGTTCATGTTGTTTGGCAATAGGAATGTTGTTGGATTGCACTCCTTAGAGAGGCAAGTCTGATCGCTTATGCATCTAGGGAGAATTGGACTGAGGAAAAGTCATCACATTAACTGCTTAGATTGTTATTAAAGTTTGTTTGACAAAGATCAGTCGTAAAATCCAAGCCTGCTCTGTTTCGTTAGCTAGTTAACTTTGAAATATGTTGAGCCAAACCAAGACAGCATACTGAATTAACCTGAAAGAGCAGCATTTGAGTTCTGTAACTCAAGAAACTCCTTTGAAGAGATGTTGAAAGTTTCCTATGCTGGTGGGGCCTGTAAAAGTGGCTCTGGGATTCTAACTGACCTTGATTCTGCTAACTGGAGAGAGGACTAACTCCATAAGTGTGTTAGCCTTGGTTTTCAAGATGTCGTTGAGACTGATCAGGACACTAGTCATCTTTCTCTTGTTCTTATGTTAAAGGGGGAGAGGGGAAAGGAGAAAGAGACAGGAAAGGGGGGGGAGGGAGGCAGGGACAGAGAGAGAGAAAGAGAGAGGAAAGAAGAGAGGAGATAGAGGAGGAGGGAATGAGAGGGGAGAGGGGAGAAGAGGAGAGGAGAATTTGAGATGGTAATGTGTTTTTTAGGGAGAAATGAAAGGTCCGAGTTTTCAAGAAATGGAACTTCATGAAGTGATGGGTCATAGAGAAAGCCAGCATCTCCCAGTTTGTGGTGTGTGGAAATCTGATATTCTATGCAATATTATTTGGGGTTTTCTGAAGACCTGTGAAAGCTAGGAATACTTTTACTTTTAAAATATTAAACACAAAATTTTGTATGTATCAAAACACCGATAGATAAGATGTAATAACACATTCCATTTTCCCTATGTGAATACAGGCCATGCAGGTCTTCTGTTGTTCCAAAATTTCCCCAACCCTCTTTTGTGCTACGGGTGGTATTCCATGACCTCAGTCTACTCAGAATAACAGTCACAGATTCTACCCATCAGTATGCTAGTAAATGATTAATAACTGTCTTTCTCGAAAAAAAAATCCGCACCACTTTTAAGTTTAATCTACTTTTTGAAACACTTTCTATATCACTTTCTTAAGTCTACTCAATCAACAAAACAATAAATAAAGCCTTGATTTTGTAGTATTTACTGATTTTTTAAAAAGTAAATGCTCACACTGAAAATTTAAGAAAAACTAAACCTGTTCCAGTTAGTTTGGGAAATGCTGGAATATGCAGGCAGAGATGACTTCTTGCACTCTTATCTTTGTGTTTGCACTGGATACTCTCGACTCAAGTTAGAAGACTCTATATTTTATACCTGCAAAGGAGCCCTGCTCTGGAAGAACTGGAGGTGATTTTTGGCACCTTGGTTGAAATAGCCAAGAGGTTAAAAAAAATTTTTTTTCCCAGAACTGCCCAAATCTTTCCTGTTAATCCTGCTCTCAAAGTTAGGGCAGGTTCCTTGGCTCCCTATGTGAAAGCAAAGTGCATGTTTTCTCTAATATCTTAACCTGCCTAGTTGACCTGAGACTAAAAGAGGAAAATTAAAGAACAAATGTTTTTTCCTGAATAACTTTTTAAAAATGAAAATATTTCGACAAGCAATTTTTTAAGTTTGACAGACATGTCAGGAAAATCATATCAAAGGAAAAAAAGAAATAGAAAAAGAAAAAAATATTTTTTAACACCTTTGGGCAGAGGGTGGTAAAAGATGACTGTGGAGGTAATCAGTTAGCCCACTAATCCACATTTTTTTAAAGCTAGTCCAATCATTTCTAAAAATGTTCTTATCATTTACATTAATTCAAAAATAATTCTTCTCTAACATTAAGTGCCTGATGCCTGCATCTAAATGACATCTTATAAATCAGGCTTTAGGCATCATGAATTACTAGGACCTCCAAAATATAATGACAGGGTAATTAAATGATCTAAAGTAAATGGTTTTCAATTCTATTGCACAGCAAAAAAAGGGGAGAATGCAGGAAATTTATGATGGCATCAAGACAACTAGATGTTCTTCATAGCCCTTTCTATCACAGCCTAATAATAACTCCATGCCCAGCGACAGGGCCATCACTTTTAACTTTTATGGATTTGAATATCATCAGACATGGCCTGGTTATGTCACAAGAGCTCCATCAATGGCAAGTTCACAAGCAGAACCTCCAAAAGAAAGTGCCGGAAGTCAGGTGCTCTTTACACAAGAGTGTCATTTATTGGAAATATTTCAGTCCTTATTTACACCCTGTGACACACCTTGTAATAATCCTCTCTTGAGGAGCCAAAATATGTCCTATGTTCCATGAAGTTGAAATATGCTCTCTGAGTAACTATTTCCCACCCATTTTTCTCTCAGTTTTCCTGTTTAAGCATTCTGGGAGTACCACAAGTAGTAAGTAAAAGAATTGATTGTAAGGTGGTAGATGGTCAGAGAGATTTAACCCTTTTACATACCATGCATTCCAGATTTGTAACATTCTTTGGAAATCCAAGTAATGGCTAATGGCCACCAAATTAGAATAAGACATTGTTCCCTAGAGCAACCATGAAAACAAGTGCAGTCCCACTTGCACCAACGTTTCAAAGAATGAGAATGAAAAGAGTTCTTTCTATCCCAACCTATGTTTGTTTTTCAGAAGACCTAGTTTGGAGATCACTTTGTACCAGGGCCTGAAGAATTGTAAATTAGCTAAAGGCTGTCTTTTGCACCCTGACAAATCCTCTTTCTCCTCCCCCTTTTCCCTCTTTTCAATGTCTCCTTCACACTTTCCTCCAAGGCATGGAAAATTCTGATGTTATTCAAATCTCTTAATCTCTTATATCACGGGGAGAAATCATGGGTGTAGAATATTTATACTTAGGATCAAAGGACCACAGACTTAGAGGTAGAAACGATCTTGGAGGCCAGTAAATTCAACTCCCTTATTTTATAGGGCACAGAAAATTTAAGAGACTTGTCTAAGATTGTAAAACCAATAAGCGTCTGAGGAAGGATTTGAAGCCAGATCTTTCTGACTCCCAAGTCCAGTTCTACATATATTATGCCTGGGTTGGAAGACTAGATATGTTATTCCTTCTAACTGTGCTTGCATTCTTTCTTTTAAAAAAATAACTTTTTTTTTTCTGAACTTAAACACCAAAAAGAAAGAGGGGAATATTCACGTATACATATATGGATACATGCATACACATACATATAAACACACACACACACACACATATATATATATATGAACCTAAAAAAAGCATTGTATATGAAACTTTGAATGTCATTTCATACTACATGCTTTTAAGTATATAATTACACATGTTACTTTCAGAACTGTCCTGCTTGACTGACTCTGTTTCCTCCTGAAATTCCTTTTGTAACTATCTATGCATTATCAGAAAATAAAGTTTTCCCGCCTGTGACCCTCTTTCTTTTTGGCATTACTGTTGCTAGCTCATCTTCTTCTCTTGCACTGCAGGCATCTTGGTTAGGGGAGACATTTAGAGGAAATAGAGACTTCGGAGGTGGATAATGACAGAGGGAGAAGCTCTCCTGTCACCCTTCTGATCGTACCTGGTAGGTAACTAAGACTTCCTCTGTCAGCTCACAGGGTCAACTCTGACTCTGGAAGCTGCTGGCATAGGCTTAGTTAACCTAGCGATAAATAGTTGTTCAATAAATGAATTGATGAATGAATGTAGCATTGTAAGTTTTCTGGGCCTACCAGAGCTATAATAGCCTCAATTCTTTTCAAAATGCTTCCAGCACTGTTTATTATTTTGCAAATGTGTTTGGAGTAGTTATAAGAAAATGCCTTCCTATGAGAAAATGATGAAATTTATTTGCACTGTATCCTGCTTATAACATAAACCAAAGAAAATGTATTGAGACAGAAAGGTTAAATTATTAAATAAACACCCTCTTAAGGAACAATAGTCTGTAAGGATCTAAATTCTTGCTGTTATAAACAATCTTGCTGTTCACTTGTTTCAATTGTGTCCAACTCTTTGTGACCCCATTTGGGGTTTTGTTGGCAAAGATGCTGGAGTGGTTTACCATTTCCTTCTCTAGATTATTTTATAGATGAGGAACTGAGGCAGACAGGGTTAAGTGATTTGCCCAGGGTCACACAGCTAGAAAGTGTCTGAGGCCAGATATGAACTTGGGAAGATTCCAGGCCCAGCATTCTATCCACTGTGCCACCTAGCTGCCCAACAGCCTAGAGCTGCTAAAAAGAAAAATTATAGTTAAAATAAAACATGAGTCTCCAAAATGTATGGAGCTGTCACAAAGGGCTTAAACACTTTGAGCAAAATGGAGGTCAGCTCCTCAGGTCTTGAATCCCCACAGTCTATCGCCTCAGGTACCCCCTCTCATATGTGATGCAGAATTACCAATGTTCAAAGTATTCTCTGGGTCCACATCTACTCAAAATTGTAGTTCCCAAGTCCCTAACATTTGTATTTTTTTTCTTATCAGTAAGAAGACACTATAAGTTAAAAGCAAAGAAATTTAATGTAAAGGTATATTCATAAAAGTCACAATTGAACATCTCCTCTCCCCCAGACCAGGGCCACACTCTTCCATAAATATATGCACCATTTGTGAGGAGAAAGAACTTGTGTAGAAATCACAAGCACAGAAGTACAACTGCAGGACCATCCATGTCTTCTGGCGATGTCATTCCGCTGAACTCACTGAGATTGCTTCCCACTGGGCTTTTCCACTAGGCACTCTGCTCCACTAACCTTGACTAGTTTCACAGTGACTAAGAGAACCACCGTTCATTCAGGCAGCCAGATTTACAGCTCTTCTTTCTCTCACATCCAGTCAATTGTTGTCTTGTGGAGTCTGCCTTCACATCTCTCACCCTTTGTCTGCTTTTCCTCACTCAGTTGGCCTCCCCTATTCAGGCCTTTTCACATCTCATCTGAATTATTGTGATAACTTTCTAATTAGTCTCTCTGCCTCAAATCTTTTCCTTCTCCAATTCATCTTCCACACAGCTGCCTAAATGAGAACTCTAAGACAAAAGTCTGACTATATCTTTTTCCTGGTCAGAAAGCTTTAGTGGTTCCCTTGTGCCTCTAGGATAAAATACAAACATTGTGTGTGGAATGAGTGAAGACCTCTCATAGAAGAGTACAAATTAAATAAATAGAAATAAGTAGGATATTGAGTCCCATTTCTCTACTTAGATATTTTCTTTTCTGTAAAGCCATTTCTCTTTTTAGATGTTTTCCTTTCTATAAGCCAAGCTAGTGACCATAAGGCCCCCAAGGATAAGACATCCTATGTATTTACCTAAGGGTGAGGGGCCTGAAAGAAAGAAGGGTTGAGGTGAATAAGTCAGCAACCATAAAATCCTCTGAGAATGAGGATAAGACACAGGATGCTCACCTCCTGTATATTGACCCCAGGATAAGGGACCCTCAGCTTGGGAGAAGAATGGATGAAAAGCTGGAAAGCCAGGTGCAATGTAGACTTGCAAGACCAGTTAGGTATAAGAATTATGGGAGACAAAATGTAAGGGTGTTGGGGGATATCCGTCACAGATGTAAGGGTGATGGGAGGCATCTGTTGCAGAAGCAAGGGTGGTGGGAAAGGCTAGTCTGCCACAGATGTGAAGATGAAGTAACCAACAACTGGCTTCTGCCTGTCACAGATAACCAAACCATTTGTTCATTGTCATTGTCATTAAGATAGATTTATCACTTCAGATTGATGGGAGAATGGGATGAGAATGGTGGGAAGGTTATGTCCGTCACCTGTTTGTCAAAAATAACCATGCTATTTGTTCTTTGCAATTGTCACTGGGTAGATTTATCGCGTCCAGATTGTACCCTCAAAGCTTACCTTTTCAAGCTGAGAGGAAGGAGGTTGGGAGGGGGAATTGCGGCTAGGGACCTATATAAACACCCAAACTCTCTGTGTCCGGCGCGCTCTGACACTGATAGGTGCCTGGAGTTGCCCTTTCTGGCAAGATTGTAATAAATTTTCCTTTCTACTTTCACCTTGAGATGCCTCTGTTTTAATTCCTTGATTCATAAATTCATATCACACACAATTGCCTCTGTTTGGCATTTAAGTGTCTTCACAATCTGACTTTATCTTTTCTTTTCAAACTTTTAATAAACTCTTCTTCACTCACTACATGCTATAACCAAACTAGTCACTTACTATTCCTCATACAAGCCCAAAGTTCAGCTCATGCCATTTCCTAAATGAGGCTTTTCCTTATTCCGTCAGTTGCTAGTGCCTTCTCTGCCTTTACAAATTACCTTATATTAACTTTCTATGTATGTATATATATGTATACATACATATATGTGTATATAGACACATCTGTATATGTATGCATATATACATATGTGTGTATACACATAAATGTTTTTCTATCCTTGGTGCCTAGTACAGTACTTGGTATAGACAGAGTAGGCACTTAATAAGTGCTGATTAATTGATTGGACTTAGGGCAGCTAGATGGCTCAGTGGATAGAGTGCTGGTCCTGGAATCAGGAAGACCTGAGTTCAAATATGGCCTCAGACACTTACTAGCTATGTGACCCTGGACAAGTCACTTAGCCTTGCTCACTTCAGTGTAAAGTTAATTGGATATAAGATCTTCCCTGCCTATTAATAGGCCTCATGTGGAGCCCATTGGCAGAGGGACTTGCCTAAGGAGGAACTTGTTTGGAGGAGCCTTGCTTGTAGGAAGGCTTTCACACCTTTTGGTACTAAAGCTAATTAGACACTGAGTCAGGAGGGTTGTGATGCCTTCTGGCTCTGGGAAGTGCATATATACTCTGAGTTGGTATTTTGTTTCGGGGAGTTGCTTATGAGAAGGATCTTTTGATTCCCTGGTCAAGACTCTGAGTAGCCTTATGTTCAGACCCTCTGACCACTCAGATGTAAAGGTTCTCTTGATCCAGTGGTGTACATAAAGTGTATAGCAATATTGCTTTGATTCAGGCATTCAGAGCCCTCTCTGTTGGTCTTTATGCTAATATCTCTGCTTGTATTATCTCTGATGTTCAGGGTGCTGACCCTTCCCCAGAACTAGTGAATGTGATTAATAGTAGGATTGTTGACCCCTTTAAAAGCTATCTTTCTTAGTAAAGCAGATCAAAGAACCTGTGCTAGCAGGCCATCCTGGGTATGCCAGGGTACTTGCTGCCACATTCAGTTTCCTCATCTGTAAAATAAATCAGAAAAGGAAATGGCAAACCATTCTAGTATCTTTGCGAAGAAAAACCCAAATGGGGTCATGATGATTCAGACCTGAAAGAAAGGACTGTATAACAACAGCAATTGATTAGACATTGCTACTGTAGTCTCATATGGTCTGCTGGTGTCAGGTGGGCTTACAGTCTCTTCTAAGCATTGTACCTTACCATCAGTTTCTGAACTTCGTCTCTTCAGGATCACCTGCCAGCCATCTTGGCTCCAGTGTGCTCTGGTATTATAACTAGAATGTCTCTTTTAAGGGCAGGTTGACAGGTCTTCAGTCACAGTCACACATACAGCTAACAAAAACCAGGCAGACTACCCCCAGGCTAAGACTGTCTCTTCAACACCAGTGCCTCAGTAGAGATCCCATACCTCTGTCCCAAACAAAGTGCTCCCCATCTAACTTGGGCTAAGACATTATCTAATTCCCTCCAGCTCATTCAAATGTGTTTGAGCCTGAACAAAATGTTAGTAATGAGACAAGTCCATTGTTCTCTACCAACCTAACTGGCATTCTTGCCCGTAATCAGCCAGGCAGTTAACAAACATTTATTAAGTCCTTTTCTGTCACACACTCTGTTAAGTGATTTGCAAAGAAACAGAAACACTCTCCTTGTCCTATAAGGTGCTAGGGGGAGGGGAGGGAGGGAACAAGCATTTAACGAATGCCTACTATGTGCCAGGCTTAGTACTAAGTGCTTTACAAATATTATCTCACTTGATCCTGACAACAACCCTGCAAGTGGGTAGTTATTATCCCCATTTTATAGTTGAGGTTACAGTGACTTGCCCGGGATACATAGCTGGTAAGTATCTGAGGGTAGATTCAAACTCTGGTCTTTTTAACTCTAGTCCTAGCTCTCCAGCCCTCTGGCCACCTAACCGCCTCGAGGAATTGTTATTCTAATGGTAGAAACAACACGTGAGTGACACAAAATTAAAAATTATGTACATATATGAGATGCAGAGAAGATAGAAAATGATCTCATGTGGGAAGGCACTAGCAATAGGGAAGGGTGGGAGGGATGCACAAAAAGGCTTCTTAGAGAAGGTAAAATTTGAGCAAATCTTTAAGGCATCTTGGGAAGCCAAAGCAGAGTTGAAGAAGCATTCCAGGCAAATGGGATGGCCAATACCAAGGCATAGAGTCAGAATATGGAGTGTTGTGCATGAGGAACAGCAAATAGACCAATGTAGGTCAATCATAGATTGTGTGGATGAGAGTAAAGTATAAAAAGGCTGGAATGGACCAAGTTGTAAAGGGTTGTAAATGCCAAACAGAAGGCTTTTTATTTGATCCTGAAAGTAATAGGAATTTGCTGGGATTTATTGATTGGAGGGAGGGGTAAGGGAAGGAGGGTTACATGACCATATCTGCATTTTAGGAAAAAACCCTTTGATGTAATAAGCATTTATTAAGCGCCTACTATGTGACAGACACTGCACTAACCACTGTGGATACAAAGAAAGGAAAATTATATTCCCTCTCAGGGAGCTAATGGCAACTGGGTAGAGAATGGATGGTACTGTGGAGGGACTTGAGATGTGAAAACAAAGATAAAGGCTACTGCAATAGTCCAGATTGGAGATAATGAAGAGAAGGCACTTATTTCAGAGATACTGTGAAGGTAGAACAACAACAAGGTCTGGCAATTGTTTGGATTTGTTGGGTAAATATGAGTAAGGAGTTGAAGAGGACTCTGAGTTAATGGATCTGCATGACGAGGATGATGGCGATATCCTCAGCAGTAATTTTTAAAAATGGGTCAAGGGGAGAGTTTTGGGGAAAAGATGAGTTCTACTTTAGATATACTAAGTTTATGATGATTATGGAGTTGTGAACTGATCCAGCCATTCTAGAGAGGAATCTGGAACTATGCCCAAAGGTCTATAAAAAAAGTGCATACCCTTTGACCCAGCTGCATCTCAAAGAGATCACACAGGTGGGAAAGGGACCTGTATGTACAAAAATATTTATAGTAGATCTTTTTGTGGTGACAAAGAATTGGAAATAAAGGGGATGCCTATCAATTGGGGAATAGCTAAACAAGTAAGTTGTGGTATAGGAATGTAATGGAATACTATTGTGCTATAAGAAATGAGGAGCAGGTGGACCTCATAATAACCTGGAAAGACTTATGTGATCTGATGCTGTGTGAGGGGAGCAGAACCAAGACAGCATTATACATGATTACACACACACAGCTGTGATGACTAACTTTGATAGACTTGACTCCTCTCATCAATATAAGGTTCAAAGACAGCTCCAAAAGACTCATGATGGAAAAAGCTATGCACATTCAGAGAAAGAATTATGGAGTCTGAATGCAGATTAAGGCAAACTATTTCCTCTCTCTTTTTTTCCTTCTTTTTTAGTTTTGTTTCTTCTTTCTCATGATTCATTCCATTGGTTATAATTCTTCTTTACAACTTGACTATTGTGTAAATGTGAAGGTATATGTAGAACTTCTATTGGATTACATGCCATCTTGGGGGAGGGGAGGGGAGAGGAGAGGGAGGGAGAGAAAATTTGGAACTCAAAAACTTGTGGAACTAAGTGTTGTAAACTAAAAATAAAAAATAAATTTTTAAAAATCTCACTAGAGTTATCAAACCAGATTAAATTGTAATTGGGAAATTTTTAATAAATAAAAATGCAATACTAAAATACAACATAAAAAAGAGCTGTTTCAGTTGAGTGATGACTTTGGAAGCCACACTGAAGAGGATTCAGAAGACAGTAAGAAAAAAAGGGAGGGGAAACAGTGAGTGTAGATGGCTTTCTCAAGGAGGTTACTGAGAAAAGTAGGAGAGATACAGCACAGCAACCAGTAGAGAAGTTAGGATCCAATGTGAATTTGTTTTTTAAGGATAGGGTTCCAAATATATAGATACTAAAAATTAAAGAGTGGAAATGATAGAGGGGCAATTTGCTGGAGAAGACAAGATGGTATGGTATCAAGGATGTGTGTAGAGGGGTTTATTTTCATAAGAAGAAGGGCCACGTTTTTGTGTGACATAGGGAGGAATGTGTTGGCAACAACCAGTTCTCTGGAAAACCATTACATACATTTAATTTTAATCTCCATTATTAATATTTTCCACATCTTGAAGTCTAGAAATCAACAACATAATAAACCAAACTCTAATTTGTGGTATTTGATGATTTCTGAGGCATAAATGCTCATGCTGAAAATTTAACAATTGGCTCTTACCACCCAGTATGTACTGGTTCTAACACATTGCTGAATAGGTGAAAGAAGAGGTAGGGGGGGAAAGTGATATGAGATGAAGATGGTAGCGAATGACCTCAATTTTTTAAGTGAACGACCTCAATTTTTTTTCATAGACGTATGAGTAGAGATTCTCATCTGAGAGGGTAGGGTGGGAGAGACTGAAGATTAAGGAGACGGTGATAGTACAGGCGATCTGCTGAAGAAGACAGGTGAGGATGGGATGAAGGATATTATTAGCAGGAAAACCCAGCTGATGTGAGAACAACCTCATTGTCTCCTTACAGTCTCCTCCAGAACTTGCTGGTCTTGGTCAATTATATATCATACATACAAAAATCTCTGAGCACCTAGCAATAGCAACACAAATTGACAAATAACACACAATTGCATAGTGACAAGGTATATGTAGATACCTAATATCTCATATTCAGTATAAAACTGCACGAAGTAAGCACTAGTATTTCTCTCCGCATAAAGAATTATGATGCCCAAATAATGACTCGAAAAGGGTAATGTTCTTTACTCATTGTAGGTGAATTTGATATGCTGGGATGTCCATAAGTATTTTATTTCACCCCACCTCAGATGCCTTCCTAGCCTAGCTGTGTGAACATGGGCAAAGAAATTAACTTTTCCGGGGGGCGGAGCCAAGATGGCGACTGGAAAGCAGTAACCGGCGTGAGCTCCCCTCCAAGTCCCTCCGAAAACCTATGAAAAAATGGCTCTGAACCAATTCTAGAACTACAGAACCCACAAAGGGGCAGAGGGA
>CM053627.1:100351899-100371126 GCA_028646595.1 Phalanger gymnotis | reverse complement strand
AAGTAAAAAAAAAAAAAAAAAAAAAAAAGAAATTAACTTTTCCAAACTCCAGGTTCTTCACTTGTAAGATAGGAATAATAATATTTGCAATGCTTACCTCATAAGCTTATTTAGAGGAAAGTATTTTACAAGCCTTAAATCACCTGTGAGTGTGCAATGATAATAGTGGTGATGGTAGAGATAAATAAACTCTTTTTAAGTAGTAATCAGATAGTACAAAAATTAATAGGGTAGGCATGATCAAAAATGAACAGGCTAAGGGATTAGCTTATGCAAGAATCTTTATGAACATTTCCAACTCTGTTCATCACTTCACTTTGAAAAGTCTGTATTTGAAAGTCTTCACACTTATATTCATTATCTTCACTCATCCCGTTTAATTTTTTCCCATATATTTCAATGACCAACTAGTTCTAAAGAGGCACTTCTTGGAACAATAACCATTCTAATTTTTCTATATCACAGTTCAGAAAGAAAGTGAGCCTTAGACTTACTTTATTTTGAGAATATAATGAAGTGGGAGAGATGAGTTTTCTCTTTGAAATGATTTGAATATAATTGTGCCTCTCCCATTCATTGATACATGATCACTTAAAGAGCATAATCTTTGATTTTCTTTCTGCAGTGATGGAGGAAAAGCAGTTGTGCTGGATGAGAGAGGCATTTAGTGTCACTTTCAGTTCGAATTTTATGACTGCTACATTAGGGAGAGAGAGAAAAAAACCCCTCAAGTCCAAAGTTAGGCAAGGAAAGATCTTACTTCATAAAATATTCCTAAGATCTTTCTTTTCTCATTGAATAAGTTTTCCATTTTGATTAGTGGCCCAAAATAGGCCATTACTTAAATTCTTATTTCACCTCTTGAAAGATTTTTCCATTAGCACCACTTTATAATTGCATTCCAATAGAGAATGATAAACCTGTATGCTTACTCAAGCAATAACCTTTGTTTCATGTCTTTCTAATTTATACAGTAGTAATATTCTGTCCTGATACAAACAGCAGATAACATTTAAGTTTTTGTCCTAGCTGTAACAGTTTCCAGGAATATAACCAATGAAGGGTATCTTAGCCTATGACCAAGACTTTTCCTCTAAGATATTAACTGGATTGCTTTGGGGGAGCAGTTTTACACAGTTAGGTCCCAATCAGTACAAAGAGTGAATTCCCATTGCATATTTCCATTGCACTGGAACCAATGACAATATTTTATTACATAACTATAATTTCAAAAAGTGAAAACTTGACTACATGTGGCCCCTTCAGGAGATTCATCATTTGCACTTTAAAAAATTATAATTATATACAATATCATTCTTGGTTCCAGCCCAATGAAAATATAGAGTTTAAATTTAAATAATGCAATCTTAAGTGGTTGCATTCCATTTAAAGAGAAAAGGGGATTCATTATTGGTATTACTGGAGACCTAGCTGCATTCTGTATATGAAACTATACCCAGTAGCAGTCTCTGGATACCTTAGAAAGAAGTCTGTGCTACTGGGTGATTATAGGGATACTATGGGTATCGCTCAGTATAGTCAGTTTTGTGAATAGGCACAATTAAGTTTGTGGTTGTGATTTGGTTTCCCTAATAAGTACTTTGCAATAAGCTTCTCAAGGGCAGAGACGGCATGTTGGTCACCTTTGTATCTCTTATTTCTCAGTATAGTATTTTGTACAAAAAAACCCCTAAAATTCAATATTTATTCAATTGAAATATTTGTTGAGTTAAAAACGTTTGCTGAATTATAGAACGAAGTTTCTAGATGATATATTACTGTTTTCATATAACTTTAGGAGTGACAACAGAAGCTCACATTTATGTAATATTAACTAATTGAGAAAATGCTGCTATAGAATACCCCTACGAGGTAGGTGCTACAATGTTTTCATCCCCATTTTACAGGTTAGGAGACCGAGAGGTTAAATGACATAGAGGATAAATGACATAGAAGTAAGATTCCTGGAATTTTAGTTCAGGTCTCCCTATTTCATTTTTTCTGTTCGTTACAGTACCCCGCCCCCGCTTCCTAATACTAAGTATTGTACATAACCCAGACATCCAGCTAATCTAGATAAGAATGTAATAATATATAATATGTATATTTTATACGTGTATGTGTGTGTGTGTGCCATAGTAGGACATGGGCGAATATCTTCCATTTCGAAAAGAGATGAATGGTACAGTTAGTGAACTTCACAGTTTCCTGGTAAAATTCTCCAACATATTCTTAGACAAGTAGTTAATAAGCCCTTAGGAAAGTGATGATATCCAGGAGCCAAGCTAGGTTCATGCCCATGAACATCATGCCAGATTCATCTCATTTCTGTTTGTTTCTTTTTTATATAACTTCTAGACTCCAGAAAACGTTCAAGTAAATGCTGCTGTCGTGATATAACTGAATTTTAGCTAGGCATTTGGCAAAGACTTTTTCTGCCTTGTGAACAAGACGGACTAGGACAATGGTTTCTTTTGGACACTTCAGTTTTTTTGTTAGATCTGTGATATTGTTGATGGGGAGACTGTCCAATAATGGCATATCTGAATCCATTCATACCCTTGTCTTTACCTTCTCATAAATCCTTTACAAGAGGCACCTATGACATTCTGAGGACCTTCCTTATGATTTAACATTTAAAGCATTCATTTTAACATTTTGTTTTATTTTTTTTTTTTTGCAGGAGGGAAGACAGGGCAATTGGGGTTAAGTGACTTGCCCAAGGTCACATGGCTACTAAGTGTGTCAAGTGTCTGAGGCTGGATTTGAACTCAGGTCCTCCTGACTCGTGGGCCAGTACTGTACTCACTGTGCCACCTAGCTGCCCCTATTTTAAATTTTAAAAAGAACCACACCAGATGCAAAATAAAATAATCAGAGGGGATCCCTCCAGGGGAGGGATCACTGGGGAGTGGCAAATATGTTCGAAGATCGTTGGTATTTCATTGACCTTTTTAAATAGAGGTAATAGTATTTTGTTTTAGTAGCAGTAAAGAACCAGTGAAACTTCTTGAGGAGGAGAGTGGCATGATCATACTTGTGCTTTCGTGGTGTCAATTTGGTTGGTATGTTAAGGATGGATGGGGTAGGGGAGAAATTGAAGACAGAGAAATCAATTAGCAGACCCTTGCAATAGTCCAAGTGAGAAGTGAGAAGTTCCTTACCTGTGGTGATAACCATTTGAGCAGAGAACAAGGGATGGATGCTAGGGCTGTGGTGGATGTAGAATTAAGAAGACTTGGCAACTGATTGGATATTGGAGGGAGGAGGTGAGAATTAAGAATTGAGGATGATTTTGAGGTTGTCATCTTTGGTAATTGGAAGAATGGTAGTCCCCATGTCAGAAACAGGAATATAAGGAAGAAAGGCAAGTTTAATGAGTTCTAATTTTGGACATGTTGAGTTAAAGATGCCTATGGGACAACAGATGGAAATGTCTAGCAGACAACTGGTGATGTGAGCCTGGAGTTCAAGAAAAAATATGAAGTTAGGGTATGAAGATGTGGGAGATATCTGCATAAAGAATAATGGTTGAACCTATGAATATTAATAAAATCTCCAAGAAAGAATAAACAGAAATGAGAAGAGTGAGCAGAACATTAAAATCCATTTTTTATAGATAATGGAAATGAGGCTCAGAGAAATTGTTATTGTTGCTGTTGATGGTAATAATGAGTACTTAAAAGTTTATGGAGTACTTTTCACACAATGATCCAGTGAGTACAGTAGTACAAGTGTTACTCTCATTTAAAGGATGAAGAAACTGTCCCTAATAGCTTAAGTTACTTGCCCATTATTGCACAATTAATAAGGGGGCAGAAATAATACTTAGTCCTAGGTCTTTAGATTATAAATCCAATAAGTTTTTTTGTCACTCGAGGTCTTCAAACAACGAATGCTTACTATGTATGCTTTAGAGCGGTACCACCATTTTTGTTACTGAACTAGCTGGCTTCCTTGTTGTTGTTGTTTAGTTGTTTCAGTTATGTCTGACTCTTCATGACACAATTTCAGATTTTCTTGGTAAAGATACTGTATTGCTTTGCCGTTTCCTTCTCCAGTTCATTTTACAGATGATGAACTGAGGCAAACAGAGTTGTGTGCCCAGGGTCACACAACTAGTAAGTGTCTAGGGCCATATTTGAACTCAGGAAGGTGATTCTTCCCAACTTCAGGTGTGGCACTCTCTCCACTGCACCACCTAGCTGCCCCTAGATGGCCTCCTAGGTCCCTTCCAAATCTAAGCTTCTACAATCTTACTGTCCCACATGTGTTTTATTTAGGTGTTCAGAACCAATTTAACATAAGTCCTTTTCAAAGTGTATTTGAACTTCAGGTGGTCTTGAATGGCCATAAGTTATTCTACACTTTTGTAGAGACCACAGGCATTTATAATTAGAGTCAAAGCCCATTGCATATAGCTATATCCAATCTCACTCAGACTAATCTGAAAGGATAATCTGAATGATTGAAGTTATATTTGTGGAAAGTTTAAAAAGATTATGTAATAAAGAAAAACTATTTTGTTAATTATAGGCACATAAATAACTCAAATTAGCATGAAGAGTTAGCAACTTCGCAGCCAGTATCTCATTTTAACAACTAGGTAAGTCTTGCTTCTCTGTCTTTTTTTGTAACATGTAGTTTGCCCTGGATCTCAAAGGCTATGCCAATGGAATATAAACATTGGCTTGTACCACCCCCCCCCATGATGGAAAGGCTCCGAGTATGGTCCTAGAATCAAACTTTATTTGCTTTCCAAGGGCCAGCCTAGCTCATTATAAAGAAGCTCATTGCCAGTTGTAAAGCTACTTGGTGGTGATATATCCTTCGGCCATGGCAATATGTGAAACAAATTAAAAGACACGGTGGTCTTCAGGCTTTTGTAATGCACTTCTATTCCTGCAGTAATGGTGGGAAAGTAGACTAAAACACAAGAAAAATGCTAAGAATCACACAGCTTTTAGAACTATAAACATTAATTTAGCTTTTGGCATTCAGAAAGTGAGATACTTATTCAGTGACCAGTGAGTAGAAATAGTAGTGATGGAAACGAATCATATTCATCTTGACATTTTCACTAGAAATAAAATCAGAAGGCCAAAGGAAATTGCAATGAAATGGAAAGTTGGCTCTCAGGCTCTTCTTGGGGAAGTAAGTAAAGAAGAAAATGTGAGAGGTTTTTATCAAGCTTCCAGAGGCAACAGAAAACATCATTTCATGGGACATTTGGTTATCTTGTATTGCTGTGCTTTCAATAAGCATTTGCAAACAGAACACTTAGATCCATTGCTGTTTATGCACCAGCATCTGTTGCAGAGAATGAAGAGGAAAAGAAATATTCTATAAATAACTTGATAAGACCCTCCAAGTTAAATCAATATGTACTCTAATACTAGGTGGCATTGATATAAATGGGGACCTAGAGAAAGACAGCTATTATCAACATTTTGAAGAAAAGGAAATGGAGGCACAGAATGGTTAAATGACTCACTCAAGGTCACATGGATAGTAAGTAGAAGAGTCAGGATTTGAAACCATGTCCAGAGCAGGTTGCCCTTAGGTGAAAGCACTATGCCAGATAGATACTGGGGAGAATGTAAAGGCAGATAACACATGGCCCTTGCCTTTATAGAGCTTCCAGTCTAGTTCAGGGGTAGGGAACCTGTGGCCTTCTAAGTACTTGGATGCAGGCTTTTGACTAAGTCAAAGTTTTACAAACAAATCCTTTTATTAAAGGGATTTGTTCTGTGAAGTTTGAATTCAAGTACTCTTGAGGACCTAGAGGGCCACATGTGGCCATGAGGCCACAGCTTCCCCACCCCTTGTCTAGCTGAAGAGCTGAGACTCCTAAGCTCATACATATAGAATCTGAAAGGACTAGAGATTATATAGTCCTACCCTCTCATTTTACAAATGAGGAAACTGAGAAATCCAGATGTGACTTGCCAAGGTCACATGAGCAGTAAGAGTCCAAGCTGGGATTCAAACCCAGGATGTCTAACTTCAAAACTAACATTCTTTCTACTATATTATACAGCTTTTCATATAACAACTGAAACAATAGCTATAGCAAAAACTAATAAAAACATTATTATTAACAATAAAAGTAGCAAAAACTAATAAGAACACTAATAGTTAACCTTTATATAGTATTTTAAGGTTGCAAAGTGCTTTTCATATATTATCTCATTTAATCCTCACGAATAGCCCAGGGAGGTAGGTGCTGGTATTATCCCCATTTTGCAGATGAGGAAACTGAAGCAAACAAAGCTTAAGCAACTTGCCTTGGGTCACATAGCTAGTAGCTTTCTGAGGCAGGGCTCAAAACTCAAGTCTTCCTAACTGTACCAGCTAACTGTGGTAGTAATGCCAAAGATAAGCAAAATGCTGTAATCTCACTGGAAAATGCAACAATTGCAAATTACTGGCTTCCAGAATAATAGTTTTATTGTATGTGAATGATATCAAGAGAGGAGGTATTTAGGATCATGTGTTTAGAGCTAGAATGTCCCTCTCATACCATCTCTTCCAGTTCTCTCCTTTTTCAAATGAGAACATTGAGGCCCAGAGAGATTAAATAATGTATCCAAGGTCACACAGATAGTTAGCAGTCAAGACAGGATTGGAGCCTACTTGCTCACATGCTAAGTCCAGGGCTCTTTTCACTATATCACACTGCCTTTCTAATTATCTATTTGAGCAAAGCAATGGGAATTCAACCTACCGTGTACAAATGCATTGCGGGAATTCGTATTCTACTCCTGGTGGCATCTTTGATCCAATACATGAGCCATACTTGTACCTTGGCTCCCTAGTCTATGAAAGTGTTGGGAAAATGTCCACACGTTTCCAAAGGTCAGGTGTATAAATACGCGTTGAGTAGAAGGCTTTAAATTTATCTAACAAAAGGACGTGTTCAAATAGGATCATTCATTTAATTCTTCACCCACAACTAGATACAGTAAGATAGGCTTTTGTCATTTGCTTGTCTTCACAAATATCTACTGTGGTTAACACACTTTATTGTGATCATTATCAGTTAATCTGACAACTGATAACAAGGGTATTAGCACAGAAAGACAAAAACTGGGTAAATCCTAAAAAGCTCCAATTCAGGAAGCTGTAGAATTGCTAGCTATCTTTGGGTTGAAGATGGAGAACTTCTACACCATCACCTCCCAGAAGCTTTCCTTAATCCATTTTAATCAGTAATCCCCTTTCCCTCTTGGATCCACACAACATATTACTTGCACTTTGCATGATTTAAACATATAGATATAAACTAGGTACCAGATGATAATATCAGATCTACGTGTTTGTGCGTATATGTGCCTACACATATATACTCAGTCTGACATGATATGTCATATATGTTTCTTATCAGACTGTGTGTCTACATATAAACACATCCGACATGAAATGTATCACATATCTCCATGTATACATATATAATGTATACACATACAAAAAACAGACATCTGATGTTATATAGATAATATATCTTTCATCTCTATATACATATCTCTGACAGAATGTATTTTCATATGTCATAATAATTTTTCTGTGTGTCATATCTGCCCCTGACTAGATGTATAAGGTTCGTGAGAGCAGAAACTTTGTCTCTATATTCTCTAGCCATCCTGTATGAGATTATGGTACCCCAATATCGGTCTGGAACTCAGTCTTGCCCCAGTGCACGATGATCATTCCTGTTTCATTCCCTTGGTGCTAGAATGTTCTATAGAATGTTTTTTACCAAAATCCATCCCCAGAGTCCACAGACTTCTATCTGTCTCTCTGTCCTGACCTGGGCTAGGCAAATGACTCCCTGTGATTTTTTTCTTAGATTTCCTGATCAGGCTTGGTTCTTCAGTCTGGTGTATTTTTCTAGATGTGTTTGTGTCTTTTTGGAGGTGAGTGGAGCTTGGTGTACTTTTAATTGCTACTCCACCATTTTAGATCTGCCCCATCATTTGTGAAATGGACTAGGTGACTTCTAAGATCTCTTCTAGCTGTAAACATATTATCCTATGGAGCATTAAAGTGTCTCCTTTCTTTAACCTGGGATTATTCAGCCTGTGAATCTGGTAAGTAGTAAGCTACCACACCAGAGAAGGGTTAAATGTTAAGCTAAGAAAGACTCAATCAAGTTAAGCAGCGCAGAAACTCATGGTAACAGGGTAACTAAAGCAGAGCTTTTGTAAGATACTTAGAACTATAAGACACTAAAACTGTGACATGAGATACTTCCTCTCACTTAACAGATGAGGAAACTAAGGCCAGAATGCTGGGGTCCAGGCAATCATTTCAAATTGTAAGTACCCTTGGGCTGTCATTGACCAAGGTCTTTCCCCTAGCGAGGTCCACTTCTGGGCCTGTGTGATGGGGATGTCCTTAGAAAGAGATAACTGACCAAATTCAGATAATATACCCAAGCTAGTCAATGGCAAAATCTAAACTAGAACTTTGGTCTCCTGACTGCCTGTCCAGGATTCTAGCCAGTCACCTCACCATACTACCGCTTTGCCTAGATTGTGGGTTGTATGATCACACTCGGCTCCTGCAAGCGCTCGGTGAACAGCCAGACATGATTCTAATTCCCGCCTCCTATTCCCTGATAAATTCAATCAAACATTAACTGCTGCATTGTATTTGCTTTTATCGTTGTCTGATGAAAACTTCGCCCATCTCTGTGGCATTATTTCTCGTCCTATAAAAATGCATACCCAAATCTGAGCACTCAAGATGCAGAAACACTGAATGTTGGTAAACTAGACCCTACTTCTATTGTATGCCAAGTTCATTTGAAAGTATTGGCTTAGCATCATTTTTATGTTCTCTTATTCTCCATTGTCCTGCTAGAAGTTATCTTCCTAATTATATTTATCAATAAACATCTGATTGCTTTCAGTGTGCCTATTAAAAATATCTTTGTAGTCATGCAAGGCTGCATCAGGTAACCTCCCAATCATTCTGGTAGCTGTGATTACTTAGCTATAGAGGCAGCAAACTCTAAGGAGAAAAATAATTCATTCATCTGACTGTCAATCCAGCACCACACCTTGTGGAAGATTATATGCTTTTTTTGCCCCCTGAGAGGAAGAATAAATGAATGATCAGAATGAATTTACCATAGTGCTATCATTTCTAATCCTATTCAAACACTCACATTTATTGCTTCCTTCTTGTGTGTGTGCTGAAAAAATGACCAAGGAAGAAAGACACGGCACATGTCATTGCTGAGAATTTATAGTGGAATAAGTTTGTAAGGACAGAAGAAATCTAAATTGTGCATTATCTCATCTAGTTTTCAATAGGTTAAATTAGAAGAAATGTAGCTACTTTGGGTCCTTTGCAATTCTTTTAAAAGTCTTGTTCTACTCCCTTGCAAAGAGAAAAATGGGATTGCTTAAAATTCCCTTTGGAGAACAGGGAGGGGCGATGGTCACTGCCTTGTCCATAATGCAGAACACATTTCCTCTTGATCTCTCTATCTAATGACATCTCATATCACACAGCCTCAGAGGTGGGCCTAGCTAGGTGAATTACCTTTGTCAGTGCTGGTCTAAAATACCTGCAATTTAAAGTGATTGCCTGGACCCCAAAATTGCAGAGGTCAGGAGTCTGAAGCACCATGGGGGAAGGTCCAGGTGGGAAGGGGAGGGAGATATGGAAGTGGTGCTACCACTTGAATTGGAATAGGCAGGTAGACTAGAACCGTGCATGCAACCGAAATGTGAACCTAAACCCAACTTTAAAGACATAGTTGGGATCTCACTTTCTAAGTGAATCTGAGCTACAACGAGATTATGAAATAAATCCCTACACGCTTAACCTTTTTTTGCCTAACTCAGGACAAGGAAATAGAATTGGCAAGGAGAAACCATAGGAATTTTCCTTCTCAGAGGGTTTGCAGGAAATTGGTTCCTAACCCTTCTGGGCTATGGCAAGGTTGCCATTAACTGGATCCTTTGACCTCCCCTCTTTGAACTGTCCTAGGGAGATGGTCTTCTAAGAGTCATCCTAACTCCCAACTCTCTTAAGTTCCCATAAAATATGGAGGTTTCCACGATTCTGTCCCCAGCTGGTTTCTACCAACAACTTTTTTGTGAATAGGAGGTCTAGACCTATGATTTCATCAATACAGAAAAGTCCTTCTGTGAAAATTTCCTCCGCTGTTGTAGAATGGTGACTTACCTGAAGCTTAGTTAAGAACTGCTTTGAAACGTTTGTGAGTTTGCCAGAGACTCACAGGATGTATAGTATGTCCGAGACAGGACTTGAACTCCGGTCTTCCTGATTCCAGAGCTATCCCTCTACCCACTTCTCCGTATTACCTCTCATCTTCACACTTACCCCATGGAAATGTTGTATTTATAAAGGTACTACGTACCACGTTTAGTGGCTTAAAAGAAATGTGTGGTAGAAAATTTAGGGAGTTTTTATTAATATTGTAGAATGGTTCTGTTGAAAATGAGCTTTTCTCTGTGTCTATTAGAGGGATGCCACTTTTCTCCACCAATCCTGGAAAAAATATCTTTTACATGCTTCTTGGTAAAAATTGAAGATTGGAGAAGAAAATTGAAGGTTGAAATTTTAAGTAAAGCCTCTTATCTAAGAATTATTTGAACTAAGAAGAAGGCTACTTGACTCTAGAAAGACCTAAATGCTTTCTTATTGAAGGTCCCTTTCTCATGACATTTTACATTTTTAGACTTTTTTATTCATGCTACTTAAAGAAGCATTTCCCCAGTTTCTCAGCTTATCCTGATTTTTTTCCTTTTCATAATGATAGTATTTTAATAAAGTTTTACTCAACTGCCCAAGTAGCCCTTTATTTCTTCACACATTAGCCAGATATTGAAGTAATTATCTGATTACATGAACTAGAAACAAGACACCTAATTTTTATTTTAGAATGAAGTAAGTCTGTTGTTTACACATTTCAGAAAAATAGAGAATCTCTAAGTAATGTTCCTGTATGTACTTCTGGGTATATCACTTTTTGGACCAGAAGATTAAAAAGCAGCATCAGTAAGTTTACACATGAATGCCACTAAATAATTCACTATGAATATATTGCCTTCAGTAAGAGACCATGAAATCCAGAATGGATAAATCTTACCACAAAGCATATGCTATAGAATTTTTCTAGCTTTGAGAAATGGAGGGCAAAGGAGCAGATCCCTGGACGGTGATTAGAGTAAGAAAATATGTCTAGGATCCATAACCTCTGTCATCTTTTAAAAATGTAACTAACCTCTCTTTTTTCAAAATGTAATAGATGGTACACACAGACAATGAATTGGGACCAGAGTTGAAGGGCTCTGTTGCCTTTGAGAAATTGCAAAACTCCTTTACTGACTCCAAACATGCCAGGAAATCAAAGGCTTATCATTTTATCTTTTTGTTAAAATAAATTTTATATCACCTATATTTCCTAATGTAGGATTCCTTTCTTTTCTCAGAGAAGCTCACCTTTTGAAGACTAAAAAAAAAAAATAGGGGGAAAAAGTTTAGAAAAATTAGCCAACCTATCATAAAAATCTGATCCCACACCCAAATCTCCCACCTCCAAAGGTTGGGAGGGAAGTGCTTTGTCTAGAGGTGGAGTGATGGATAGAGCTCACCGAGCCTGGAGTCAGCAAGACCTGAGTTCAAGTGCAGCCTCAGACATTCACTACCTGTGTGAACCTGGACAAGACATCTCTGCCTCAGTTTCCTTAGATATAAAATGGGAATAATAATAGCATCTACCTCTCAGCATTGTTGTGAGGGTCATACCTGGCACGCAGGAGGCATTCAATAAATTATTATTTTCTTCCTCTATTCTTTGGGGAAAGGACCATCATTTTAATATTATCATTTATCAGTGTTATTGTGTGGCAGAAAGGCACATAATACAATTGCCTCTAAGGAATTAAAACTGTTTATCACCCAAAGGGTAATGGAGAGGTATGATAAGTGTGAACAGATTGCGGTTTCACTTAATTACAGAAATAAGTCAGAATGCCTGTCATATTCAGCAAATGGCAGCTTAAATTTGTATGTAATGCAACTTGGAATAAAATCCACAAAAGGATTTTGTTTAGAATTATGTCTCAAGACTCTTTGGGCTTCATCAGCTGTGCCAAGCTAAAAGAACATGTTTGTATGTAGCATGGATATCATAGCAACCCACAGGATATCACCAGCTCCTAAAGCCTCAGCCCTGGGTTAGCCAGTCCCAGCCCCAGAGAATGACAGCCTTATTACGTCATTATAGTGGTAACTGGATTTCAGATAAGCAACCGCTTTGTCCCCTTTTTCATGAAATCAGTTGCCAAGTATTGTCAAATTTACATTTACATCTTTTACATCTACTTTCTACTTAGGCTACCACCACCCTAGTTAAGGGCCTGAATATCTTGTAATAACCTTCTAATGGGTTTCCTGACTGTCAAACTATTTCTTCTTTAAGCTACCCCTCATAGATCTCCACAATGAATCTTTCTCATATAGGCCTCACTGAATTACTCTCCTATTGGAAAACCTTGGGTGGCTCCACATTGTCTGGCAAATAAAACACAAATTCGATGACCAGACACTTAAGGCCCTCTACAACCTGGCTCCATTCTACTCTATCATCCTTATTTCACGCTCTTATGTACTCTCCAGTATGGCACAGGCAAATGGGACTGCTGAACTATTTCTGAAGTTCCTTTTCCTGTCTTCCACCTATGGAAACACCCTATGGCTAGAATTCATTCTCTCACTATCTTTACCCATCAAAATGCTTCTCTTCTTTCAAGACCAAGTTCTCATATCAAGCCTTCCCTGGTCTGTCCCCACCTGCAGCTAAAAGTATGCCTACACTTTGCATTTTTTAAAATGGCCCTCCCTTGGTGGATCTTAATCTACGTCGTGTCCACTGACTGTGGGTATCTCTCAAGATTCTGTCTTGGCCTTTCTTTTCTTCCTCCTCTACACAGTCTTGCTTGGTGATCTTATCAGTCCTGATGGATTCAATTATAATCTCTAAGCAAGTAAATCCCAGATCTATATACTGCATCCAGCTCTAACCTCACTTCATATTAGAGATCTTGAACCAGATATCCTATAAACATCTCAAACTCATGTCCGAAATAGAACTCAATATTCTTCACTTGAAATTTTCACCTCTTCTGAACTTCCATATCAATTATCAAGAGAAACACCGCTCTAAAAAACCCAGGCTCTAAATCTCAGTGTTATCTTCATCTTCTCTCTGCTATTCACCCCTCAAATCAGATCCATTATCAGATGATAGCAATATCCCTGATGTAGATCTCCTTCGCTCCACTCACACAGCCTCCAACTTAGCGTGGGACTTCATCGTGCCATGCCCAGAGTATTTCAGTAGCCTTCTAACTGGTCTTGTTCCTTCAAATGTCTCCCCATTCCAATCTGTCTTCTATTCAACTGCCAAAGGGATCATTCTAAAGTGCAGTTCTGATCACGTCACCTCCCTATTCAGTAAACTCCAATGGCTTGTTACTTCCAGGATCAAATATAAAATCCTCTGTTTGGTTTTTAAAACCCTTCACAATCTAAGGCCTTTCTACCTTTTCGGTCTTCTTACAAGTTACTCCCCTTCATGTTATCTATGGTTCTTATATCTATATGACTGTCTTGTTCCTCCCACAACACCAGCATCTCATGTTGTCTTGTGCCTTTCCACTGACTACCTTCCATGCCTGGAATTCTCTCCCGCCTCACTTCTGCCTCATAGCTTCCTTCGGAATTTAGATAATGTCTTACCTTCTGCAGGAAGTCTTCCCCAGTCTCCTCTGCCCCCACCCCCCACCCCAGTGTCTTTCTATAAGATTACATTCCATTTTCACTGAATGACCCATGCTTGTAGTTTACATGCATGTTGTCTCCATTAGAAATATGAATTCCTATGTTTTGCATGACTACACATGTATAACCTATATGAATTGCTTGCCTTCTCAGTGAAAGGTGGGGTGGGGAAGGAGGAAGGGAGAAAATTTGGATCTCAAAGTTTTAAAAACGAATGCTAAAAACTGTTTCTACATCCAACTGGGGGAAAACAAAATATAAATTCTAAAATTAAAAAAAAAGAAATATAAATTCCTTATTGTCAGGAACCATGTTTTTCCTTTTTTAAAAAATTCAGTTCTTAGGACAGTGCCTAGCACATAGAAAATATTTAATAAATGCCTACTGACTGCCTCCACCTTTGTTCTTGTTGCATTTTATCTTGTATAATAGCGATTCTTGGAATTCTTGTATAAGACGTACCTATGTATGTACGTGTCTTATCCTTCATCTTACATTGTAAGGCCCCTTGTGCCTTTTTCACGTGTGGAGCCTTAGTAACTAAACCAGTCCCTTGCACACAGGCAGGCACTTAATTGCTGTTTGTTGAACTGAACCCCCAAACTTGAACGTTTTCATTGCCCTTATCTCTGAATCGAAAGTTCACCAAACTTGCCACTATTCCAGAGGGAACAGCAGAGCAGTGATGCAAACACAAAGATATTTATCCCTAAAAACAAAAGCCGAGAGTTTCAAAAATAAGATCCAGATGCTCAGTGGGGAGCACAAATTCATAACTAAAAACAACTGAATCAGGTTCTACCTAGCAGCCTTCAGAAAGCAGGTTTTCCAGCCAGTGTTCTATCATAATTAGGCACGATGAGCTCTAGAGCCTTAGAGATTTTACAAGTTTTATTTATGGATCACATGAGAGCAGCTCTTTCTGCCCAATTCAAAATGTTCTTAGCTTTTTAATTTTGACTAAAAGAGTAGATTGGTTGTGAATAGATTAAAAACATTAGAATCTACAGCTACCATACGTGGATAATATTGGTCAACTTTGGGATTTATGAATGAAAATAGAAACTTTTCATCCATGACTCCCTCAGATGATGTTCACAGGAGTTCATGACATATGTCAATCAATCAACATATGTCTACTATGTGCCTGGCACTGAGTTAAGTGCTGGGGATATAAAGATTTTTTTTAAACCAGTTCCTGTTTCTCATGGTACCTCTCATTGGTTCTAATTCTTCTATACAACATGACTAATATGAAAATATGTTTAGTATGAATGTACATGTATAGCCTATATCAGATTGCATGCTGTCTTGGGGAGGGGGGCAGGAAAGGAGGGGGAGAAAATTTAGAACTAAAAATCTTATGGAAGTGAATGTTGAAAACTAAAAGTACATAAATAAAACAAAAATCCCCCACCCCAAAAAAACTCCAACAACAGTTCCTGCCCCAAAGAAGCTTATAGTCTGTATGAGGAAATAATATGTACACAAATGAGTAGATACAAAATAAATTCAAGATAATTTGGGGGGGTAGAAACTAAGGGAATTTTAAAAAGTTTTCATTTTTCGTCTTTGGGCTCTACTTTATGGCTCCACCATATCCCAACAGCCTTCTTGCATCCCCTCTACCCTCTTTCTTTGACTGGTCAGTTCCTCCCAAATCCTCCATTTTAAGGAGAGGTAAAGAAAATCATGTTCATTCCTTCACTCCTCTCTGGGCTCTACCCCTTACTTTCTAGACTTCTTTTTCCATCATTCCCCAGTGCAAGTACCATCTCCTCCTCCCCATTCTTGCTTCCCAGCTCCCTTTTAAGTGTTGTCTTCCTAAATTAGAATGAAAATTCCTCAAGGCCCAGGGCTATCATTTTGCTTTATTTGTGCTCCAAGCACTTAGCACCATGCCTGGCACAAAGTGAGTGCTGAATAATTTGACATGAAAGGAAGAGGCACTTGAACTAAGCTGTGGTGGAGATTAGGAGGAAATACATTCTATGTGACATGCACGAAGCCATGTAGTTGGTATTACTTATTCATCAAGGAAATTTCTTTTTCCTTGTACAATGTAGACAAATTTAAAGAGGCTTACATATAAATTGTAATTATGATAACTAAATGTGATTTGGTAGTATATTAACAGTACTACACACAGTAGGCTCTTGTTACATGTGTGGTCTTGTTCATGGAAGATACATTTGACTGAATTACAGAATAAACACCTAAGTTGAGATTTGAAATTTGAAAGGTACTTTCAAGTGTTACAGAATGCAGAACATCTTCAGGTGTTTAGAACAGGGATGTGGTTTGAGGTTCCGGCAAGATTATGCCTCTTGAAATATGGACAAGATCTTGGCATGATACAATCTCTGATTCCCCTAACACTCTACCTTCTTCAGATTCTTCCAGCTTTTGTGGTATGTGAAACAATTAGGAAAGTGTCTCTAGAACTACACTTTAGCAAGAAATAGGTCAACAAATAACACCAACAGATTTTATAGATAGAAATCTGAGCAAACCATTAATTATGCAAAGCTGATGAGGATTATAAAGATGAAGCAATAGAAATCAGAAACTGCTTCTAGTATAGTGTTTGGCACATTTGTTGCTCAGTCTTTCAGTTGTATCCAACTCCTTGTGACCCTGTGGACAATATCAAGCTAATACTGTCCATGAAATTTTCTTGGCAAAGATACTAGAGTGATTCGCTATTTTCTTCTCCAGTGAATTAAGGCAAACAGAGGTTAAGTGACTTCCTCAGTGTTATACAACCAGTAAGGGTCTGAGGCCAGATTTAAATCAGGTCTTCCTGACTCCAAGCCCCAATCTAACCACTGAGTCATCTAGCTGGCACACAGTAAACAAGCGTAATAAATGCTTGTGAACTGACTGACTTGATAGGGATAGGTCTGTATCTTTGAACAAACTACTCTATTCAAAGCCTAGTCTCAAAGAAGAGTTGGGAAAATGAATCTACTTCCCCTATTTGCAGAGGTAGAAAACTAGGGGTATGGAAAATTGTATAATCTGTAAGATATAGTTGTTGTAGTACCTGGTTTTGCTGAACTGATTTTGTAGCTTTGTTTTTAAATCTTTATAATGCAATACCACTGTCTAAATATCTTAAAACCACCACACCTGCACTACAGCTTGTAGCTCTGACACAGAACTCAAGCTGGAACTCCAAGATCTTTTTTGGTGATCGTTCATTATATCTGGTCCTGATGCAGAATTACCACACATATCCTTTCTACTCTCCACCCCCTTTCCAACTCTAGCTTTTGAGAAGAGTTGTCATTACTGGAAAGGACATGTCAATCAATTCCTCTATGACTCCAATTGCTATTCTTCTGACTCCACTGTCCAAAATGTTCCTCCCTGGCTAACATTCTTCTATCCATATTATTTTCCTCTGTTGGAATGTAAGTTCTGACTTCTGACCAAATGGCCACTGGAATGAGTGGCAGACTGTCCAGCTCCCACATAGAAACTCTAGCAAGACCCTGAAGTACACACTAGTGTAAATAAGTATCAAGAAATCCAAGGAGAAACTGTGTTAAGTGACATCTCCTACCCCACTGGCACAAAATGTCAGTGAGAAGCCTAAAGGCAATAGAAAAGGTGGTTCCTCTAGCAAGGTAAGTTCTAGCACAACCAGAGATGGTACATATTCAACTCAAAAGACTCTGTGTCTGGAGACAGTAAGAACAGAGGCTTCCCCTGTGAAAACCAAAGTGAGAGTCAGAAAATCCTTGAATGGAGACCTTGAACACTTCAGAGATCTGCAATGGACAGAGACCAGTGACCAATGAGCAATGCAGTTCTGACTAACATGATGTCTCCAGACCTCAGATAGGGACAGCTCTGACTCAGGTCCCTAACATTCTGTCCTGAAATGATAGGGAAGACCCCAACCATGCAGGTCTCTGGACTTTAAAGATTCAGGAGGAATAAACCCCAGGTGGTGATCAGCACAAGAGCCCAGAAGATCCAGGAAAAGACCAGACAGTACCAACCATCCCACCCAAAAGTACAGTGGAGGCAGAGCTTAGACCTGACATAAAGCCCCTATTCAGGAACTAAAACTAGAAAAATGAATAAAACTAAGGAGAACCCTACCAGCATCAAATATTATTGCAATATTATACTATTATGTTATTTTATATTTTATTATTTATATAATATGAAATATCATAACAACTGTAAGCACAGACTCAAAGGGAAAAAGTTTTTCCACAAGAACAACATCTATGCCAAGAAGTAATAAGGCAAATGGTAAAAGATGAAATAAAATATTGTTGAAAAATTGGAAAGAGATGAGAATAGGAAGCTTAGAGGAGAAAGTAGTAAACTTTATCTAAGAAATATAATCCTCGAAAATAAGAAGAGACCAAGCAGAAATGAAAGCAAAGAATAGTGGGACAAAATGAAAAGATCAGGAAAAAAAGAATAAGATATAAGACATCTAACATCAAAAACCGCCAACATAGAAAGTAGGTCAAGAAGAAATAAGTTAAGAGTCACTAGACTCCTTGAAAATGATGAAGGGATTGGGGAAGCAGAGGGGAAACCTGGACATTGTATTTCAATAAATCATAAATGAAAAATACCTCAATCAATTCGAACCAGAGGTAAAACAAAGATATAAAGAATCCATTGATCACCTCCTGAAAGGAACCTGAAAAGGAGAGGTTCCAGGAATACCATAGCCAAAACCCATAGCTCCCATTCAAAGGAAAAAAAACCTGCAATCATCCAGAAAGAAGGAATTCAAGTACCAAGGAAGTAGTGTCAGTATCACACGTAACATTCTACTACAAAGGAAAAATGTCTTGGAATACAATATTCCAAAATGGAAAAGATATAGGTAAGAATAACTTAACCTGCAAAGCTGAATACGATCACATAAGGAAAGAAATGAACTTTTAATGGATGGGAGATTTTCAAACATTTCTGATGAAAATACCAAAGCTCAGTAGGAACTTTGAAATGCAAACATGAGAGTCCAGAGAAACCCAGAGGGGTGAATTTATTTTAGCAATTAAAAGGAGCTGTATGATGACACAGTACTAACATTCTAATTGGAGAAGAAAAAGGCATCTCAAGAACCTTAATTTCTTTATAGGACACTGAAGCAACTAAACAAGAAAATTACAGAGGTCCTGGGGTGGAATGGTTCTATTCTAAGGATTTTAATATGGGAAAGAGGACAGGTAAAAGGAGAAATACACTAGTGCAGAAAGGAGTAAGAAAGGGATGGAGCTAGTTACTTGCTACTCTATTAGTAATAATGGTGGGGGCCGTGAAAGACAGTCATTTTTTTTATTTTTTTAAATTTATTTTTAATATGTTTAGTTTTCAGCATTGATTTTCACATGCGTTTGAATTACAGATTTTCTCCCCATTTCC
>CM053627.1:100334965-100351399 GCA_028646595.1 Phalanger gymnotis | reverse complement strand
GAGACCATCCAGGCTGTCCTGGGCTGGAGCCCTGCTTCCCTCTGCCACTTCGTGGGTTCTGCAGCTGTAGAATTGGTTCAGAGCCATTTTTTTTATAGGTTTTTGGAGGGACTTGGCGGGGAGCTCACTCCAGTCACTGCTTCCCAGCCGCCATCTTGGCTCCACCCCCCCATATCTCTAATCTTGACAAGCCAGTCAGGCTTTTGTTGACTAAGGCAGCTTCTGGCTATTCTGGTCTCCTAATCTTGTCAATTGATTTACATTAGTTAATTATTATGTGTCAATGTCCTTTTTTCCACCTGTAATCCACTTTTTGACATCAATAACTTATTTAAATAGATAAGTCTAGAAATAGTTAAATTGTATGCTGTACTTGGAAAAAAAGTTTTATCTTTTCTTTTAGTTTTGCAGTGAGTTTGATATTTGCTCTCTTAAGTCATTGTTCTGACAGTACACAAACTAAGTCAGAAACAACACCCACAGCAGTAATGAGTCATTCCTGTCTGTTAAAATATAAACAATTTAATGTTGGTGATGTTATTCCATGATTGCCACATTTAGTGCCTGCCTACTCTTTTCTCAGAGAAAGTTTTCATGATACAGAGGCATAAGGTATCTCTGTAGTTTATAATAATTTGACCTGACTCATTCCTTATTTCTGATGCAAATATCCAATATATTTTTCACCAACCTCCCCTATTCTCACGTGTGCACTGAAACGATCCTAGGACTGTAGATTTGGAGCAATGAGGGTCCTAGACCTTTGAGTGCAACCCTCTGGTTTCACCGATGAGGAGATGGAGACTGAGAGAGGTTATGTTACCTATCCAGGATCATAGAGCTAGTAATTGCTCAAGGCAGGATTAGAACTTAGTTTTTCCTGATTCCAAACTAAACATTATATTGACTACATCAGGAATCCAATTTGTGTCTTTAGTTGCCCTACAGCATAGAGAGTAAGAGGCCCCAGATAGCTGTTGAAATGTGTATCCCTTCATTCATTTTCCTTGGTCCCAGTGGAGTATAGCAATATAGGACAGGAGGCAGGGGTATCCATTTCTAAGGATGAATGAGTCCCTTTGCAGCATAGAGTGAGTATACAAGTGTGTTATCTACATCTGATGGTCCTCATGGTAGACAGCAATATTAGTGATTAAAAGGACTGGAGATCACTCTTCCCAGTGGGGCTTAAAGGAATTTTCCCCATTTAGGGACCTCTGTGTAGACCCATTCTCCTTACTGGAGGTTGTCAAAGAGGTGTCAGTTGATTAGGTAAAACTTTTGATATCTATTGATGAATAAACAGCACAATATGTTAATTAGGGTTATCTAATATGGGGCAATTGGAGGTCTAACTGGCATTCACATAAAGTGTGTCATGAGAATTACATGACGCTTGGCCAACCTCTCTACTTGCAGTGTTTCCATTGTTCATGAGAGTAGTAAGAGCACCAGGTCACTTAAATCCAGCATTAGTACAAATCTACTATTCTACTGTCCCTGCAGATTCAGGGCTATGTGAGATGCGAGAGTACTGTTACATGTAGAAAGTCTTGAAATAAGAATTCCTTACAATTTGATACAATGGATACCTCTGCCAGAAGAGCAATACCAACTTTGGGAGTAAATTTCTATAAAAGTCTTATAGTAACTGTAATAGCACCTAATTTCTTGCAAAGAAAAAAAAACTCTAATTTATACTTAATATTAGCAAACAATTACAAATACATATATTCAAAGAAGAAAAATTTAGCATTGTAATAACCACCATTTTTATTAACAGAAAGTCCTTTTATTTCTCCTCTAATTCAAATGAATTCATTTTGTTTGTACAATAATCTTTACATTTTATCGAATCAAAATTATCAGATTTATTTTCTATTTTCCTCTATCTCCTATTAGGTCATGAAATCTTCCTCTATTTTTAGATCTTAAAAGTATTTTTTTTTCCTTGCTCTTCCATTTAGAGCTTATCTTGGTATATAGTCTTTAGTGTTAGTTAAAGCTTAATTTCTGCCAGATTGCTTCCAGTTATTGTTCAGTCATGACCAACTCTTCGTGGCCCCAAGCACAGCAGGCCCTTCCATCCTCCACTGTTTCTCAAAATTTTTCCAAGTTCATGTTCATTGTTTCCATGATACTATCTATCCATCTCAGTCTCTGCCATCCCCTTTTCCTTTTGCCTTCAATTTTTCCCAACATCAGTGTCTTTTCTTTCTCCAATTTTCCCAGTAGTTTTTTGTCAAATAGTGAGTCTTTGCCACATAGCTAGACTTGGTATTAATTAATCACTGTCGTACCATGTTCACTTGCCTCTATACATTGTATACCTAAGCTGTTCCACCAATCAAACTATTTCTTTTGATCATTAACAACTTCTTTTGGTGATTACTGCTTCGTAATATAGTTTGAGATCTAATACTGGTAGGACTCCATTCCTACTTGTTTTTCTTCATTTCCCATGAGATTATTTACCATTTGTTCTTCCAGATTCATTTAATTATTATTTTTCTACCTCTGTAAAGTAATTCTTTGGTAACTTGATTGGCATGAACTAAACAAGTAAATCAATTTAGGTAGCATTGTCATTTTTATTAAATTGGTTTGGGCTACTTATGAGCAATTAACATTTCTGCATGGAGATCTGTGCTACATTAGACAAACCACTCGTGTAGGTCTGTCTTTATTACTGGAAAGTATGTTTTCTTGTTCTATTAATATAGTTCCTATGTATATCTTGATAGGTAAACTCCCAAGAATTTTATATATTCTGTATATTCTGTTTTATTGAATTTCTCTATTTCTTCCTGCTTGGCTTTATTGATAACATAAAGAAAATGCTGAGGACTTTTTTACATTCTTTAACTTTGTTCAAGTTACTGTTTTAATTAATTTTTATTTAATTCATATCATCTGTAAAAATTAGTAATTTGGTTTCCCCTTTGCCCATACTTATTCTCTTTTTTTCGTCTTCTATATCTAGCATTTCTACAACTATATCAAATGGCAGGAATGATAATGCATATCCTGGCTTTACTCCTGACCTTAACCTGACTTTAGGTTATTCCTCACATAAATAATGCTGGATCTTGGCTTTAGATAAACACTACCCACTATATTTGGAGAAGGAAATGGCAAATCACTCCAGTATCTTTGCGAAGATTCCAAAATGGAGTTGTGGAGAGTCAGCAATACCTGAAACAACTCCACAACACCACCTATCATATTAAGGAAACATCTATTTGTTTCTACTTTGGGAATTGTATTTCTACATATGGGTTGTATTTCTTCAAAACTTTTTTTTCTTAATCTGTTGATTTGGTCTTATTATTTTTGTACTTCTTGTTATTAATATGGCCTATAAAATTTAAGGTTTTCCTAATATTGAACCAACCCTGTATTCCTACTAGAAATCGTGCGTGCGTGCGTGTGTGTGTGTGTGTGTGTGTGTGTGTGTGTGTGTAATCTTGTTGGTATATTCCTATAGGCTTTTTGTTAACATTTGATTTAAATTTTACATCAATGTTTATGAGGGATACTGGTCCACATTTTTCTTTCTCTTTTTAGACTGTCACTGGTTTAAGTACTGGGACCATATTTATATCCTAGACTGAATTTGGTAGGACCTTTTCTTTTGCAATAATTTTCATAATATTAAAATATAATGTATAATATAATATAAATATATTGTATTACATATTATTGTCATTGTTGTGGTGTTATTCATCCTTCACTTTCAAAGAGGACCAATGATATCACAAGGTGTTATCTTGGTTTGCGTGTAAATTAGATTTAAGTGAGACGGAGTTGCTCAAAATTGTCAGCTTCACCTTCTCTTCCTAAGTCATCAAAGTCCAGGGACGAGATAAAAGTCAAGATGACTGGCGATGGCCTGGGATATAGTGGATGACATTGACTTCTTCAATGTCTGACCAACCTCTAACCGCTTCACAGGGCCTGCTTCAGTTGCACTCACAGCCATTGGAACAAATTTTGTTCATCCACCCATTCCACTAGAGGAAGTCTTTGCATGCTCGGGGTAGATAATACCTCTACCTCACCAATGAGTTTGAGGCCTATTGGTTATCCTCAACAGGGTTTAGCTGAGATAGTTTTACCAGGGTGTGGCTGATGTGCATGCTACAGCTTCTCAGAGTCACAGGTGAGAGTTGAGTGCCAGGTGGACACTAAAGGTAGATGAGCGCGGCCCCAAAACAGCCTCACCAAGCCCTCACACCAAGGTGCTAGTCCTCCCTGAACATCAATACATCTTTATAACATATCATATATAAATATGACATTAGTATTTTTTGTTGTTCAGTCATTTTTCATTCGTGTCTGACTCTTCATGACCCCATTTGTGGTTTTCTTGGCAATGATACTGGAGTGGTTTGCCATTTCCTTCTCCAGCTCATTTTACAAGGAAACTCAGGCAACTAGGATTAACTGACTTGCCCAGGGTCACATAGCTAGTAAGTGTTTGAGGACAGATCTGACCTCAAGAAGGTGAGTCTTCCTAACTCCAGGCCTGTTATTCTACCCTTTGTGCAACCTAGCTGCCAGTATGTCTCAGAGGTGGGATTTAAATCCAAGTCTTCCTCACTAAAAACTCTCTATTACACCACTTTGACTCTCAATGCTTGCCACATAAAAGGTGCTTAATAAGTTCCACTTTTCTATTTTTTAACTACCATGTAGAATTAATTATCACTAATTCATAATTTGAGATCTAGTAATTCTCTGCCCCCTTGATTCTTTTTTCCCCATTATTTCCCATGATATTCTGTTCCCCCAAATGAATTTTGTTTACTTCTATCAGGAAACTCTTTGGTGGTTTAAGTGCTGTTAGCATAGCACTAAATCTATAAAACTAATTGACATAGTATAGCAACTTTTGTCATATTGCCATGACCTAACCTGAATAATGAATGGCTCTACCATTATTTAAATCTATTTGTACTTCTGTGAAGAGTGATTTGTAGTGGCAGATATGTCTTGAGTATGTCTTGGTGGAACAACTCCCAGATATTTTATGCATCGGCAGGTTCGTCTGAATAGGTTTTCTTTCTATCATTTCCTCTTGGTTTTTAATAGTAATAGAAATTCTGATGATTTTGTGATTCTGCTACTTTACTGAAGTTACAAATTTTTCTTTGCTGATTTTTTTCAGAACTTATACCATCTAGAGATAGTAGAAGATTTCGTTTCCTCTTGTAGTACTGCCACAACTAAATTCCCTCTCTTTATAGCTAACATTTCTAGAATTATGCCAAATGCTGATGGAAGAGGAGTCATCCTTGCCATACCAATGTACATACTAGAAAAGTTTCAAAGTTGCATATAAACCAGTTCTCTGTGTGTATGTTGTTGTTGTTGTATTGTTGTGCAGTCATTTCACTTGGAGTTTTCTTGGCAGAGATACTGGAGTGGCCTGCCATTTCCTTCTCCAACTAATTTCACCGATGAGGAAACTGAGGTAAACAAGGTTAAATGATTTGTCCAGGATCATGGAGCTAGCTAGTAAGTGTCAGAGGACATATTTGAACTCGGGTCTTTCTGCCTCCAGGCAGTACTCTATCCACTGTGGTGTGTGTATGTATGTGTGTACATGTACTTAAAGACTAGGCTTTTCATGCTTTTTATAGGGTTTTTAGGCATGAAAGTATGCCATGCTTTGTCAATGAATTTTTTCATAAACATTTTAAAATAGCAACATGCTTTTAAAAAGCACTGTAATATTTTAAATATAGTGCTTCTCGTCCACAACTTTCAGCACATAAAAAAAAAAAACCATAGAAATTGCACAAATATATATATATTTTCAATCAACTTTTCCAGGGCTGTCTTACTAAAGAAACCAATTCCTCTATCAAATCTTTCACCAAGATTAGTTGCTATTTTTAAGTGCGATGAATAAGCATGAATTTCATCTGCTAAATCAGTTTCATGAATCCAGATGAACACGACATTTTTGACTTGCCATTTTTACTACAAATCACAAAATTCAACAGGTCAAAATGTAAATTTATCAATGAGAATTCCAAAGGAATGTGACTATCTCATCCTGAATGCTACAAGTTTCCCTGCCTTACAAAATATAACAAATGATTTTGTAAATAAATTTTAAATAAATGATTTGTGATCCTTCTTCTGTCATGTACTTTCTTATTATGCATGAATTCTAATTATCTTTTTAAAATGAAATTTAAAATAAATAACTTTTTCTTAGGCATCTGGTGGTAGAGTAGATAAAATGCTGGGTATCAATCAGGTCAGGAAGATCTATATTCAAAACTGGACTCAGACACACACTATGTGACCCCAGGCAAGTCATTTAATCTGTTTACTTCAGTTTCCTCCACTGTAAAAAAGGAATAATACTAGTATCTATTTTCCAGGGTTCTCATGAGGATAAAATGAGGCAATATTTGTAAAAAGCAGTTTGCACAGTGCCTGGCACATAGTAGATGCTCTGTAAATGTGTGTATTTACATATATACACATACACACGCATATATACAAACATAAAATATTTCACACATACACACATATAATGTATAGGTATATTTATGTATGCACATTGAATTTGTTTATATACACAGTATGTGTGTGTGTGCTTCCTAAAATGTGATGTCAACAACTGAATACACCACTCCAATTGTGGCCTGTCCAGAGCCATTTTAGGACTGATTATTGAGAACTGACACTACAAATAATCTAAGAGCATACAGGTCCAGCAGACTCGTTGAGTGGATAGCTATCACCTCTCTGGTTCAAGTGCTGGATGCTATTCTTCTCAATACGATGTAGATTCCCATTCATTTTTTTGTTTTCAGTGTTACCTTATTGACTCATACTGGTCTTGTACGTCATCTTTTAAACAGTCAGATTTGGGTTTGAGTTGTACGTTTAATAGCAAGAATTGCTAGTAAGATACACTCTTTAAATATATATATATATATATATATATATATATATATATACATATATATATATATATATGTATACACACACACACATGCACACACTTGTCCGAACATATTATTTATTTCAATTATCTAACATTTCATCTATTTGGTACATGAAATCTCTCTAAGACTATTTCCTTTAACGTTATTTTAAACCTAAGGACAAAGACCGTTCTTCTTTAAAGTAGTAGGCCAGATTTCCTTAAGCCAAAATACTATTTGATTAAATCAATCAGTAATAGCAATTAGTTCGACTGATCTCCGCTACCTCTACCTTGATATATGTGTACATGCACTAAATTACCTGAACTAAAAGCTTACTTTGGTACCACGGAGGCTTCTCTGATTCTTAAGGGCATACAACATGGCCCCAAATGCAAAGAGGTGATTAATAAATGCTCTTTGCTCAATTAAATTACATGTGTTTATTATGGCTATGAAGCCGGAAGATGTAGACCATACTTGATTCATGTTTATTCTACTATTGGCAATTAAACTTTTCATTTTGGCTTATGTGTATGTGTGTATAAATTTTTGGTTTTGTATTTTTATATATATACATATATATATACTATATATGTATATTATATATGTATCATACACATAGTAAATATATAGCATATATTGATTATATTGTATGTATACATTGTTGGTTATATATACATACATATATACATATACAACATAGTATACCCACATTGTATAGATGCATTATATACATACACGATATAGTATTTATATTCAGACATATTGTATGTATGTACTATATATACACACTATATGCATACTATATATGGATACATACACACATTGTATATATGCATTATATTATATGTATTTAAATCGTATGTATACAGCGTATGTATACTATATATATATGTAATTTATATTCTACAATATGTAATATATGTTTTATACATAGTGCCTTTATCTCTCTATCTTGTGTGTGTGTACAATCAGGCAAGTATAGATCCAGTTCATGTTTTTAGAAGCTAATATTCTGTAGAAGGCAGCATCAGATGCTCTCCTTGCTCTTAGGGGGATCCAAGTTAAAATCCTGTCTGTGCTACTGTGAGCAAGAGTCTCAGTTTCTCACAGCTCCAGGCTATGCTTTTGTATATACTTAAGAAGTTTGTTTTGGAACTCTGATTTTATCAGTGGAAGGAAGTCCCAGTGAAGATACTCCTATCCCTGTACAATGGCAACAATTCTGCAATTTCTAGTTGTTGGGGGTTGCCTAAGGCACTGAGGGTTTGAGGGATTTGCTCAGGAACCTGAAGGCAGTATGCATAAGAGATGGGTCTCTGAAGCCAGTTCTCAGTCCAGTATGCCATGCTCCCTCCCATAACTCATTTATGGATGGAAATTTTCACACTGACAAATCAATCAAATTATCAAGCATTTATGAAGCACCTACTGTGCACCAGGCACTGTGCAATGCCCTGGGAATACAAAATAGAAAAGGACCCTGACCTCTGGGAGCTTGTAAAAAGACAGATCTTTGATGAGTTACTGCATTATGGAAGATAAAATGCTTATATTAATCCTCTGAAAGTTGTAAATAGTTCTCCTTACAAAGACCCTTGGACTGAGTTTTTATGTGACAGTTTGTAAGCCCTTTTAGGATTTCAACAAAGGGAAGACAATATTGTTAAGTATTTTGTCAAATCATTATCTTGTTTACCACAAACATGTGCCAAAAGGAGGCTTTGCAGTAATTTCCTTTCTCCTGTGCCCCTTTGTGCTCTTCTACATGACTTCTACTAAGTTAATTCCAGCTCTTTTTAAATGAAGTTCCAAATTGCAGCCCCTCTATTCTACCCTTTGAGATTATTGAACATTAAGATTCTTGAGATTATCTACAAATGGGTAGGAATGACTGAAAGAGAGTACTACACCCAAACTGCTCAGGTATTGGCCCACCCCTGGCCCTAGTCTCTATCTGTGTTATTCTAAGCACATTGCTAAGTGGGGGGAAGAAGGGGATTTGTCTCCAAAATGTGCCCAGCATGCCCCCTCTCAAGGTTCTTTTGGTGCCCTTTGTGAAGGAAGTCCCAGTGGCCCCACTCTAATAAAATTCAAAACAAGAAAAGGAGCTTTCTGGTTAGATGCCTGAGGTGTTCTTCAATATCACCTACCCTCCTAGCATTTCTATTTTGAAAATAACACTTTCAGGAAACACTTAAGAGCATAATCTACCTGCCACACAGCATGACCACTGTCTAGGAAAGAATGACAATGCAAAATGAAAACAAAAAAGACCTTTCCACTATAATTGAACTCTCTGCCTTTCAATCCAATAGAAGGTATATCAGGATTTAGTAATTAACAGCAGCCAGCAGAAGGGTCTCTCACCAGAGCTCACAAAGGTCTGAATTTCATTTTGATTCTTTTACCTAATTGGTCTTAAGGTCCAGAGAGTGGTGGGTGCCAGCATAAATCTTCATAGAAGCTGTTGCACTGCCATCTATATTTGCTTTTTTTGTTTATAGAAATGTGATTGTCTTCATGAGTTGTGGGTAAAGCATCTAGGTAATATTTTAATTCCAACCTGCTAATAAAGTTTGCATATCAAACAACAAGCATTCAATCATCAAGCATTCCTTGAGCACTTAACCGGTCAACATATTCCTATGATCCCATTCCATTCCATCTCCTCCAGCAAACTGCTCCCACCCTTTCACTTGTCTTCAATCTTTCCTTTACTACTGATTATTTCCCTCTCATCCCTTCTGTCCTCCCTTTTGTGGATAAATTCTTTGACATTGGCAATCAATGCCTTTGGAGGCAGCTAGGTTGCCTAATGGATAAGGCACTGGGTTTGGAATCAGGAAGATTCATCTTTCTGAGTTCAAATCTAGCCTCAGATACTTACTAGTTTTATGTCCCTGGGCAAGTCATTTAACCCTATTTGCCTCAGTTTCTTCATCTGTAAAATGAGCTGGAGAAAGAAATGGAAAACCACTCCAGCCTCTCTTCCAAGAAAACCCCAAATCGGGTCACAAAGACTCAGATATGACTGAAGTGACTGAACAACAACAACAAATAATCATTACCTTTACTTCCTTTGCTCTCACTCTTAACTCTCTATGGTCTGACTTCTAACTTCAACTGAACTAACTTCTAACTAACAACTGAAACTGCTCTCTCCTGAGTTACCAATTATATTTTAATTTTCAGATTCAATGGTCTTTTCTCAGTGTTCATCCTTGACCTCTACATAGCCATTGACCCAGTCCCATCATCTTCATCTCTGATAATTGATGTACTCTGCTCTTTAAGATTCTGTGACACCACTCTATCCTGGTTCTCCTTCTAAAGATGTGACCACTACTCAATCTCCTTTGACAGATCTTCATCCAGGTTAAACCCACTAATGGTAATCTGTTCTGGGCCCTCTTCTTTTTTTTGAAAACTCTATACTATTTCACTTAGAGACATCATAAGCTCCCTTAGATTAAATTATCATCTCTATGCTGATCATTCTCAGATTTTCTTATCCAGCCCTCCCCTCTCTCCCAACCTCCCAAATCACATTCCCAACTGCCTATTGAATATCTTGAACTGAAGTCCTGGATACATCTTAAACACAACATATCAAAAACTAGACTGATTATCTCCCCCCACCAACCTCTCTGATTTAACTAACTACGACCTCCTTGAAAGCAGGGTTTATCTTTTACCTTTCTTTGTATTCCCAGTGCCCAGCTCATAGTAGTTGCTTCATAAATGCTTGTTTACTTGACCACCATGTTCTACTGACTTCACTCTACCTCTTATAGATTTATTTCATTATACTCTACATGCTTTACGATCTAATTCAGGGCTTTATATAATTGCTTTCCTTTGTATTTTATTTTATGCATTTTTTAAAATTCTGAGAAGAGGTCACTAGACTTCACCAGACTACCAAAGGGGTCCATGAAACAAAAAAAAGTTTTAAGAATGCCTGTTCTGACAAATTAGCTGACATGTTGTTCCCAGAGCTTCAAGTCCAAAATCTGTGCTGCCTTTGTTACACCACGATACTATGAATGTCTACCTCCTTGGATTCCCATAGATTGTCTCCCTTGCCTGCAATTTACTGCCTTCTAATATGTCACCCTCTATATTTCCTTACCCCACCAGTTAATATTCTTTCCTCTTAAAATTATCTTATATTTACTTATTGATTCTGTATCCTCCCAAGTAGAACATAAACTCTTTAAAAACAGGGACTAATGGTATCACTAGTGCAAAATTCAATGCCTTGTATGTAGAAAACAAGTAATAATTTTTTTTAACTATAAAAGGCTGGGTGAAAGGAACATAGTTAATTTAATAGGAAATAAGCCAGTCAGCAGACTTAAGATAATAATCCTGACCCTTAAGTGCTAGCCTAAAGCCCATGATCAAAAGTATTTTAAATTAGGTAGCCAACAAATTTCTTAAAATATACATCCTTATGCCAGAGGTCCTAGTCAAGTTAAGCAAAGCAACAAGCATTTATTCAACACGTATTGTGTGTCAGGCACTCTGGTGAATGTTAGAGATAGAAATAGGTAAGACAAGCGTAGCACTCAAAGAGCAACCATTTTAATGGAGAAGTCAACATGTAAATAATTAGATACATTCTGTGTGTGTGTCTCTATGTAGATATACAGATTATTTTTAGATCTTCTTATCCATCCCTAACCTCCAGGCTCACATCTAGATAAATAAATAATATAGATATTTTTCTCTAGATATATCTATATATTTATAAACATATCTATAAATTATATATGTATATTGCTGAGAGAGAGGGAAGAGAGAGAGAGAGAGAGGGAGGGAGGGGAGAGGGAAGGAAGGAGGCAGGGAGACAGGGAGGCAGGGGAGAAAGAGAGACAGACAGACTGGAAAGTAATTTCAGAGGGGAAGGCACTTAGGCTATGGGAGAAGATGGTGAAAGCACTCCAGAATTTGGGATTTAAGCTGTTTTGAAAGAAACCAGGAGGTAGAAATGAGGAAGAAAAGCATTCCTGACATGGAGGATAGGCAGTGGAGAGGCACAGAAACAGGATGAAGGGTTGAGGTTGAGACTGAAGGATGAATGGGAGGTTACCATACTTCTTCCCTACCCAAAACCTAGAAAATATGTACTAATTGGCAGTTCTGCCTTTCTTATCATGAGTACTTATAGCTCAAGGTAACAGCAGAACATTCAATGGCAATTCAATACATTTAAAGAAAAAAATGGAGGTGAAAGCTTTGTGCTTCTCCCAAATATCCTTTGCCCATTTTCTGCCTGTGGGCAGGGGTATAAGCATGGAATAAAATGTGCACTACACTCCAGTCCAACTTAACTATTTATCATTCCATGGACAGATTCCATGGCTTCTTCTCTTTCTACATTTGATCACAACATTCCTTATGCCTGGAATTCAAATTCAACATGTCCAAAAGTATGTTACAACAGCCAAAAAAACAAGGTTTTGGGTGGCATTGAGCAGTTTAGCTCCCAAATATAATGGGGTGATAATTCAGTTCTATTCAGTCCTGATCAAGTAGCATTTGAAACATTACGTTCAATTTTGACTGCCATGTTTTAGAAAGAACATTCATAAGAGTGACAGTATCCAGAGCACAAACAGAATAGTGAATAGCCAAGAGTTCATGTTATAGAAAAATTAGCTGAAGCAACTGTACATGTAACAACAATTTGTCTAGCAGCTACTGTGGCTGTGTAAAGCCAACAACAATCAGCACACAGAGGGCTGCCAACACAGGTTCTTTGATCTTCTTTACTAAGGGATGTAACTTTAAGGTGTTAACAATCCCACTTTAATCCAGCATACAAATGTCATTCACTTAGTTCAGAGGAAAAGCCAGCAACCTGAACTTCAGAGCAAATACAAACAAATTACAAACATACATTTTAAACAGACCAAATACAAACCAACATCTGGGTTAGCAAAGCCAGGGGGCAGTTTGCCACTCTTCCAGTGAGTGAAAGCTCCCAAACCAAACATCTGGGTTTCTTCAAAGCCAGGGAGCAGTTACAACAGCTTGCCCAGAGTCACATGCCACTCTTCCAATGAGTGAGAGCCCCAAAGGTCAAACACTAATCTTGGATCTTATATACCCATCTCAGGGCCCTGGGGCACTTGATTACCTCAGTGCTGGGAAGCACTCACACAAAGAACAGTGAAAAATCTCATTTTGCTGGCCATTGCATTTGAAAGGCAAGACTCATCAAAGGTATTAACAACCTCAGCATTCCAAAGGAGAAGACAGCAAAAAGTCCTGCCTCGATTACCATTACATTGTCTTAGTGCAGAGAAACACTCCAAGACAAAAAGATCCCATTTTACCTGCCCCATTCAAACAAAGACCAGAATTATTAAAGGCATTTAAGAGAAGAACAGCAAAAAGTCCCACCTTAATTACTGATACAATACATTAGATTGGAGAACAGAAGACTTGGAAAAGAGGAACATTTTAACAGTCTTCAAGTATTTGAAGTGCTGTCAGGTAGAAAAGGGATAAGGTATCTGGGTCACAAAGGCAGTAATAGGAGCATTGGGTGGAATCTGCAGAGATGTAAATTTAAAGTAAATTTGATTTGACAATAAACTTTCAAAGATTTAAAGCTATCCAAAAAATGGAATAGGGCTGTCTGGAAAAGTAGTTGGCTCCCCTTCATGGGAGGCCTTCTGACAGAGGGTGTAAATACTTAGTAAATACTTTGTTGGGTATGTTATACTGAGCATTCTTTTTTGGTTACAGCCTACTCTAGATAATTGCTGATATCCCTTCTCCCTCTAAGAATTCTGGTATTCTATTTTTATGTTTATATGTTGTAAGCTGCTTAAGAGCAGAGATTGTCTTTACATTTGTTTGTTTGGTTTTGAGGTTTTTTTTCCGGTTTTTTTTTTTTGTATCCCCAGCACTTAGCACAGTGCCTAGAACAAAACAGGAGTTTGATAAATGCTAGTTGACTGATGTCCTCTTTCTCAATTCTTTTGAAATCATAACCCTTTATTGCCTTAGGCTCAAATCAGATGTCACCTTCTCCATGAAACTTCCCTAAGTCCTTCTCAAGCAGAATTGATCTCTTTTTCCTCAGGATTCACATAGAACTTTCTCTGTGGTTCTTGTATTATGTTCAATTTTGTGTTATGGGTGTTTTGTGATTATCTTATGTCCCGTACTACACACCAACAACAATTAGCATTTATCACTTACAGCCTATGCGCAAAGAAATTGTTCCAAGTGCTAAGGAAGACATGGAGGTAACGAAGGCCACCTTTCTTCTAGGAGCTTACACTCTAGTAAATATCAGCTTAACACAAATGAAAAGGTGATTAGAACTGAAAAGTGTGGATTGACAAGTAAGGTTGGAAATTGGAGGACCATAATTATACAACCCTATCATTTCTTTTTAAATTCCTTTACCATATACTTCCTTCCCATTAACACTCTCATTCTTTCCATGAAAAACCTAATTCATAAATCATATGCTAAACTCAATACCAAGTATTAAATCAGTCCTTAACCTCTGTGTACTTTAATTTCTAACTTTGTGATTACATTTAATTATAGCAATAGACATGCTATTCCTTCAGGATTACTAATTTAACAGCTTTTTCCTCCTACCTTAAAATACTATTTTCAGAGGCAGAATTTATAAAACTTTAATAATATTTATCAGAACTACTGCTTCTAGTTAAGCTGATTTACTGTTGAAGATGGCATATTTTCTTAAACAAACTCAAAGCATTAGTTGCAGCTCTAGATTTTCTTTCCTTACCAGCTGGTCTTTCTCTGAAGCTTTGTTGCTTCTTATAGTCTCTTGATTCTCTTCCTCCTGACCCCTTCCCAACAATTGAGACTTTTTTTTTTCATTTTTCCCTCTACTATCAAAATGCATTTGTGAGTAAGGCTATATCTCTTCTTTCATATTCAATCTCTGGTGACTTTTCTGCAGTTGTCATATAACTGCTTTTTTTGGTTCACATCATCTCTATCTTCTCTCTGCCACTATGTCATGGTTTTCTCCAGACAAAATTGATTCTATTTAGTTCAAGGTCTCTACTCTCTGTTTATGCCTTCTCTGTCTATCATTTCCTACTTTGTTTGAAGAAAAAAAGTTATACTGTATACATTAAATAAAAGGCATATTTATATCACGATACTTCAGTGGATATGTGAGCTCAGTTTAATGGGTAGTCCCTATGTCAATACAGATCTCAATCCATTCAAAATTTCTCATCCTGTACAATTCTTATCCATGTCCTTCCATATCTCCTCCAGAAAGTATATGCCCAATATGATGAAGGCCTTCCTCTGTCTTTTTACATTTTTCAACATAGCACTGAAGCAATATGCTATCTACCTGATAGCCTTCACTTTCACTTTATCACTGATCCACTTTATTTTATTTCTGGTATGATATCCTTTGGTGCTTTCCTGAATGTAGGTTGTCACTGGAATCATACTATAGCCTATCTATGCCCACCATGAATCTTTACGTTTAACTTTGGCTAAGAATGTTTTGTAATATTGTATCTTTGCCAGTAGATTCACAAGTATTTTATACTGTCTGTAGTTATTTTAAATGAAATTTCTCTTTCTATTTCTTCCTGATGGATTTTATTAATAATAGAAACATTGATGAACCGTATCAGTTTCTTTTTATATCTTGCAAATCTACTAAAATTGTTAACTGTTTGAATTAGTATTTTTTAGTTGACTCTTTAGGGTTCTTCAAGTAAACCATCATTTCACCTGCACAAAGTAATAGTTTTGTTCCCTATTTGTCTATGCTTATTCCTCCAATTTCTTTTATTTGCCTCATTACTACAGCTAGCATTTCTAGTACAGTATTCTACAGCAATGGAGATCGTGAATAGCCTTACTTCCACCCAGATCTTATTGGAAAGGCTCGTAGCTTAATTCTCATTACAAATACTGTTAGCTCTTGGTTTTATATAGATACTGCTTCTCATTTTAAGGACAGCTCCCTCCACATATGCCTATGCTTTCTAAAGTTTTTAACAGGAATGGATGTTATATCTTTTCTAAAACTATTTTGCATCTATCAAAATAAGCATATGTTTTTGTTGTCTTTGTTATTAATATGGTCAATCATAATTATGATTTTCCTAATATTGACTAAGCCCTGCATTCCTGGTTAAATTCAATCTGATCACAGTGTATGCTTTTTGTGATATATTGCTATAGTCTCTTTGGTAGCATTTTATTTAAATTTTTGCATCAATGTTCATTAGGGAAATTGGTCTTAAATTTTCTTTCTCTATTTGAATTCTCTTTGGTTTAAATATCATAGGAAGAATGTTTTTTTTTCTTTTTTTATTTAAATTTATTTTTAACATGTTTGGTTTTCAGCATTGATTTTCACAGGAGTTTGAATTACAAATTTTCTCCCCATTTCCTCCCCCCCCCCCAACTCCAAGATGGTGTACACTCTGGTTGCCCTCTTCCC
>CM053627.1:100278772-100334465 GCA_028646595.1 Phalanger gymnotis | reverse complement strand
TCAAAGGGGTGTGGCACTAAAGAGTTCTATGTTCCACGCTTGGGCGGATGCGCTGCCTCACCAGCACTCCTCCTTCCCCAAGAACCCCCTACCAGGACTGGGCTTAAATCTTCAGCAGGCTCTTCACTCCTGCTCTGATCAGCCACTTAATTCCTCCCATCAGGTGGGCCTGGGGCCAGAAGCAACTGCAGCTGTAGTTCTAAAGCTGCACCACCTCTGCTGCCCCAGGGGCGGTAGCCAAACTGCAAACTCAGTCCTGCAGCTTTTCCCACTAACCTTCTCTGATGTCTTTGCTCTTTGTGGGTTGAGAGGTCTGGTGGATGCCACAGCTCAGTAATTCAGGATGCCAGGGCACTCTCCGCTCGTCTCCTGGTCTGGTAGGTACGTGTCTGGTCTGTTTGCGCCGTGCGCGCTGGGCTCAGCTCCGCTCCTCTCAGCTGGGGGCTGGGAGCTCCGTGTGGGACAGACCTTACCCAGAGACCATCCAGGCTGTCCTGGGCTGGAGCCCTGCTTCCCTCTGCCACTTTGTGGGTTCTGCAGCTCTAGAATTGGTTCAGAGCCTTTTTTTATAGGTTTTTGGAGGGACTTGGTGGGGAGCTCACACCAGTCACTGCTTCCCAGCCACCATCTTGGCTCCGCCCTCATAGGAAGAATTTAACAGGAGCCTTTCTTTACCTATTTTTTTTTCCAAGCTGTTTATTTGGAGTTGGAAATCATTGTTCTTTAAATGCTTGGCAGACTTTGCTTGTAAATTCTTCTGGTTCTGGGATTGTTTTCTTCTTTGGGAATTTGTTTGTGGCTTGTTAAATTGCTTTTTCTAACACAGAATCATTTAAGTAATTTGTTTCTTGTTCTGGGCATTGACCAATTTGTATTTTTGTAAATATCCATCCATTTCATTTAGATTATCAGTTTTGTTGGTATGTAGTTGGGAACAATAGTTCCTAATACTTGCTTTTATTTCTTCTTCATTGATTAAGAATCCATCTTTTTTCAATTTCGATCCTGGAATTTGGTTTTCTTCCTTTTTAAAAAAATGAAATTAGCTAATAGTTTGTCTTTTTTAAAGCCCCTACTTTTGTTTGTTAGTTCATTGATTATATACTGCTAATTTTCTCTCCTTTAATAATCTCTCCTTTGATTTTCATGATTTCTGTTATGGTGTTTTTCAGTTTGTTGGTTGTCTACCTTTGTTAGTTGTATGCCTAGTTTGCTCTAAATACTGCTTGGGTTCCATTGCCCAAATTTGGTATGTCGTCTCATTGCTGTCATTATCTTTAATAAAATTGTTGATTATTTCTATGATGTTCATTGACCATGTCTTCTTTAGGATTAAGTTATTTAGTTTCCAATTTTTTTTAACGTTTGATTCAAAGACACTTTATTGAATGTAAATTTTATTATATTATGGTCAGTAAAAGATACATTATGTTTTTATGCTCTAATATATGACTAATTTTTGTGAAATTGTCATGAACAAGTGAGCAATTGGTATACTTTCTATTTCCATTTGATATTCTCTAAAGGTTTATGATACCTAACTGTTCAAAAATTCTTTTCAAGTACTTTGTTTCTTTTTTTTGTTTGTTTATTTTTGTTAGATTTACCTGAGAGGAGTAAATTGATATCCTCCATGATTAAAGTTTTACTGTCTATTTCTTCCAGTAATTCACTTAACTTTTCCTTTAAGAATTTAGATTCTGTACCATTTTGTGCATGTATGTTTAGTAGTGATATTAATTCATTGTCTGTGGTACCTTTGAGCAAAATGTAGTTTTTCTGTTGATTGCTTTTAATTAGATCTATTTTTGCTTTTACTTTGGGGTTGATTGTTACCCCTGCCTTATTTACTTTAGCTGAAGCATAATAGGTTCTGCTCCAGTCACTAATTTTGCATGCTACTTTCCATGTGTTTCTTGCAAAAAAAATATTGTTGGATTCTGGTTTCAAATACATTCTTCTATCCTTTTCTATTTTATGAGTGAGTCCATTCCTATTCACAATTATGACTGCTAACTATTTTCTTCCATCATATTTTCTTATATGCTTTCTTTCTCTGTCCCCTCTTTTAGAGTCTGCTTTCTTTGCTTCTGACTGTCTCCTTTAATCTGTTGTCCCTCTTATTCCTTTCCCCTTTCCCCTGCTATTTCATTGTTAGGTAAGATGCATTACTGTACTCAACTGTGTGTGTATGTATATTCTTCCCTTAATATCAGATCAGAGTGAAGTTCAAGCATTGCCTGTTCCTCCACTTGGTCTATACACTCCTCCTTGGATAATCCATTCATGTGAGATAATTTTCACCATGCTTCCTCTCTCTTCCCCACCCTTTCTATTCTTTTGTGATCGTCAAGCATCAAACATACCTGTGTCCTCTAGACTCCTTTTCTGACTCCTGATGATAGATTTCTGCAGGGATACATGTCTTATCTTTCCATATGAGAATGTAAAAAATTTAATCTTGTTTAATCCTTTATGGTTTCTTACTCATCTTTACCTTTTTTTTCTTCTCTTGACTCCTGTGTTTGTAGTTCATATTTTCTACTTAGCCCTGATCTTTTCATTAAGGAATGGTGGGATTTCCTCAATTTTACTAACGTTCTACTTTTTCGAAACCCTGTAAGATTATACTGAGTTTGGCTTAGTAGGTTATTCTCTTTTGCCTTCTGGGATGGCCTATCCCAGAGAACTCTCTTCTCTTCTAAAGTAGTAGATGCCAAATCTTATGTAATCCTGACTCCTAAGTACTTAAACACTTTCTTTTTGGCTTCTAACATTATTTTTTCCTGACTTGTAGCTCTGGCTTTTGACTATAATTTTCCTGGGAGTTTACATTGTGGGGTTTCTTTCAGGAGGTGATAAGTAGAGTGTTTCAATTTCTATTTCTCCTTCTAGTTTTAAAATATCTCAACAATTTTCTTTTAAGACTTCTTGAAATATTATGTCTAAACTCTTCTTTTGCTCAGGGCTTCCAGGTAATCCAGTGATTCTTAAGTTCAGTCCTCAATCTGCTTTCCAGGTCAGTTGTTTTTCCCACGAGATATTTCACATTTTCTTTTATTTCTTTCAGTCTTTTTAACTTTGTTTTATTTTTTCTTGATATCTCACGAAGTCATAAGTTTGCATTTGGCCAATTCTAATTTTCGAGGAATTATTTTCTTCAGAAAGATTTTGAACCTCTTTTTCAAGCAATTAATTCTTTCATGTCTTTCTTCCTTAGCTCTTGCTTCTTTTCCCTTTTCATTTTTAAGAAGATATTTTTTAGCTCTTGCTTTAACTACTCACCCGATCCACTCCATTTTTTTGTCATTTCCTCTGCACTTAAAAACCTTTTCTGCTATTACCGTGAAAGTAGATTTCTTCTCTATTTTTTTTTAGATGGGCTTTAATCTCTCCAGGGTTACCAAATGGAGAATTAAATTTTATTGGATCAAATAAAATAAAACATACCACATTAAGGAAGTCTAGTCTTCTAAAGGTGAGGCTAATAGCACACAAGGCCACAAATCACACACTTCAACCTGACTCTATAAAATGGATTTGAATTTGACAAATTCTGCTGTTGTGATAAAGAAATGTTTTGACTTTATGCTATAGGAGTAAAAGTACTGCTGTAATTACTTGTGTTTATTTCAGAGCCAAAGGGGAAAATAGTTCCATAATTACATCACAGAGGAATCAACATAATATTGTCAGTATGGTCTGGGTAAGAAAGTATGAACTTTTCCTTCTTACAGATGCTAAATTACTGGAATTACCTGGCTAGTAAGTAATGTACATGAATGCATGACTACTATAGTGATAACTTCTCACTGAGATAATTCTTTAGACAAGTGTATATACCTCTAACTTCATATTATAATTCCATCATTTTCATTATCTCTTCACTGGTATAGATTTTACATCTTCTATTATTTAATAGGAAATCTCTGAACCATGGTGACTGAAAAATTCATCATCATGTGGCCTACTTGGTGATAAGAATCTTCAAATTTAGCTAATCTAGTTCTTGGACAACAGATCCACGGTATGTCATTGAACCCATCCCCAAAGTTGTCCTAGCTTGACGAGAATGCCTAGAATTTCTGCTCTGCTGGCAAGACCTTCTCTAAGTCATAGTCACATAGTCTGCCAAAATGAAGGAACAGAGCTAGACTTTAATGAAGCTATATGATAGGGATTTAACTTGGTAATGGCTATCCCAGAACAAGGCCTGGTCATTCTCTAATAAAACATTTTGCCAATAAGACGGCTATTCATATTATATTAGAGGCTCAAGAGCAGACCTGCCGCTAGCACAGAGTTGTTCCCCCCCCCGCCCCCCCGCCGTGGGGGTGTCCCAGATAGCCAATAGTTGGGAGGGGGCAGTTGTGTTAGACTTCAGAGGGACTCGTAGAAAACTACATCCTCCATCCTTGTAGTAAGGCAAGGAGCGAAGTATATCCCATATGAGTGAATAATATCAAAGTATCTGTGAATTTTGATCATATAGAATAGGACTATGATTGCATTTCCCTGTGAAGGACATAAGCTGCTCATTGACCACCTCATTAAGAGGACTTGGAGATATCTATTGGGCCACACCAAGTTACACTTCATTGAGTATGAGAATATCTCCTTTACCTTCACTGATTAGGGATGAATCGATTGCCTTGGGCTGTTGTTATTAGGGATCAATTGCGTGGTGTAGATTCTTAGGGTTAGAGTTATCTCTTTGTGCTAAGCCTGTTTAAAAAAAAAGAGGGGGAGGAATCAGTTGCAGAGTTGGCCCTTTTACAGAAAGCAGCAGAGCCAAGAGCAGATCAGAGTCCAAAAAACAAAAAGACCTCTAAGCCTACAGACAGTCTCTCCTTCTAGGAGCCACTAATTATCGACTTGGGGCAGAGATACATTGTAGACATGTACTGTCATCCAGAAGGCCCAAAAGGAGAATTCCAGAACTAAAGTTTGGAGAGAGATTGGCATAACTACTTAGCCCATATGATAGCAGTCATCAAGATATAAACCATAAGTGTGCAGGAGGTAGAAATTTTTTAATCTTAGCTTCTTGAACGCCCAGTTACTGATATCCATGGAAAGTAAGTTCTATTCTGCAGTAATAATTATGTTACATGACATTTAAATAATTCTTCCTTTATGTCTGGCACTATGTTCAGTACTTTACAACTCTGGGAGGTGGCTGTTATTATTTCCATTTTACAGTTGAGGAAACTGAGGCAGAGACATGAATCGGTTGGGGGATAACCTAAATATTGAACCTAATTTAAGTGAGTAACCTCAGGTGTTTGGCTATAAATTTTATATTTTATACATACAGGCATACACATATGACTGCAAAAACACTCTTTACAAAGGAGATTTCAAGTAAAGATAAAGATGTTCAAATTAGACACTAATTCCTCTTTTTCCTTGCCAAATGATTAAATGCTTAATGTTTTGGTGATGTCCATTTTACCTCTTCAACAGATTTTTGTGGTTTTGCTCATTAATTTTTTTTTTCTGTCACTTTCCTGAGTTCTATGAGAAGTTACTCTAGAGCCTCTCATTCTGAGGCGATGGCTGATCTCAAGACTGCTAGCCATTTCTGAAGCTATTCAAGATTGTCGTAAGAAGCTTCAATGAGCAGGCCAACTATCCTTAGATAATGGCCACTTCCTAAGATTCCCTAGATTGCCCATTGCCCAAGATATGCAAGCTAAGGTCGAGCAGCCCCAAAGATCAATCTTGAGCAAAATCCTCTGCATGCCAGGTAACCAAAGTTTCCCAATCCTCCAGGGCTAGATCAAAGGTAAGATTTTTCTGACTACATGTTAAAAACAGGGTATTTTCTGCCTAAAGAGAAGAGCCACAAATTGTATTGCATATTTCTCATAGAGCTAGAAACTCATTCCATGGATGCTGAAATAGGAATGAGAGGAAAAACATTTGTTTAGTTCCTCCTTTGTGCCAAATACTGCACTAAAAACTGGAGATGTTAAAAGAAAAATGAGATGGGCCCTGATCTCAAGGGGCCTGTATTCTAAATGGGGTAAACAATCCAGAAATCAGGGTTTAGCTGTAAGGCAGGAGGAGAGGAAGTGAAAATTCCCTACAGTGCTTTTTCTGCTGGGCCCCGCAGCTCATCACAGATAAAGAGTTATCTTAGGTTTAGTAGGAACATCAGAAACAAATGCATTAAAGCACTCTTTCCTATAATCTTGGTACCTATCAGCTGTACTATATTCATTAGACTATGAGTTCTTTGAAAGCAGGTTCTTTTTTCCCTTCTTTGTTTTAATGGTGTGGCAGAGATACTTACTTGTGACTACATCTGTTATTAAACATTGGGGAGTAGATGACAGACTGTTACCAAAGTCACTTGACTAACAAAGAAGACTAGAAATTTCCTGTGATCCTCACAAACTCTCAAACCTCTCCAAAACAGAAATTTTGTGCCAAGTATAAGTAATTTCAGCTGTCTCTGTAGTCCAGGACACTGAGAACCCCAAAGAAAGTAAAAACTCCATGAAGATACGCCTATCACTTAACACCCTCAAATCCCACACCTCTTTCACTGCAGTGCCTGGAGACGTAAGCTCCAAAATGCAGAATTTTATCCAGTCCACAACAGCAGCAGTATAGGCAGCTCTTTGTACTGCTTGGCCAGATAACTGAGGAATAGAGGAACAGGACCCAGTACTGAGCTGGAGCCAGCTCTCACCTCTCAAAAGTGACATGGGCAGAGATCTGTGTTATTGAACTGTGAATTACCCAGCATAGGTGGCAGCTGAGGTGCTTTGAGATCCAGCTCCCAGGGCAACAATCATCAGAAGGGATGGAGGCATGAAGAAATAAGGTGAGGACTGAAATTGCCAAAGATTCCAAGAGGAAGAAGCTCAAAGACCTTGAGCATAAGTAGATAAATCAACAAAGCAGGAGATATGGCCTCCAGATCTGGTGACAATGCAAATGCAGGACAGTTCAATAACTATATTGCAAGGATAGCAACAGAGAGACCAGTAAGAGACTTCCTTGGAAATGTACACAAGGGGGTAGCAACCAGATGACAATGATGTTGGGTCTGCGATTACAGACTAAACCTCAGAACCCCACACAAGTGAATCAAGTTTTTTGTGTGTGAGACTAAATTACACAATGGGAGGGTGCATGGAAGGGGAGAAGAAAAGAGGGGAATGTTTGATGTGCCCTGATCAAGTCAAGGGCTAGCTAGCAATGAGGAGAAGGTGACTCAGTGACTCTTTTTGGTCTCTTAGGAAGACGAAAGCCCATAGGGGAATGGGTGAAGAGAAATTGAAAAGAAATAGGGAAAGGGAACAGATTTATTTTGGAGGTAAGAGGGAGTGCCACTGATAAAGGAGAAGGGGACCATCTGTGGGTGATTTCTGTGAGTATTTGGTGCTTAAAGAGATAAGTGGTCCTGACTAGGGAGTGAGAGGTCCTATCACCTATAGGAATCGGTGTTTTTCTGGGAATGAGGCATAATGGAAAGGGGAGCAAGTTCTACGTGGTAGTTGCAGAACGTGCTTAGAAGGGAGATCCCAGAAAGGATATCTTGGAATTTTTGATGTCATGAGGCATGTAGAGAATAGAGAGGGATTGGAGATATATAGATGCTATGAATTAAAGAATGAGGCCTAGAGTAGGCGGAAAGGAAAGATGGAGAGTAACGAAAGTGAAGGAGAGAATTCCTCTCTGCAAAGGAGTACAAGAAATTAAATTAAACACTAATTAGCAGGATTAGTTGAAGAGGAGGAAAGGGGATTGTATTTGACAAAAAGAAAAAATTAAATAACCATATAAAAGCAGGAAAGAAATAAGAACTAATAAGCAAAACTTCAGAAGGAAACAAGTAAAAACATTACTTAAAAACAATAATAGAAACAAATAGAATATAAACCTAATTCTCACAAATTTAAATGTGAATAGGTTAAACAATCCAATAAATGAAAAAGTAAAAAGATAAGAAAATAAAACCCCATAATCTATTACTTACAAAAACATTTGCAGAATAAAACTGAACAGAAGAAAAAGAAATTATTATGCATCAAATGAACCCAAAAAGCAATACTTGCAATCATGATATCTGACAAAGTAAAAACGCTAAAGGCTAAAAAAGGAAGCTATGTTATGTTGAAAGCAAGCATGGGGGACAGGGAGACTGGGGAAGGGGAGAAACCTATGTCAGTAATTAATTTATATGCTCCAAATGTCTTCACATTAAAATTCGTAAAGGAAACATTAATTGAGCTAAAATGCCATAGACAGTAACTCAATAGTGACTGGAGACTTCATAGTCCCTCTCTCTGTTTTGGACGAGTCTAACAAAGATAAAAAAAAAAGAAGAAATAAAGAACTGAAAAGGAATATGATTATTACTCAGCAACACATGGAATTTTTACAAAAATTGATCCTGTATTAGGGTATAGAGATATTTCATATCAATGTAAAAGGGCAGAAATACAGAAATAATAATGATGAAACAATATGCCAGAGTTTCTGGGATGCAGTTAACACATCCCTTGGAGGAAAATCATATCTCTACAAACATACATTAATAAAAAAGCAAAAAGGTAGGAATAATCAACTAATTATACCTATTATAAAGCCATAAAAACAGAGAAATAACCAAAACCAACATTTGGTTCTTTAAAAATATTTTTAATGAATTATTTTTAGCTAGTCAGGGCTGAAAAATCAACAAAATGGCAAATGAGCAAGGTAAAATCACATCAAAACTGACAACAAAAAGAGGAATACCTCAAAAATATCAAACCCAAGCTGTCAGAAAAATTAATAGAAATTTACTCTAACTTTTAATAATTTGGTAACTTTAAGGAGAGAGAAGTCATTTAGCATGAGACAGATTCATATTTTAAAGATATTTGATTTTTCATTTTGTTGCATCTTAAAACTTTTAAAGGAAAATCAAATATCCTAAGGATACATAAATGCCTCATGCTGTATATTCCTTTATCCTTTAAAGTCACCAAAGCAACAAAGCAACAAGGGACAGAAACTGTAAAGCTTCGGCAGAGGTAAAATTCATTTGCCTGGAATAAGAAGAAAATTGGTTGAATGGGGGAAAATATCTTTGTACAAAATATCTCTGATAAGTTTTGGGTATCAATTAGATATGAGCAATTTAAACATACATACATATATGTGTATGTGCATCTATATGTATAAACAATAGCCATACTTCCATAGATAAATGGTCAAAGTATATGAACAAGCAGTTGTCAGAAGAAGAATTGCAAAGAATTAGCTACCACATGAAGGAATGCTCCAAATCACTAATATGAGAAATGCAAAACATTGCTGAGGTTTCATCTCATACCCTGCAAATTGGCAAAAATGACAAAAATCGTTTTTGGAGAGGTTGTGAGATAGATGATAGGCAAACTAACACATTGTTGATAGAGCTGTGAAATAGTACAATCATTGTGGAAAGAAATTTGGAATTATGCAAATAAAATGACTTTTAATCCCACTTATTTATATATAACAGCCCTAATAATACAGCTATTAAGTCCCACTTGAGTCTTCTCTTCCTCAAGTCATACATTCTCATTTCCTTCAGCCAGTCCTTCAATGGCATGGTTTCTAGGTCAGTGACCATCCTGATCTCCTTTTGTATGCATTCTAGTCTAGGAATGTACAATTTATTGAGTGGAGTAGGGGGAGAGTTAGCTTCTGACCAATCCCTCTCCGTATGTTGAATGTAATTATAGAAAATTAGAGGCAGATAACAAGGTGTTAAACTAAGTGTAAAGCTGTGTATGAGATGTATATGCCTTTACAAAGTATGAGCAATTCTTGATTGGAAGGAACAGCTATTATTGGCTGGTTGAAAATTGGCCATGCTCACTTGATCTGTAGGCAGTTCAGGAAAAACTCAGCTCCTGAAAGAGAACTGATCTCCATATCTTGGTGAGGAGGAGGGGATTTCTCTCTCTTCCCACTCCATTGGTCACTGTGTTAGTGGCAGAGTTATTTTGTTTATTTATAGTGTGTACACATGACACACTGTTGAATTTAATCTGCATTATTCACATTTTCTCCTCCACTTTCTTAAGCCTAGCCAATCAATGAACAAGAAATCTATCCCTGATTTGTAGCATTTGCTAATTTCCAAAGTGTGAACACTCACACTGAAAATTTAACAATTAAACTCTCATGGAACTAAAGAAACTAGATTCAGCATTCCTCTGGATGAACCACTCTGCAAAGGTATTAATAGAAGAAAATACTGTTAGTAAGATAGGTCGTGGTCCCTGATAGAAGAGCATAGATTTATAAGCTAAACTCAGGGAATAAAAACCAGATATGACTCTGACCTCAAAAATCAGGTATTAAAAATGTAAAGTAGTTTTTATTTCCAATTTACTTTAGTTGAATAATATGACTTCCCATATTTCAAACCAGTAAATATGTCATTAGCTTATAGAACATATGCATGCTAGTGTGGATTCAGTTTTGACTTCAAAAACCACTTAAGAATCCTACCTTAGAAGTGAAGGTTCTTGCCTCATTGGCAAGAGAAAAACGTGTCTGTTCATGACCCAGAAAGAATTTCTTTTCTCACAACTGAATGAACCTACCACAATCAACACTCATAAGAAATTTCTGATCATTTACCAAACCATCAAATGTGTCATAATTTGAGACCCTCAAAACAGAACCACACCAAACAATTTGACACAATATGGAATGATGGGATAGGATGGTAAAGAACAGCATATGTATTAGTATGCAAAGAATATCTCGGTACTTTTCCCTTCATTTGTAAAAGAATCCATAATTCTGCTAGCAAATTGCCCTGTCCAGGGACTATCTCTCTACCTGATGAGATTTCAAATATGCAATTTTTCTTTTACACTCAAATACCTTCTAGATATAAAGCATCTCTCCTCCTCTAATGCTGTAAAAATGCTACTCTAATGTTTGATAGGAGTTACTTACCCACCACTACAAAACATGCAATAAAAAAGTGGTTTTGAGGAAGGGAAAAACATATTTGAACAAATCAGAGTTAACTTAATGATCATTCACTAGAATAAAATATAAATCCAAATACCAAATAGTAATGTATTATGCTCCACACAATGGTCAATGTTAGTTCCCTCCTTTTCACTAAGTCATGTGCTATCTCGGTATGTATAAAACTGAGCATAAAAACAATTGAAAGGCTGCAGGTTGAACCCACATTGAATGATAAGACTCCTGGAAACACACTTTTCTGTTTAGATTTTCAGTGATAAACTCAGTTCTACCTAGGATAGCACCTCTTTTGGAAGGACATCAATCCAAAAACTGAATTTTCATACCATTGATTTAGACAGGACGTGGAATTTTGAAACTATCTGCCAAGGAGACTACTTTCCTTTTCAAACTGTGGGTGGCCTCCATCATCAGGCTTCATTATGCGGGATCTAAATAGAATTCTGTTCAGAAAGGGGAAAAAAAAGCATTAGAAGAAAGATGGTATTTCTGAGGCAGTGTGATTGATGTATTCTTAGTTTCTTAGTTACACAACTATAGTTTAGAAATTAAGATATTGCTACCTATAAAATATTCACATTTTAAAGTACCATCTCCTTCTGTAATTTTCCACTTTGTGACTAAGAAGTTTTGCCTGTTAGAAATTTTTATGTATTTTAGTAAGTAGCTATCAGAAAGGGATATTAAGGTTTTACTGTATATTTGTGGTTTGATGCTCATACGGTTGATTAGGTTCACAGTTGTGATATTAAACAATGAATTCAATGAGGGAGATCAACATTGCCTATATTTATCCTACATCAGTCACAGCTGAGAAGAAATCTTAATGACAATTAAAATGTTTTTTTTTAAATAGCTATATTTAGAATAGGAAAAAAAACACAATGAAGGGATAGGTCTATATTGCTTAGAGAAGACTATGTTAATTGATGACAGAGGGAGGGCATAATTTTATATCTTTCCTCTTCCACGTTTGCTATAACGTATCAGAGGAATGATATGCAAATTGGAAAATGTAGAGTATACATAATAATGAAAGGATCGTAAAACTGGAACCCAAGATGGAGGATGGGACAGTCAGACCACACTTTGTTGTTGTCGTTCAGTTGTTTCAGTCTTATCTGACTCTCCGTGACCCCATTTGGGGTTCTCTTGGCAAAGCTGTTTCCTTCTCCAGCTCATTTTACAGATGAGGAACAACAGCAAATAGGGTTTAAGTGACTTGCCTCGGGGGTCACACAGCTCATGAGCGTCTGAGGCCACATTTGAACTCAGGAAGATGACTCTTCCTGAATTCAGGTCTGGTACTCCTATCTACTGTGCCACCTAGCTGCCATAAGATCACACACGAAGCCACTTTAAATTTTTTCAATTCCCCAGGCTCAAATTACCTTCCAAAGTAATGAAAGGACTTACTATACCATCACAGATAATAAGGGAAATTATAAGGTGACAGAAAAGTGAAAACAGATAAATGTTGTAGCAATTCTCCAAAAGGTCGGGGAGAGGTGGGTTCCAGAGTCTTTTGAGTTCGATCTTCAAACTAAATTTTAGTACATATGATTTGTGCAAATATGGGTAAGAATTTGGGGGTTGCTCAGAGGCAGCATAGATTCACTAAAAACAAGACATGGCAGAGACATCTCATTTCATTTTTTGATAGGACTGCAAGATTGCTAGAACAGGAGAATACCTTAGGCACAACATATTTTCACTTTAGTGGGGCATTTGATAAAATGATATCTTTGTGGAAAAGCAGAAAAACATTAAATTAAACTAGATAATGGTATAGTAGTGCGAATTCCCACATAAATTGGCTTAAAATCCATATGCAAAGAATATTGTATAATGGATCAATGTCAACCTGGAAGCAGGGCATTAATAGCATGACTCATGGCTTTGTTCTCAGTCTTGTCCCATTCAATTGTTCTAGTTTTTAAAGGTGCTCAAGATGAATGGACTTTATGAAGAATGACATATGGAATTAAAGAATATTTTCAAATTCAAAACTTTTTTCAAGCTAAGAGTTGAACCTAATTAAGAGTAAAATCTTGGCCAAATGTTGTCTTATATAAACACACACACATCCCCAGACACTGAAATCAGGTTCTGAAACTTGTTTTTCCCCACAATATTTAGGAGAGTGTATACCTTTGATTTTTCCTATTTCACACTTTAGGGACCTTCAGCCCTTTGATAATCTGTTATTTGTTATCCAGGAATTGCATTCCTCTGTTTTCTACTCTTTTGTATTCTAGGTCAGAAGGGACTCTTGTACATCAATTGTCTTCTGTTGTTTCTTTTTCCCTTCAGCCTCCTGTTAGTTTCAATCAAAGTTTTAGAATTGGGCCACCATGGCAGACCCTGTAAAGAGAAACATCAAATAGAGAAATCTTAAGGAAAATTTGGTCAGATCTCTGCTGTTTGCTGAATTCTAATAGTACTGTCAGTTACTAAATCAGTAAAAAAAAATTACAGAAAAATCTCATTTGTTCAAACCACAACACATCGGCATTTGTGATGTCTCCTACAGACAGGACTGTGATCTTTCTCACTAGAAAACGGTTCTAATTAATATGAATAGCATTCAAACACTGATGTTTTGGATCATGGTGATTTGTGTGTAGTTGTTTTATTTTACCTACTAAACTTCAAATGTCTTTAAAAGACCATTTATTCAAACAACTAATCAACAAGAAGTACCTACTATGTGCCAGGAGTTTTTATTTGAACCCCACATCTTTGGACCAAGAAGGGACCTCAGTGGCCATCTTATCCAACATGCCTTTCAACGAGAATCCCTTTCACGGTATCCTTGGCAAATGTCCATCTACGTGACCTTTGCTAGAAAGCCTCCAGGTGCATCTCACTCCATTTTTGATAGTTTTGTTAGGAAGTTGGTTTTTTTCCACATAAAACAGGTCCATAACCCATGTGTATCAGTTTAAATTGAGAGAGTAGCATTATAATAGGGTGTATTACCATTGCTTATCATATATTTTGCTCATTTTAGTTATGTCATATAGCTCAATCCTTGCTGCAATAGATCTGTACTGTGATTATATGTAGACAGTTAATTTCAGGCATGACTACTACATCAGTAGTGAATCATTTGTTACCTATTAAAATGCAATTAATTTAATTTTTGTAACATTATTAAATGCTCACTACATCGAGTGCTTTCTCATTCTTTCTCAAAGAAAATATTCTTGAAGTATGGAAGTAATGCTTCTATGTAACTACAAGCCTTTGGTCTCTCTCATTCCTTACTCTTCATCCATATTTTCCATACAATTCTTGCCATCCTTCCCTTTACCCAATTTTTTATTGATGATACCAAGTATGAAAATATATGTTAAATTAACTTAAAAAAACAAAACAGGTCCAATTAGTATAAGAAATATAAGCAAAAGATATAGTTTTATGGAAAATAAGTGTAATAGTGGGAGTTGATTGAGTAAATCAATCAAATTGCCTCACCCCACCTAACAGGTCCAGACTAGTGGGAATAATGAATCCCATGAAGTTGTCACATGTGCTCAAGTTTTCACTATTTGAAGTTAGAATTATGTAAAATATGGTCATTGGTTCCAACCAAATGGAAATATGCTGTATTAATCTGAATAATGCAACCACTGCAGTGAATTCATTAGTCTCATTAATCTGGACATGTCAGCTCTAAAATGCCACGCCCTGGTACCTTAGCCAGGTAAGAATGTGTCTCAATTGAGTTAAATGATTCAAAGGCATTTCAACTAAATCTGAAATGACCTTCATCAATTTAGATGTTTCTGACAAGTTACTGGATGAACTGAAAGCAACATGGCACATAAAATGTGCTTGAATTGGCTAATGATAGGTTGTGACCTAGGGGTCATTTAAAAAATGGAGTCGAGATTCAGAGTTGAGCAAGAACCTAGTGTTGGGGAGAAGAGTACTTTAGGTCCAGCCTCCTTCTTGACTAGAGGAACACCTGAAGAATTGTAAAGGTCTGGAGAATTTCCATTTTCCTAGAAGCATCCTTGGAACAGCTAGAGACAGTGGCCGCACGAGGATACAAAGACATGCTGGATAGAGATATAAAGATCTACAAAGAGCACAGCAGAAAACTACCCTGTCCCTAAGGTGAATATCTTAAATACACAAGCAAAGAGACTTCCAGGAGCTGTGAGTTACTCCTTTGCCATACGTACTCTTTCCCCTTTCTGCTTAAATCTGTACATACTGTTGAGAGATTGTGTCACAGACTTTGGGAGGAGTTCTTGAAACAATTGTTCTTACTGTACAGCCCTAGTGTAAACCCTTTTAATAAGCGACTTAAGTCTGGCTGACTGATAATCAACTGACAATCGTGGCTGGAAGGACACTGCTGGGTGCTTATGAACAATATCACTGGAAAACCATCCCCAACCCCTAAGGACTACTCCTAAAACCCTGAGGGGACAAAGGAGCCATACTCTGAAGAACTGACTCATCAGTATGAATGTGAATTGTGACAGTCAAATCAGAGAACATGAGTAATGGCATATGAAATTTAAATGAGTCAAAGAACAAGTCAAATAAACAACAAATATATTAAAGAGACTCATAAATAAAACAGCATACCAAAATTTGGAGGATGAAGCTAACGTAGCCCTCAAAGGAAAAACTATATCTGAAAACATATTAATAACATAAAATAGAAATGTAGATGAATAAAGTAGTAATGGATATAATTTCTAAAAACTATAAAATCAACATACCCAAGAACAAAATAAGAAAAAAAATCTTGATGATTAGAACAGAAAGAAACGAAAGTGAAAAGAAGTCATAGAGTTGATAAACATACCTAAGAGTTGTTTTAAAAAAAGATTAACAAAATTACTAACGGATATAGCTAACTTGATCTAGAAGAGAAATTAAAAATATCAAACACTACTATACCCATTTATATCAGAACAAAACAAAAAATTTAAAGCAATGGATGATTATCTAAAAAGCATAGTATATAGAAGTTGTCCTTGTAATCATAGACATCTGGCTTTAAGTCTCATTTCTGACACATACTAGCCGGGTAAATTACTTAACCTCTCAGTTGCTCTAGGCAACTTGGTAAGGCTTGCACAGCATGTGCTTTGTAAGAAGAGGAAGTCCCTCACCAGGAGCTCTCGATACTAGTTAAAATATCAGTCCAGTACAAAAAAACATTTTCCAAAAATATAAAATACTCATGTGAAGAAGGCAATAAAGAGATTTCTTGAAAGGTCCAATTCCAGAAAAAAAAAGTTGAACAACTAATAAATGAATTATCAAGAGGAAAAGATGGTCTAGAGAGAATTGCAAATAAGTTCTTTTTTTTATAAACCTCTTCACAGGTAGCCTAATATGTAATCTACAGACATAACTGATCATTGGGACTATACTCAAATCCTTTTCAAATATTTGAGAACTAGCCAGACCTGGCACTTTACTTCCCTATTCTGTTATATACAGACTTGCCTCAATATCAAAATGAAAGAAAGTAAACTCTTTGAAGGCAAGAACTCTCTAAATTTTGTCTTTGGTGCCTGAGATATTGCAAAGGTTTAATAAATATAAAATGATTGGTAGCTGATGAGGCATCAGAATAAGATTTAACTTACAGTAAAGTGCAATAAGGAATTCTATAGTACTTTAAAATGGCATATCTGAAAAACACTGAAATTTGCAAAGATATAAAATAAATTCAGTGAGACTGATTTTGGTTGTGCTTATTAGTTATGCTAATCTCTAGAAAATTCTACTCTCCATTATTTTAACTCTATGGAAACTTTTCCTGGCCTAGCCAGTGCTTCTTAAACTGTGAATTGTGACCCAATATGGGGTCACAAAAATTTGTCCACAGTAAAATATTTCTGAATGCCAAATGACCAAAAATCAATTAAAAATCAAATGTGTAGTGAATCTGAGGTGTTTCTGTCAGCAACTGCCCATGTTGCATCATGGCAAACTTCACTGAAATCTTGGTTCTGAACACACAAATGAGTTCTGTCAAATGTTTAGAGAGCAAGTAATGTCTAAGCTATGAGAGACAATATGGCATAATGGATAAAGAGTTAGAAGTTCTAGGAGATAAGAGTGTTAGGCCTGGAGTCAGGAGGACCTGGGTTCATGGCCTACTAAGTATATGTCTCTGAGGAAGTCTTTTTAATCTCTTGGTGCACCAGAGGAACTTAAGAATATAAATTGCAAAGCAATGCCTATCTGCACTGATAGATGAAGGTTCTCACTACAGACTTTCTACACTGATTAAATTATAGCATTGGTCAAAAAAATACCCAAACTAAAAGTTTCTCTTCAACAATTGAAGAAAGAAAACTTTCTATCATACTATTCATATTACACAAATCTGCACCTGATAGCCAAAGCAGAGTTAGATGACAGAGAAAGAGAACTATAAACCAATTTCATTAATTTATATTCATGTAAAATTTTAAAGAAAACCTTAGGAAATTAATATATCCAAAATGATTAAATTAGTATAGAGTCTTATTACAGCAGCGTAGCCAAAAAATTACATATTATGATCAAATTAGATCTATACTAGGAGCATAAGGATAGTTCAACATTAGGAAGAGAATTACCATGATTCTCACACAAACAATAAACATAACTATTTTCATAATAATAAGAGCCCTTTTACACAATGGAGTACCTCATTTATGATTTAAAATACATTATCAAAAGTATAGGCACAGAAAGTATGTTCTTTAATATGATTTAAAATAGATATCTAAAATCGAGAGCTAGCATAATTTTCAATAAACAGTTTTTTTCTAGTAAATACAGGGGAAAAGCAAGAATGCTTCTCCTCCCCACTAATATTGACATAATTCTAGAAATTCCATCAATACCAATAAAAAAAGAAAGAGAAATTAAGTGAATAAGTACCTATGGAGTAGACACAACTATCCTCTTCACAAATAAGGTGACAATTTACTTAACCTTAGAGAATCAACAAAGAAACTCATTCAGACAACTAACAGCTTCATTAAAGTAGCAGCATATCCCCCAAAAAAATCTCACAACAAATGTAAGAATTTATCTACTACGCTCAGGAAAACCAAGAAGAAATGATAGCAAGAGAAATTCCATTAAAATAATTACAAAATGCAATTCCATTAAATTAATTCCACTAAAATAATTACATTAAAATAAATTCCATTAAAACAATTACAAAATTTTGAATTCTGTAATACACACTGAAAAATCATATAAATATCCCTTCAAAACACTTTTTATAGAAATTAAAGGAGATAACTGGAGAGTCACTGTTCAATTACTCTGTAGTATTAAGTGCTATAGCAATGAAATCATTAATAATTTACTTTTTAGAACTAGGCCAAATAAAATTTGTTTAGAGGAGGGAAGATCCAGACTTTTAAGGGAAGTAATGGCAACAGAGTTAGAAATGAAATAGATTTGATATTGTTAGATCACAAGCTACATTACAAAGCAAGATACATATATACATATATGTATTATATATGTATGTATAAAACATCTTAGAGCTGGAAGGGATTTCAGAGCCTATGAAGTCCAACTCCTTGATTTTACTTAGAAGGAAATTAAGGCGGAGAGTTTAATGACTTGCCCAGGTTTATACAGCTAGTAAAATGTCCGAGGCAAGATTTAAACTCGGGTGTTTGTTATTCCAAATCCAGACCTCTACCCACTGAGTCATCTCTTTGCTTCATAAAAGCTATCTACAACTAATGAAAATTCAGGAAAAATATCAGTGTAAGTAAGAAGTTAAACAAGACCCAGAAGCAAATTAACATAGCATTATAAACCCCAAAACATCAGCTACTGGAGGAATGATTTCTTATTTCATAATAACAGCCAGGACAACTGGAAAGCTATTTGGCAGACAATAGGTTTAAATAATCATCATGATACCACACAAGAAAAAAAGGTAAAGGTAAAAATTAATATCTGACCTAATCCTAGGAGAATGAAAGATGGTAGCTTTCACCGCTCTGGTTAGGAGGAAAATTCTTAACTAAACAAGAGATATACATGATGATGAAAGAGGACATAAATAATTCAATTGTATAAAATTTAAAATCTTTTGAATAAACAAAGTTAATACAGCTAAAAAAGGAGAGAAGCTGCTGAGCACAGCAGAGGGGGGAATCTTTGGATCAAATATCTCTGATAATTTTACACACACACAAATGCCCAGAGACCAAGAACATTTCCCTATGGAACAGTGGTCAAAGGATATGAAAAACAGTTTGCAAAATAATGCAATTTATGAATAACCAGGTTAAAGTACTTCTAATCTCTAATAATAAGATAATGCAAATTATTTGAACTCAAAGTGTTTACCTTACATCCATCAAGATTTCTTGGAATGACTGTGAGAAGACAGGCACACTTGACACACTGATGGATGGTTGTGAATTGGTCTGAATATTCTAGAAAGCAATTTGGAATTATTCAAGAAAAGTCACTAAAATGCTCATACTATTTGAACCAGTCATCTCATTTCTGGAAATATACCAGAAAGAGGTTTAAAGACAGAAGGAAAAATCCTATATAGATCAAAATAATATAGCAGCCCTTTTGGTTTCAAAAAATAAAAATACTATTGCATTTCCGGAAAAATATTTCTCTCTCATTAATTTAACTGGTGATTTTTAACTCCCTGAAATCTAGCAATTTTTTCTAATAATTTAAAATGGAATTTATGTTTAATAAGCTTAAAATGGAATGATTATCATTATACCAAATATATAGGAAGAAAATGTCAAAGGTTAAATGACTCATCAAAATATTTTACACTCCCTGTGCCCATTCTATACACGACCTCTGTCTTACATACTTGCTTTTTCTGAATACTTATTTTGAACAAGTAGCTACAAATGCTAACAACATATTTAATCAGTATACTTCAAGATTAGAGAGGAGCACTTAACATTTTTTGGTGTAGGGAGGGACTACAGGATATTTTAAAAATATAAGCTGGAAGGCTAAAGAAATAGCTGGTAAAACTAATTCTAGCACATATCTAATTTCTTTGCTAGAAGAATATGCCCACTCAAACAGACTATGTCTTTCTTTCTAATAACATTTAATCACTTAACAAAATGTCTTTCATGTCCAGAGGAATTACTAGACCTTGAATAAATTAGCCGTACTACTTGTCCTTTAGGCTGCTGCAATATTTTTTGAGGCTACATGGTAGAAAGGTAACAGATGAGATCCAAAAGTATCTTTGAGAGAAAATTATTGCAGCCTCTAACTATACTTATGGAATGATGGATGGTCTGAAAACTGTCTGGCATAGCATAGAGATGGGACCCAGAAGGCGTTTGGGACCACTGAACAAACAAAGGCATAGCTAATTATGCCGATTGTGTCAAAAGGAATCCAGGAGTCACCAGGAAGGATAATAGAAACAGTATAAGAGACATTGTCCTGATTGGTAAAAACTCATAGCATATCCACATTTGGAATACTCCATGTAGGGTTGCTTCAAACTCAAGAAAGACATCAGTTTGGAAAAGATCCAAAGATATACACGACCAAGACAATTTAGCAGAGGAAGTAATGCTTGATGAGGACAAAGCAAGAACAACAAGAAAATGAGGACCACTCAGCCTAAAAGATAAAGGTCATGGAACCATATTCTTTAAAATGGTAATGATAAATTAAACAAGGTTATTTTCTCCCCAAATCCCAAAGTACTAGAATTGGGAGGCAACATCAGGAGCTTCAGGGTTATTTAGGACAAATAAAAGCAAACCCTTCATTATGAAGTGAATGGCACATTTAAGAAATGTGGCTCTAAATTGAAAGTATCAGCATGTCTTGAAGCATAGAAGAAACATTAAGGTATGTTGGGATACCGCTGTGCTAGGAACAATCAGGCCTAGGGCAGTTCCACTGAGCACTGAAGTGAGCCTTTGCCACCATTACTGGTAGGGGCCTTGGCATTTCTCCATTATGTCCCTATAGTTTTTGTTCTAGGCTAAGGGCTACTTTGATGTGGATACTTATAGGACCTTCCCCCAGTATTGGTAGTTGGCCTACTATACTGGTGAAGTCACAAGGGATGGCTTAGGAGGCAATGTCAAGGGCTTTTGGTGAAGGACTTGAGTTCATCTTCTAGTCAAACTAGCCTGCTGGGATGATCCCTCTACTTCCATGCCTACCCCCAGGTGTTCTCTCCCATTAGAACCTAAGCTAGTGAGTAGGGATTTTTTTGCTCATCGTGATACTTAATTGATGTCTTCCTCTAAGAATCCCTTATCCCATTACCTAGCACAGTGTGTAGCACCTAAGAATCCCTTCTTATTGTTATTGTTTAGTTGTGTCTGACTCTTCATGACTCCATGTGGGGTTTTCTTGGCAATGATACTGGAGTGGTTTGTCATTGCCTTCTCTAGTTCATCTTACAGATGAGGAACTAAGGCAAACATGGTTAAGTGACTCACCCAGGGTCACATGGCTAGTAAGTGTCTGAGGGAAGATTTGAACTCAGGAAGCATTCTTTTCCTTTTGATATTGCTTTGTGTATACTTTGTAGTTACTTGTGTACATATTACACCTCTCAGCAAAATGTAAGCTGCCTCTCAGGTTCAGGCCCTCATCAGGTCACACCTGGACTATTACAGTAGTCTGATAATAATTCTGCCTGCTGGAAGGCTCTCTCCGCTCCAATCCATCCTCATTAAAGTGATTTTCCTAAGGCACAGGTCTGACCATGTCACTCTCCTACTCAATAAACTCCTATGGCTCCCAATCACCTCCAGGATCAAATACAAAAAAGTCCATCAAACCCAAACCCCCCTCTCCTCCCTGTCCAGTCATCCTACAATTGATGCCCCTTTGCATACTCCAGTGACTCTGCCCTCCGGACTGTTTCCTGAACAAGACATTCCAGGCATTTTCTCTACTGGTCTCCTATATCTGGAATGCACATCTCTACCTCCTGACTTCCCTGGCTTCCTTCAAGTCTCAGCTAAAATCCCATCTTCTACAGGAAGCCTTTCCCAGTGTCTCTTAATTCTAGTGCCTTCCCCCTGTTAATTATTTCCAATCTGCCCTGCATAATAGCTTGTTTGTACATAGTCGTTTGCATGTTGTCCCCCGTGCCATCACATTAGATTGTGAGCTCCTTGAGAGCAGAGACTGACTGTCTTTTGCCATTCTTTGTGTCCCCAGCACTTAGCACAGTGCCTGGCAGCATAGCAGGTAATTAAATGACTTGTCAGACTGACTACATAATTACTTTCTACTACATACATAAAAAAGTAATTTGAAGGATGGAAGAACACTAACAATTACAGTGGGGGAGAAGGCCTTATAGGGAGGTCGTACTTGAGCTGGACCCTTAAGAGAGTTAGGGATTCCAAGAAGGGTTCAGAGAGACTGAGTTCCAGGCGTGGGAGCCAGTTATTGCAAAAGCATGGAGTGTACTGGAGCCAGCTCATGCTATGAAGTGAGAGTTGATTGCTAGATTATCAGTGTAAGCATTTATACAGTGGTAATTGTCAAATGCTACAAATAAAGGTTTATTCTCTTGTTGATTGTCTAGATTTTTTAAAGTGATAGAAAAATGCTAATAATGTGAATTAAACATAAAAGTGTGGCATGGCACATTTTATTTGAGAGTGGATTGTTAAACATTTACTAGCACACCGCTGAGTGGGAGCCTTTGTTTTGATGCTTAAACAGCTTAAGCATCAAAACCTTCTTTAATACCACTAAAGTGAATCCTGTTTGAATTTTTCTACTACTACACTGATTATCCTGTAGACAAACTTAACCCCAAAAGACTTGAAGTGTGGTGCAGCGTGCCTTACTTTGACTGCAATATACAAAGTAAAACCTGAGCATGTAATAGCTACAATCTTAAGTGGACATGACAGTCCTGGGACAGTTATTTAGCAGTATAAATAGTGTGGTTTTTTTCTTCCCTGCTATACGTAAATACCATTTATAAAACTTGTCCACAAGGCTAAAGTTTAGCGGAGGCTGTAATTAACATCTTCAACATTGCACTGCTAAATTAAATATGACATTAATGGGAACCATCAAATGCCTTCCAGCTCTGCTCCGATGGCCATTTTAATTGGATTGTGGCTACCTTGAACAAGAAAGCTGCTGACAACATCAGAAAAAAAGACAGTTTATGTTACAGCACCTCATAAGACTCTGTTGGATCTCAATTTACATGTACAATTAGCTTGGGTGCTCACCCTACCTCTTCCAGGAGAATGATTTGATCCTGCAGTTGGCCAAACACGTAGGGATTCCTTGTCAACAACATGGCCTGTGTTCTGATTACAACAGCTTTTCCCCTTGACTGAACACTGTGTCTGATGGGAGTTCTGATGGTCTGTGGCTTAATCACTAAACTATAGGTGGGCTTCCAGCTTAGGGCTGGGCTTTTAATTGGTGACTATTTTTATGGGCACTTTTGCAAGCAACCATGGCAGCCAATGGCAAGTAGAGGAAAGGATACAGTTCCTGGAATACACAGAAGAGATTCCTTCTGGAAAGTATTGCTATATTCAGGCTATCCTTTCAATGATAACTTCATTGTGTTTCACAAGATTCTAAGGATTGCTAAAGACTAAAAGAAATTCCTTCAAGTTCTCAGTGACAAGAAAAAAGGGTATTGATCTCCTTCCATTATCTCCGAAACTGGTCATGTAAGATGACTTGAACTCATATTGATAGAAACTCAGTGTTGCCACCAAAGATGGAGAAGCTATTATACAGGGAGACTCAGACATAAGACAAAAATAAACCATTCAGAAAACCCTGAAAGCCAATTTTCTACCAACTCAGCATATTTTTTAGGTTATTCAATCCAATTCATTTTGACAAACACTGATCATTCGACTATGTGAAAGGCACTGCTCTCGGCACTTAAGATAGAACAACAGAAATGATCCTTGCCCTCAAGAGGCTTACATTCTGAGAGGTATACCAAGCACATGACTAAGTAACTGCAAAGTATGCACAAAGTAGTACAGAATAATCACAAAAGGAAAAAAAAAGGCTGATAAAGCCTCATGTGGAGGTGGTACTTGTACTGTGCTTTAAAAGGAAGGTAGTGATTCTTAAAGGGAGAGATAAAGAAGTGTATTCCCCTACATTGATCAATGAATATTTACTAAGGGATTTCTATGTGCCCGATGCTTTGCCAGGTAATGGGGATACCATGCAATGAGCAAAAAAAAATTCCTACTCACTAACTTATTTTCTGATGGGAGAGACCACCTATGCACAGGCATCAAAAGCAGGAGAGGGAATGTCCTAGCAGGCCAGTTTGACTAAAATGAAGAGTGTAAAAAGGGGAGTGAGATAAAATGAGATTGGAAAGGTAAATGGGAGCCAGTTTGTGAAGGGTTTTAAATGCCTGGATAAGAAGCTTGTGTTTTATCCCAGAGGCAACAGGAAATCATTGAAGATTCTGGAATGGGAGAAGGTATGGCAAAAACAAATCTGTGTTTTAGGAATATCTTTTTGGCAGCTATGTGGAGGATGGCTTCAAGAGGGACCCTTAGGAGGCTCTTGTCCTAGTCCAACCTAGAGGGTATTATTGGCAATTATGGGGTCTCAGAGTGAGGAAGACTTGGATTGAAATCTCACCTTAGACACCACGTACTTGCTATGAATCCCCAGGCAAGCCACTTAGCCTCTTAGTACCCCACCTCAAACAACTTACTAAACCTATAAATTAAAGAGAAGCTGCCAAATTATAGTATCAGAGACAGTTTCTCATTCAGAGCTCCCTGTACTGATAAAATCACAGACCTAGAACAAAAAAAAAAACAGCTGCAAAAGTATGCAGAGGATAGAATACATAACACATACACATCATTTAAATACAGATCTGTGTTGACATAACATATGGTGACCTGCAATTCATATTCTGCCCATAACCTGTTTTGTCCTTTCCCTGTGACTCAATCTGAGTGATATTTTCTTATTGTTGGATTTTACCAGGGTTTTTTGTTTTGCTTTTTGGGTTTTTTTTTAAAGGTAAAAATTTGCTCACGGGGATTCCCTCCACAATGCACTGTAGTTGTGTCATTCAACTGCAGGCTTTCTACTTTTATCTGCCAAAACACTACTCCAAATGTTCCAATCACTTTCTCAAGACTGATTTTTGAAGCAGGTACTGCTTTCTACTAAAATTGCATCCCTTGCTAATGGTTTGTAGACTGCTATTTCTCACTGTAATCAAAGCATTCTTCCCTTTGATTAGTTTCAGACATTCCCAGCACCCTATCCTGTTTTCATCTTGTTCCACTAAAAGAAGGCAGCCCCAGCACCAGGGATGCCACATAAGTCCTTAAATTATCCAAAATAATACAAAAGAGGCATCAAACAACCAGCCACATTTCTCTTGAAAATTGATAGGCACCTGATCTAGACTCTGGGTGACTATGCTTCTGAAAAAGGGTTCTGCTACTGAAATGGCATCACCTATTGTAATGTCTTGTCCGCTCTCTCAAAAGCATTGTTGAAAGAGATAATGAGCCCTGTATCTGAAGAGATGCTCTTTTTGACTCATACACAAGTAGAGCATTTATTTCTTTTCTCCCTTTGATGACTGCCGCCTACTTGCCAAATCACAGTCAGATAAATGGGGAGAACACAGAGCTAATGCTGTGGCTGTCACAGAAGTGACAAGACAGAAGGATGAAGACAGAATTTTTCAGGTCATGGAGTTCGGGCAGGGCAAGTTGGTGCTCGAAATCTTAACTGTGTCTCACACCTGGAAGATTATGGTTTAGCAAGTTATCACAATGGAAAGCTTCAGTGAAAAAGAACACGAACCAACAATATCTCACCCCCTTCTGTCCATATCCCCTGGGTTCACGTTAGCTTACCTCTCCTTTTGCCTTCAAATAGAGCTTGGGTCTTAGCTACTGCCTGACTTCAACCTTTACTTCCTCTTATTTCTTCAAGGACAAGTCCCAGCTTCTGCTGACTGTGGACACAATAACGGAGCGTGTGGTGGGAACAAATATCCTGCCATCACCAGCTACCTCTCCGACATCTCGACCTGGATAGGTCCCATAGGCATCTCAAAATCAATACCCCCATACTCCCCACCCCACACGTACACGCTACAGACACACCGCTGAACTCTCCCGTCTCACAAATTTTCCCATTCCTGTCAAGGACACCACATCCTCCCGGTCACCGAGGCTTGTGATCTCGGAGCCATCCTTGTCTCTCCCCTCTTATATTCACTTCACATATCAAATCTGTTGATCTGTCTTGCCATTTCTAACTTCACAATATCTCATCACCTGGAAGCTGGAATATTGCAACAGACCAATAATGGCCGGCCTCTCTGGTAACCTGTCTCAAGTACCTAATGCAATCCATTTCCTACTTACCTGCCAAAGTGACTTTCCTAAAGCTCAGTTGTAATCACTCCCACCCCTCAATAAATTCCAGCGGCTCCCCTATTGTTTCCGAAACTAAACGTAAAATGATCTTTTACAACCTTACCCCTTTCTACCTTTTCAGCCTTCTTATGCTCGACCCAACTCCCCGTACCCTGCAATCCAGAGACCCTCATCTTCTTAAAGTCCCTCGCAACATGACACTTCATTTCCCAACTCCATGCCTTTATGGTGGCTATCCCCCTTTCCTGGAATGCTCTCACCTCACATCAGTATCCTAGTTTTCTTGGCTACTTTCGGGACTTAGCTTAAATTCCTCCATATTCAGGAGGAGTTTCTGGATCTTCTCCCTCCACTTCAAGGTTTTCCCTCTAAGATTACCTTCCATCTAGACTATATAGATAATAATATAATTGTTTTGTTTGTCGTCCCCATCATTAGAATGTAATCTCCTTGAGAGCAGGATCCATGTTTTTGCATTTTCCAACGCTGCATGATGGCTGACACATAATAAGTTCTTAATAAGTGTTTACTGACTCACTGTGCCATGCCTTAGCAAACCCCAAGAATGTAGTTACTACAAGTATTATTCTTGACTGTGGTCAGCATTTAATCAATAAATAAACATTTATTAAGTGCCTACTACATGTCAGGCACTGTGCTAGAGCTGAGGGAAAGAGCAGACATGTAGTGGCTATGTAAATTTAAGTGGCTCCTCAACTCCAAATGCTAAATTTGCTGATACCAAAAAAGAAGAAAAGTAGCAGGAGTCACCCCAGTACTTAGGGTCATGGGATTAATGTCCTTGATGAAGCTGATGGATGAGCTCTAAGCGGCATCTTTGGAGGAGATACCTTCATCGACGAGAGCACGTATTTGTCAATGTAACAGAGCTGGAGTGATAAGTAGGGCATGTGGTAGAGAGCATTTATACATTAACAGCTTCAACCATTTACTTTAATTAGAGCAGCCTTGGGCATTTGCAGTAAATTAGGCAAAGTATCTGTCTTAGGCAAAATAGATCTGCTTGCATAACGACACGACTCCTGTCAGGAACAGAAGATGCCTAAAATAATCCAGGAGGGATCCATATAGTTTAGGCATATTTGGTAGGGTTATTGTGTCACATTGACACATTGAGGCCAAATTATAAAAGAGCTGTGGCCTAGCAGCATATTTACTGTAAGTCCTGTACACCTATGCAAAATAAGAGAAAAATCACCAACTCTCCAATTATGACGATTCAGAATCTGTGAAAATGAAGATCGAGCTAAGCTGCCATCTGGCAAATTTATCCAAGTTACGTGATTTAAACCAGGGTGGGGAAAGGGAAGAGAGGGGTGGTTTATGGAAGGAAAAGCTTTCTTGGAGCTGCCCAAAGGTCTGCTAGGCTGCCTTGGGTTAGAGGTCTTCATCTGGACACTGAAGGGCCACTTGATAGAGATGTTGTAGAGAAGATAGTATCACTTTTAAAACATTTAAAATAATTTAAAAATATATTTAAAGTCTTGTTCTGTGACTGGCAAAAATGTAGCTATGGGTTTTAGTAAATAAGCTACCATTTTTATACAGATTGGATTTGGTGGCCTCTGGGGTCCCTTCTGTAATATCAATTAAGTTGGGACTTTTTTACTGTTTTAGGATGATAAATTAATTAAGTGTCTTTGATTGAGTCTTACTAGGTGCAAAGCCCCAGACCCAAGCCCCTATCTACTAGGTGCTAAGCCTATGTGGGTGTGAAGCCCTCAGGGTCCTAAGGGGAGCTGCTAAGACCAGAGCCGATAGTAGGAGCCTAAGTTCTGGTGGCTCAGATGACATTTAATGATGGCTAAAGAGTGTATAAAAAGAGAGAACAGAGCTATTTGCTAAGGCTCTCACTCCTGGAGGTGCAGGACTCTGGGCAGCCGCTTTAAGAGCCAGGGAGCTCACCCAGATGTTGGTATCTTGGTAACTATGAATTGTATTTGGTCTGTTTATAATGTATGTTTGTAATTTGTTTGTATTTGCTCTGAAGTTCAGGGTGCTGGCTTTTTCCCTTGAACTAAGTGAGTTTATAGGTATATGTTGGATTAAAGTAGGATCGTTAACCCCCTAACACTGCTTTCCTTAGTAAAGCAGATCAAAAGAACCTGTGCTGGCAACATTCTTGTTATTGGGCTTGTGTTGGTCTTTCAACCCCACAACAGCTGCTAGCTGAACTGTTGCAACACCTTCCTGTTCTAGGATTCTGTCCTCTAGAAAGTACTGATACTTCCATGGAAACCAAAAGAAAGGTGATGAGGGCTGGACCTAGGAATTCATTACTACAGGTAACTCCTAGACCAGGAAACTGCCTCTCTACAGGTCAGCACTTTCATTACTACTTATGGTATTAGAGAATTGCCTAGGACACTAAGAGGTTAAATGGCAGCCGGCACATATCATAGGCAGGACTTGAGCTCACTTATTTCTGGCTTTGAGGCTAGTTCTTTTGACCTTACAGCACACTCACTGAAAAAGATAAATGTTAACTTGTGTACTAATACACCCATATCTACATTTTCATCAGTCATGAGGCAAGACTCCTAGAAGTATTTCAAAAGAAGGTGCTTGTCATCACTCCAATGAAATTATAAATGGGTATACAAAGGATATTAAGTTTTGCTGAAGCTTCTTTCTGGCATGATTCACTCTATGTCACTACCATACAAGGAGTGATTGTTTCTGTAGGGAATTCTAAGTCCATAGAGCTCAACAGCCAATGAGAGTTGAGTTAACCAATTTGCATAATGGTAAGATTCTTATTTATTAGATTTTTAACATAAACAAACAAAACTTTATTTCTTCCTCCCTTTGCCATCTAGGTTCATTATTACCTCATTTTCTTTTTTGCTTAGGTCTTAGATCCTGCCTGATTTCAGCCTTAATTTCTTTTTATTTCTTGGTGAACATACCCAGCTTCTGCTCACTGTGGTAACCCTTCAATGCTATGATTAAAAAAAAGTATTAGAACTTTTAGACAAAGTCTATACACATAAAAAAGTACTGTACTCAGACAAAGGACCAAATCCTTTTGGTGTTTGCCCTTCTTTTGTCTTTTATACCAAAGGTGGGGACAGGAGGAGGTGGGGTGTATGCCAAAGTAGGAGGAGGCAGCAAGCTATTATAGCACTAATACTAGATTAAGAGTTAGAAAGACCTAGGTTCAAATCCTGCCTTTGGGTGAAACAATGAATAGAGTATGGGTCTTGGAATCAGGAAGACTTAAGGTCAAATCCTGACTCAGGCACTTAGAAGTTATGTGACTCTGGCCATCTATAAAATAGAAGTAATAATAGCACCTCCCCATTGTCATGAGAATGAGATGAGATAACATATACAAAGCACAAATCTTAAAAGGAATATCTAAAGACAATTATTATAATTATTGTGTGACCCTGGGCCAATCACAGATTCTCTTTGCATCAGTTTCCTCGCCTATGGGGGCCCTACCTCACAGGGTTGTTGTGATGCTCAAATGAGATAATGCCTGTAAAGCATGCTACTGATCCAAAAGCTATATAAATGCTAGCTACTATTATTAATAAAATCAATAATTTTGACTTTGGCCAAAGCCAAATCAACACCTAGCATAGAAGCCCAAAGCCCCTCTTCCTCTGCTTACCTGACTCAGTTTCTATAAAAGCACCTTTTGGAGAGAAATGTGATGCTAGCTATCAGTTCCTGGTGTCAGATCCCACCTGGGTTGTCAGACACCCCTTTAAAAATCAGATGGAGTCTTGAGGTCAGTTCCAAGTGCCCGTGACCCATTTAATCTCTCTATTATATATTGGAATGGGGCCTGCAACTTTGAAGTTCCCTGGGGAGCAGGGAAATTGGCTTTGTCGAGGGATGAAAAGCTGTTCCCCACCTAGATCAGATACTCCTTTTCCTTTCTCTTCTCCCTAACCACCCCCTGCCCATTCTTATTCACCTTCTTAACTCTATAATAAGACCAAATCAGGTGTTGATTTCAAAGTTACAAAATTTTGTAGGTAGCTCTAATTACACGCTTCAATCATGTTACTTGGAAGTAAATGCTTCCTAATTAGTATTTATTCCAATATAGATAGAATAGACTGACCTGAGGTGGAGCTCTTCTGCCTTCTGCAGTAAATGGTACAAATCCATTACTGATCATCCTTGTCAGTCCTGAGCTCTCTTAGGTTAGACACCCACCACCCAAAATGTAAGAAAATTCAAAGCAGGAAGGGGGGAAGGGCTATTTTGTAGCTTAAATTCCTACCTAATTTTATTTTATTGTCTAAGTCTTTAAAGAACTGTCTGGTGTATTCATATGAATGTTTCCAAAAGTGTCCTCCAGCTATTTGGCATCCTTTAGACATCACATCTAGATGACTGACAGCATTTTTCGGTTTTCCTCCAGATGTTCTGGCATAGTATAAACATTGCCTGTGTTATAAATGAGTATTTAAAAAGAGTAAAAAGATTCATTCTCAAAATCTCTAAACCATTTCTATGCATGACATTTGATGATTTTCTGAGTATATGTACAAAGAGACAAAAAAAGTTGAACCCAAAAAGAATTTTATAATGCAGATTTTTTATCCCTACTAAATAGAATATTTTAGACATATGTGTATAGTGTGAGCATACATAAATAAGGATATAGACATATAAAATACATATATAACTAAACATACTTCTTACCTATTAAACAATGCTGCTAAGTGATTGTGGGGGAGAAGCACAGGTAGAGATGAGCAAAAAATAGAGCATGACCAACTACATACATGCCTTAACATACATATGTTCCCTAAGAACATAAGATTCTTGCTTCATAGACTTTCCAATTTTCCACATGGGAAGCTTAGCTATCCTACAAGGTAATCAAGCATTTGATCTGTAGCTCTGAGAATTCTCTCTTTGTGCTTTTCAATGGCAGGGAATGGAACAACTTTAACACTGTCTACTGACTTGTTGTCAATGGAAGTTGTCAAGTTTCTCTAGCTCCACATATATGCTCATTGAATCAATAACCAAGCAATTAATCAAAAAATATTTTGTCCAGGCACTGTGCTAGTCACTAGGGATAAAATTATAAAAGTTAAACAGTCCCCTACCCTGATTATAGGATGTGGCCGGATTCTACTGCATGCATAGAACCATGCACAGGGCATTCAAACATAAAAATGAAACTGTCCTTCCCCTTAAGCCACTGACATTCTGTCAGTAGAAAGAAAATGTACATATAAAAGTACATATAAGGTATATACAAGACAAATACCTAATTTTTTGTGGGGGAGGGGAGGAACTAGTAATAAGCATTTATTGAGCACCTACTATTAGCACCTATAATGTTCAATATATAAAAAATACAAGATAAGACCGCCTGTGGCCCAGGGGCTTATTTTCAGTTTATTCAGGGGAATAAGACACATATACATGAAACAGTAATGGAGTGATACCAGGTAATATATTCAACAAGCACTTATTAAGCATATAACTATGTGCTTAACATAACACATAACATGTAACATATACTATATGCTTTAGGAATTAAGCAGAAACAGACTAATGAGGTCTAGAATAGTCAGCGAATGCCCTTGCATGAGGTAAGACTTGAGATGGACTTTGATATATGGTAGGATGTAGATAGGTGGAGAGAGGTAAAAGGGAAAGGGAGGATGAAGGGTTTGGGGAAAGAACAATATCAAAGGCAAAGTATCAGGAATAATCATGATGTTTTTGAAAGAGCATGAGGAGACAAGCCAAGCTGGAATCTAAGGTTTGTATTGGAGGCATGTGGGGAGATAACTTGGACTAATAACTTTGGCCTCAGACAAACCCAAATCAGCATTTAGCACAAAGCTGGGAGCCTGATCCAATCAGGAGCCACAATTATTTACATTTGACATAGGTCAGAATGAGTCAGGATGGTTGGAAAAGCACAGGCTGTCTGTCATTGTTATATGTTTATGATCATTAGGACTAAGTGACTCCATATTGGAGTCCTAAGACATACTACAACATCAAACAATGTATTTCAAAAATCATAATTGTCACACTGTTTTGGGAAGATAAGTCAGGCAAAAGGGTTTAAAATGAGCTGAAGTGAGGAGAGACTACAGGCAGGGAGATGATTTAAGAAGCTATTACAACACTTTAATCTATGTGATCAGGTGGGAACAATAAGAGTGAAAAGGAAAGTATTGATTTAAGAAATGTCTTGAAGGAAAAAAATAGATTAAGTGACTGATTTTATGTTGTAATGAACGAGAGAGGAAAATCAAAGGTGACTCAAGGGTTTCAATCCTGTGTGATCAGTACAAAGCAGCTGTCATCGAAATGGAAAGGCATGACATTTTTAAATGCTTACTATGTGCCAAGCATTGTGCTAAACACTGAGGAGACAAATAGAAAAGTGATAGTACCTACTCTCAAGGAACTCAGATTCTAATTAGGAGAGACAACACATAGAGGAAGGTTCAGCTTCAATGGAAACAAAAACGCCCAGAATTCTATCTAGGCGGTGAAGTAGGAAGGCATATGATAAATCCACTGTGAACCTTTAGGAGCAGTGGTAGGGCAGAAGGTCTTTTACATTGACTTTTGATAAGGGGATAAGGTTTGGTAAATTTGAGGATTTGAATGAAGGGGTATCCTGAGTTGCCTCAGGGAGGAAGGGGGATGATGTTTAGTGGGGTCTGTATGCAGCTGGGAGGAGTAGAGCAGCAATTGTTGGGATCAAAGCTTGGGTGGGAGAGGCGAAGAAATCCCTACAGCCTACTCCTACTAGGTCTCAACAGCTGGTTGGTTACTAGGCAATGGGTTAGGCTGGGACAAGGAAGGAGAGAGTCCCTAGCTCCCTGTATTGGGCTCCCTGGACATGCAGTTACCTTTGAGCTTCCAGCTGTTTTCCACTGGAAGATGGGGCAGTCGAAAGGGGGAACTGGTTTGAGGGAAGATCATGGGTTCAGTAAAGACCTGTTGCTTTTGAGGTGATGGCAGGTTATAAAAGTGGAGAAAAAAGCAACATATTCAGACTTATAGAAAGTTAGACACAGAATCATAGATTTAGAGGCAGAAGTTCTATAGAGGTCACTGAATCCAACTTTATTTTTCAGATGAGGAAACTGAAGCCTAGTTAAGTGACTTTCCCATAGTTACACAGTTAGCTAGTATAGCAGTAAGGCAAGATTCATGACCTCAAAGATGACTGTGAACTTGCCAGTATGGTTCAGAATCAGGAAGTATAAGAAATTCTCTAGATAGAAGGCAGAGGAAGTATAACATTTATTTAGACATGGGAGAATCCAATCCCAGGACCAATAGTTCCAATCTCATATAGTAGCAATTACATTCCAAAACTGATAAGTCTAGCTCAATGTAGTAACAAGGAAATTATAACAAAGTATTATAGCAAAGAGTAAAGCCATACTGTAACTTCCCCCCCATGCTAGGGCCTTTCTGTAAAAAGTCACTCTTGAATCCTCTCGGTCCAGCACTCTCTCCTGCAGCTCTGCTGACTCCGAGTTCCTTGATCTCCGCAACTTTCTCTTGTTCACCACTCTCTGCTCTGCAGTCTTTCTCAATGCTGGCTCTCCTTTTGTGTCTGCTGCCTCAGTGTCTTCTTGATGTCTACTTCTGAATCCTGTTGCTCTTTGCTCCACTGCTCCCAGTTCTGGGCTCTCTTTTTATACAGTCCTAGCTTCCATCTGATTGACTAGAACTCAGGGCACATACCATTGGCTCTGGTCTTAGGAAGTCCCCTTAGGGCCCTGAGGGCTTCACACCTTTCTCAGACCAGTGAACTAGTTTGTTAGAGAGGGGGGCTCACACCTAGTAAGTGAAAGGGTGTGGGCCTGTCTCTAATCAGGCCTCCCTTTGTTGGCCCCCCCTAAGGCCTATTCAATGGGTGGGAAAGATCTTTCACTTACTGATTGGCTAGTTATCAGAGTAGGGTGTTGATCCAAAGTCTTCCTGATCCCCCAGTCCAACACTTCATCCATTACATCATGCTGTCCCTGGGAAAAAATGTGGAGAGGGCTGTGGAATGAACCAGTGCTTCACTCTGGAACCATTAAGGTCATCTTATACAATGCTCTCTCTTTATTAGATGGGGAAACAATGCCAGAGTGCTAAAGCATCCAGCCCACAGTCACACAGCTATTTACTGGCAGAGCAGAAATTAGAACTGGGGATTTTTGACCTCTAGTTCAGTATTCTCTCCACTCTATCACATACAGATTATAATTTTATTTTCTCTAGAGAGGCCATGTGTAACATTGTCACTGTTTGTGACCCTCCCCCTTACACTTATGATTTACTCCTAAGGAGACACAAATAAATGCTATTATTAAAAACTGTATTTCACATTTAGTGAGTGCCATCTTAGACTTTGCACATATTGCTATGCAGAAAGCATAGCCTGTGCTCTCTAATGGTCTCATAATCTAAATTGAATGAGTAGGTGAAACATAAGCATAGGATAAAATGAGAAACAACAGAGAGGATGGTAAAGTAGAAGAAAGATGAGGGATGTATAATGCTGCACTGTAAACCAATCATACTGGTTAAATGCATTGGCCGTATTCTGTGCGAAGGTAGCTTGAAAAGTTCATTTTTTAAATAAAGCCTTTGATAGTATCAACCCACCTATTTTTCAACCAAATAACTGTTGTTCCATTATCTTTTCTATATGACATTAGATGCCATGCTTTGCTACTAAAGTCTTGTCAATAGTCTGTTCACCAGAGTGCAAACTCTGAAGACAAAAGATGTGGATTCAAATGCCGGCTCTGACACTAGTACTTAGGTGACCTTAAGCAAAATGTTAAACTTTTCTGAGTCTCCATTTTCTCTGCTTATCAAATGAGGAGCTTTTGTTGTTTTCAGTTGTTTTCAGTCATGTCCTATTCTCGGTGACCCCATTTGGGGTTTTCTTTGCAAAGACATTAAAGTGGTTTGCCATTTCCTTCTCCAGCTCATTTTACACATGAGGAAACTGAGGCAAACAGGATTAAGTGACTTGCCCAAGATCACACATAGTAAATGTCTGAGGCCAGATTTGAACTCAGGAAGATAAGTCTTCCTGACTCCAAGCCAGGCACTGTATCTACTGTACCACCTAGCTGTCCTCTAAGTTACCATCCTAAGATCTTGGCATTGGAAATTGCAATGCAGTACAGTAGAAGGAGTTCTCAATTTGGGTCATAAGATAGAAGGGGAAGGAAGGGAAGGGAATAAACATTTATATAGAACATACTATGTGCTAGGCACTGTATTAAGCATTTTACAAATATTATCCCTTTTGATCCTCACAACAACCCTAGAAAGTAGGCGCTGTTATTATCCCTATTTTACAGTTGAGGAAACTGAGGCAAACAGAGGTTAAGTGACTTGTCCAGAGTCACACAGCTAGTAAGGGTCTGAGGCTGGATTTGAACCCAGATCTTCCTGTCTCCAGCCAAGTGATCCGTCCACTGTATCAACTAACTGCTTTATAACTGGATTCAAATTCTGCCTCTGTAACATTATCTTTCCAACTCTAGATCTATGATCCTATGATAATTTCATTCACTGAAACAATTCCCATGAAAAATAAATAAAATTCATTTAAATGTCCGATTGTATATGGCACTGTCCTGTGTACTCTCTATAAATTATAACTATATAACTCTGTAGCTTTTTAGAAAATTATAGTGTAAAACAGATGCGTCAACACCAATCCATGCATAGAAGATAAATGGACCAATCCAAACCATTTGGGCAATGTAAGACAAGACATCAGGGAATTTGTGGAACCCGAATGAATACTCAGCAGAGTACTGGTTTGAAAGTCAAAAAGACCTCAATTCAAATCCTGCCTCAGATTACTAGTTGTACTGCCTTGGGAAAGTCACTTAATCACTGTCTGCTTTAGTTTCATCATCTGTAAAATGCAGATGATAATAGCACCTACCTTACAGGGTTGGTATAAAGATCAAATGAAATAAAACGTAAAGCACTCTCCAAACCTTGAAGTACTATAGAAACATTACCTATTATGATTATTGGATACGTGCAAGAATATGGAGGGTCTGTGATATCATCAGTGTGAAGAACTCCTGGTCCGGAAATTCCCCTTTCCACTTAGAACATAGTGGATTAAATTCTAGAGAGTAGACTAAAGCACATTTGTTACCTGATTGTACCAGGGTCACACACGGCTATATCAGATCTTCCTAAATCCAAGGCCAAAAGCTTATCCACTGTACACTGCCTCTATCATTCAAACATCAAAGATAAATGCCTTATATTTGTCTGCATGTCTACCTGTTTGTTCATTTATCTATTTACTTCTTCATCCATTTATCTGTTTACCAGTTTGTTTGCTTATTGATAGATTGGTTGAGGGTCAATCTTCCTACCTCACACAGGCCTGGCCCCGCTGCTGATCTACATAAAGGTTTTTACCTGCTCTCTTTCCAACCTCAGCCAATTGACCCCATCCTTGGAGATCCTAGTGCCCACCCCCGCCCAACCCCAGAGCTCACTATATTGGTGCCAGATAGTACAGATGCTTTTGGCCTTACTGTAACTCAGAATTCCTGAACTTACACAATTCACCAGCTTCAACCTTCAGCCCAGTAGCAGGGACTATGAGAAATACATCTTAAAATACTTCCAAATTTGGGTCAAGAGTAAATACATAATTGGGGCAGAGAACAAAGACAGTAGGTGTGGGAGTTTATTCAATGTAACATTCTTTAAAAATTAAGCCACTCATCCATCTATGCTTGTGCATACCGAGGATTCCTTTTGCATTAATTTGGATTTCTCTAATGCTGGTATTCTTTATCCTAAATTTAGCACCTAATCATGTACTAAATAGTATTGTTCTCTGATTGTTTCATATGTGTTAGTCTTATCTCTTCAAATAGATTTAAATGTTGAGAGTAAGGGATCATGATGTCTACCATTTTCTTCATTCACCTTCCTTCCCTCCTCCCCCATCTCCTCCTGTAAGAGTGCCCAGCACTATGGCTCAAAGGATTTTAAGCTGGAAGAGACCTTAGAATCATTTAGTCCAATGCTCCCACCTCCACACTACAGGTGAGGAACCTGAGACTAAAAGAGAAATGACTTGTACAAAGTCACACAGAGAGTGCCTAGCAGAGCTGGGATTACAACAGCAGTCGCCTGACCCCAAATCCTGGGTTCTTTCTGCCATGCCACAATTAAATCATAGATTTAGAGCCTCAGAAGCTATCTAGTCCAATATCTTCATTTTACACATGAAGAAACTGAGGCCAGGGGAAATTCAATGGCCTGCCTAACATCACATAAGTAGATAGGATTTTAACCCAGGTCTTTTGATTCCAGAATCTGCTTCAATTCATTCCACTGAACTGCCACTGCCTTCCAAAGAGGAAGATGAATGAATGTTCATTAATGGTAGGGCATTGATAGTGGAGCATTTCATTGCCTACTGACTCTCTACTAGGGGTGGTGAACCTGGGGCCTGGAGGCCACATGTGGCCCTCTAGGTCCTCAAGTGTGGCACTTTGACTAAATCCAAACTTCACAGAACAAATCTCCTTCATAAAAGGATTTGTTCTGTAAAACTTGGACTAGGTCAAAAGGCCACACCAAGGACCTAGAGGGCTATATGTGGCTCAGCTGCTTCAGGTTCCCCACCCCTGCTTTATATCCTCTATTATATAAGCAGAAAGAAATATAAAATGTTATCCATAACTGGCATAGTAATCAAAATCTGCATTCTATTGCTGATTCTAGCAAGGCAAGTGTGCTTTTGCAAAAGGCCATAGGCTGGTATCCACGGCTTGCCTTTTGTCCCCTTGCCAAGATGGAAAAATGAGACCAGGGTCTTGTGCTGTCTGGTGTCTGAGTCGCTGACACACTAACTGTTCATGTCCAGAGACACACTGGCTCAGAAAGAAGGGCCAGGGATAAGTGAGATGCTCTTGTCTTTTCCTTATGGCATTAAATGTCAGGGCCTGCCCCCCACATGACTTGTCAATACTCTGTGCTTCTAAAATGTTATGAGGTTATAAAGGTGATTAAGTGTAAAGGTTATGAAGTTAATAGTTGGTACAAAGAATTAAAAGCAAGCCAATAAGTCAGAGGAATTAACTCATTTTGCGGGTCACTGTTGTGGATGTGTTTAAAATGATACGATTTATGAAATGTTGTGAATGTTTGGAGACTTCTCAAGGTGAGGGGAAATCTGTGGAAAAGCCCTAAGCTTCCCAGCTCTATTACAGAGTCTGATTTCCAATTAAGAAAAAAGAGCCGGCCAGATTATTTTTCAAAAGCATTCCTGGGAACCATTAAAGACTTATGACAACACTATATTACAGAGACCTACATTTCGATCCTACTTTGCAAACAAAGTACTAAAGACAAAAGTCTTACACTGGCAAGTGTGGAGGGAATTAAGCCTTGTAAATTCTGTGCATATGATCATCTGATTGAATCTTTCGGCCAATGAATTCCTAGAGGAGAAGAACTGTGTCTGGTTAACTGAGCTAGATCCCACTACCAGTTCAAGCTGAAAAATAGAAGAGGAAATAGGACTGACTTAAAGATAGAATGGATATTAGAGATAATGTCCTCATCATTTTACAGAGGAAAAAAAATCAGAGTAAAAGAGATAAAGAGACTCCTCTAAGGTCACACAGGTAAATAAGTATCATCACTATGTATCTGCACTTTGTGCCACCATTTTTTTCTGTGCCCACCTTTCCTATCGTAGCTTGGCTGACTTTGCAACAATAAAATTCAGGAACTTCAGAATATTCTGGTTTATTTTTTATGTCCAATTCATTGCCAAATGCTCCCCTTTCTCTCTTTTCAATATGGCTTATATTCTCTCCTTATTCTCTGTATTTGTTCTTTTTGCTAGAAATATTCTCTTTCCCTTCACCCCACCACCACAACACCATGTACTGTCAACATCCTTTGAAGTCTATTGTTCCAACTTATCAAGATCATTTTCTGTATCCTGAGTGATATCCAACACTTCCTTTATCCCTCCCAGCTTTGTGTGATTTGCAGATTTGATGAGCAAGCCATCTATGCCTTCATCCAAGTCATCGGATGTCCTGAAACAAATATCTTTGCTCATATTTCTTTTATACCATCCTCAGCAGTCACAAAAATGCAATAATTAGGTGCTAAAAGCTTTTTGATGCTGCTGCTGATTACATTGTGTAGCTCCCAGCAGAGAACCATGAGTATATGCATCCTTAATAAATTCTCTCTGGTCACAAGTCAACCCCCTTTAGAAATGCCCATCTATTCACATGGAAAGGGTAGCAACCTCATTTTACAATCTCACAGAGTTATCCTGAAGCAATTTTAATATTTTCAGAATAATGTAAAATCCCACAAATGTGCTTCTACAGCATAAGGTATTTAGTATCCAAAATTTTTCCTTTCAATTTTCTGTCAAAGAATATATTGCTAGTTATGACCACAGGAGGAATTAAGAAGAAAATGGTAGTAACATTGGACTTTCCAGATATGGTTGCATGGCTGTGACCTTAAAGAGATGACCTGGTAGACCTAGGAAAACTGATACATCATCAAAAACAAGTCTTATCATGAGGAGAATATTGGATTTTTATACTCAGTCTAGTCCAAGGGTTGAGTATTAGGTCAGCTCAGTACCATCTTTAAGACTTTGAGAAAGAGGCTTAAACTTACTTTTAGTCAAAATGTGAGGGTTAGACAAAAATGATTTCTAAGACCTCTTCCATTCTAAATCATGCAGAATTATTCCGTCAAAGTTGAAAGACAGCCTCACAGGCTATCTAGCTCAACAGGCACCTAATCAAAAATCTATCCTCATACATATCGAACAATTGGTTATTTGGCTTTTAACTGAAAACCTCCAATGAAGGGGGAATCCCATTTCCTAAGACCAGTCATTCTACTTTGGAATAGCTCCAGAGTTACTAATAATCTCTTAATTGCCAAATCTAATGGCTTTTCTCAATTCCGAAACATTCTTTACTTCATCAGCCTTTGAACCTATCCAATCAACCCAATCTTTTTTCTAGATTTTCATGACAATGCTTTCTCCAGGTTCTCCTCCTATCTGAATGCTCCATTTCAAACTTCTTTGCTGGATCTTCATCAAGATGATCTTCTCTCCCCCCTCCCCAGCCCTGCCCCCGCCCCAATAACCGTAGGTGTCTCAAAGGACTCTATCCTAGGTCCTCTTCTCTTTTTCCTCTATATTATTTCATATTTATGATTTCTTGAAATATAGCTATGAAAAACCAAGCTTTGAGAAAGCCCGTTGGGATTCAAATGGAGCTACTTCACTATGTCTTTAAACCCAAATTCCTTTGGCTCTCACTGATTGGCCAATAATAGGTCCCAGCCCAAGCCTCACTTGCTCATTGTTTGGGTTTTGATGGTTCAGAGTGAGTGTAAATAGCAATTGCATCTGTTCTGGCCAGATACCTGGAAGGTTTTCCCCTCCCAGACTGATACCTTTGGGAAGACAAACTTGGCCATATTTTGCATCAATTCTTACCTATCCTTTATTCCCTTAATGAGTGTAGCCTCAGACAAACTGAGACCTAGGAAAGAGCTTAGCTTAGTAAGACCAAGGTCTCTCATTGCACCCAGAGCCACCCCCAGTGGTCCTAACCTATGTCTTGACACTAGACTCAGATGACTCTGGAGGAGAGATGGCTGATGACTTTGCACAGCTCTGCCTCACTTAAATACAATTCACTTGCAAGTCAAGGCGTCACCCTTCTAACATCACTGGTCTTCTTCAAGAATGAAGGATGAACAACAGTACTATCTCACTTGATGTTCTCATTAGTTCTGATGGATTCCCATCTCTGTGCTAATGATTCTCAAATTGACTTTTTAGTTCTAACCTCTCTGTTGACCTCCATTTTTGCATCTCCAATTGCCTACTGGATATCTCAAACTAGATGTTCCATGAACATCTTCAACTCAACATGTCCAAAACTAAACTCATTATCTTCCCCCAAAATCCTCCCCCAACTTCCAAACTTCCCTATGACTGTCAAGATTACCACCATCCTCTCAATCACCCAGGCTTGCAACCTAGAGGTCATTCTTAACTTCTCACTTTCTTCCTCGCTACATCCAATCTGCCAAATCCTATAAAGACAAGGCATGTATATATCCATATACATGCTTTGCCACCATCTTGGTGCAGTCCTTCATCACTTTATGCCTAGACTATTGCAATAGCCTGCTGATTGATCTGCCTGCCACAAGTCTCTCACCAATACAATTCGTTCTACACTCAGCTGTCAAAGTGACCTTCCTAAAGATCAGGTGTGACCATGTCACCCCTCTGTTCAGTAAACTCTAGTGGCTCCCTATGACCTCCAGGATCAAATATAAAATTTTCTATTTGGCATTCATAACCTGCCCCACCCTACCTGTCCAGTCTTCTTATGTCTTAAACCTCATCATGTCCCTTGTGATCCAGTGGCCTCCTGGCCACAGCGAAGACACTCTGTCTCTCAATTTTCCTTCATGTCTAGAATGTTCTCCCTACTCATCTCTACCTCCAGACTTTCTTCAAGTCCCAGCTAAAATTCTACCCTTCGGCAGGAAGTCTTTCCCAATCCCTCTTAATTCTACTGCTTTCCCTTTGATTATTTCTGATTTATCCTGTATATAGCTTGCTTGCACATACTAAACTTCCCATTAGAGTGTGAGCTCCTTGAGAGCAGTGACTTTTACCTTTTTTAAAATTCCTGGCACAGTGCCTAACACATAGGGGTACTTAATAAATACTTATTAACTACTAATTATTAGAATTTCAATAAACATTTACTAAGTGCCTACTACGTGCCAAGAACTGTACAAGGTGCTGGGCATACAATGACCAAGTAATTTTTTCCTTTCATTTGGTCTAAATCTGCCTTTTTCGAATTTCCATCTTTTCAATTCTATTTTCACTTCTACCCTCTGGAGGCAAGTGGAAAAAATCTAATCCTTCTTCTACAGAACAGTCTTTCAGATGCTTAGAGAGAGCTATACTTTACCCTCTTGAACTTTTTTTTTTCTCAAAGCTAACCATTCCCTATTCCTCCACCCCAGACAGACACGCTACAAGTTCCAGGACATCATCAATCACTGTGCCCTGAACAATTTCTAGCTTGTCATTGTCCTTCCTATGATATATCCAAAATGGAATGCAATAATCCATAGGTGGTCAGAAGAGATTAGAAACAGCATGACTCTCGCCTCCCTAGTCCTGGACCAGGGGTGGGGACCCTGCAACCTCAGGACACATGTGGCCCTCTAGGTCCTCAAGTGTAGCCCTTTGCCTGAATCCAAAGTTCACAGAACAAATCCCCTTAATAAAAGGATTTGTTCTATAAAACTTGGACTCAGTCAAAAGGCTGAACTTGAGGACCTAGAGGGCCATATGTGGCCTCAAGGTCACATGTTCCCCACCTGTTCTGGACAGTATGCCTTTCTTAATGCAGACCAAGTCACTATTAGCTTTTTTGGTTGCCTGGTCACACATAAAACTGGTGGTCACTAAAGCCCCAAGCTCTTCTTAGAGCCTTGTTGCTAGACACAGATGAAGACAAGAATTTGGCTCAGGTTCCTACCAGCTGTCCTCCCTCCATTTTTAGGAGCCCAGTGACTAGCACCTCAATTCTATTTAACATTAGGGAGCTTTTACATAGTAATATTTACTTCAAGATATATCAAGAATAAATGTATATATATATTTCTTCTAAACCCCTTGGGGGCATGAACCTCCCAATACTATATCTATTATAACTTAACTCATTTCCTATATAGCATTGGACCTCCAAGTAACCTTCCACTGGGATGAGGTTGCAAAGATCACACCTGAAGATTAAATATTAGCTTTTTGCTTCTTGCTTTTCAGGGTATCAATGCTGTGTTGGCTTCAAAACTCAGCCTGGATCCCTATTCCCTGGTTTCCATAATTCCCATTTCTGGTCTTTATAACTCTAAAATTCAGATTCCAGAAACTGAAGGCAGAAAAAAACCATACAACCACAGGAGGGTGAGGGAGTGGGCAATACTTGGTAGTGACCCTGAGACCAGCACAGCACTACCTAGAAGAGACTAAACACCATGAAAGGCCCTCAGAGAGGTCCATAGTAATGACTCCATACACATGCTCTGACAAGCAAAACATCCTTGTCCCACATGTTCCTTATGTTTACTGCTCTACATATGTTCCCTAGACTTGTACAGTCTTCTCACTAATAGTTTATTTATTTGTTGGAAAATTTCTGAGGAAAAAGTTTGACTGTTCTTTTTCATACTATACCGTTTCATTAAGTGCTTTCTTTTATCCAAATTGCGTATGATGACTGACTAGTATAATGAAGCAAATTTGGGGGAACTCAAGCTATGTACCCTGAATCTGGATGGCTTTTCTTGGGGTCACTTATGTAAGTTAAGGCTACGTCATGCACAATAGTCACCTTTTTAAACAAAACGCCCATTTCTTCCTTTGACAGATTTGTAACCCAAAAGATTTTGTCATTGTAGCTATGGTACTAGTAAGATATGAAACTATGAATTGTGTGTTTTCTAACAGAGAGAAGCATTAGTGTGTCATAAAAAGATGATGGTCAATTCCTGACTTCTTTGTGTTTTCTCCATACGCACTATGACTCATTAGATCCTTCCCCACTAATGCTTGTCTCTCACCTACTACAACTCCCCTTTCTGGACTTTACCCTACTTTTTTTTTTCAAACTGGTTCCAGGTGACACAAATACCTTATTGTCTGGTATGTTAGATTCAAGTTTCACTTTTACTGTCCACATCATGTAAATGTAGGGCCCCATTTCCAAATTCCTTCCCAGTCTTCTAGGGCTTAACCTATCACCCAGGAAAAGGATTAACTAAGAAAAAAGGCAGCCATGAAGTCCCCAAAGGCAAAAGGAGGTTGGGAAAGCCTGAAGCATATGACTAGTGCTGTGAAACTGAAAGTAATTGAGAGGTGACTGTATTAGAAAAGAAGATATAAGAGTTGGGGGAAAGTGGGAAGAGGATGACCTGGACAGGAGTCATTTTTCATTGTACCCTATCCCAAACTTTGTAAGAGAGGAAAGCAATATTTGCAGGCATCTAGGCTGGGATGTTTTGGATATGTGACTCCCTCTACGTTATTAAAATATCAGTGATGCATTACAATATAGTCAAAATGTCTGCATTAAAATATGTGATCTAAGCCTGGAAGGAGGAAATATATGAGAGCCTTCAGGTTTCTTCATTGTCATTTGGTTCCTTGGGAAATAGACTTTTTTTTTTCTTTTATGAGAAAGAAAGCCAAGTTGAGAGAAAAAAAAACCTGCAATTCTAATAAACAGTTTATGTTTAGAGAAAAGAGAATATACTCTTTTAGAAAATTGAAAACTGAACTCTTCTTTTAATGTTAAAAATGCCTCCACCCTCCCATCCATTCCTGAGCAGGCAATGCTGACAGCTGAAGGGAGGGGAAGAGCTTGCTGGTATTTCTCATGAAACCTCAGAGGTTTTTGAGTTTGTGGCTTGGAGTTTAGATAAGATTTCCCAGAGGCTTTAGTCGCTCTTCACTTATTTCAAATTGGCTCTTTCCTTAGCAGGCGCCTGCTTTGCGTAACAAACTCCTGTTGCTTCTGTGGTTTTTAATAATCCCCAGCCCAGAAGGAGCCTGAAACATGGTGTTAGTACACTTCCATATGGAAAAGGTGCTTTGTGCATCATGCCATATAGGACTGGGCTGCAAACACTATCTAGAGTTCTAGACTTTGGATACAGACTCTATTCCCAGTGCCATTTTCTTATAGTAGTTAATGTACGTTAATATGCGGGTAAGCACATGACTGTATCCCCAAGTTACCAAAATTATTGGATGAGTTGCTTTAGAATGTGAATTTCTGGCCTAATGCAAATCTATGTCCATTTTCTAGGCAATTATCTACCTGTAGGCCCTCATTTTTATACTCACAATTATTTTCACATATTTTCTTCAAACTGAAAAGTACAATCTTTCCCAAACTAGATTTTCTTCCTGCTCGTAGTAACAAACTTTATTTTGATGTTGAAATATTAGTAAGTTATTTTATATACTCAAGCTTTTTTAGGGAAAAATTATCAGCTGGGACACAGTCATATATAATTACAAATGACACACTGGCCTAATTAGGGCAGGGTAGTGAGCAATTCCCTTGTTCATAATGTTTAGGGATATATAAAAAAATCAACCTTTTAAAAATTTTAATGACTTTTAGGGAACACAGGTAATGAGGCTTATACATAGAGAAGACATATGGCTGGGATGTAGGCATATTGAGGGATATTCATATATGAATACAGCTTTAGTGGCTCTTGTTTAACAAGAAGTTGCCTATACAACCACAGGCATAATTTTGCTCTATCATTCATAGTATTATTATCAAGTGAGACCTTACACAATATCACCATTGTCATGGTGGATACCCTATACAAAATACACGAGCAAAAGATTCCATGTCGATAAAGATTCTTAACCCTGGGTTTTTGGACAGGTTTCAGGGGAAAGGGGCATGAACTTGGGTGGGAAAAATACTTCCATCTTTATTATCACTAACCTCTTAGTGAAATTTAACATTTCATTTAATGCTGAACATAGGAAACAAATATCCTGAGAAGGGACTCATGGGCTTCACTAGATTGCCAAAGGGATCCATGGCATACACAAAAATATTAAGGCCCCTCCAATACATGGTGAGACACTACTGTTTGCATCAAAGCCTTGATCCATTGGGCATTTAAAAGAGATTGTGATGAATGTCTCCAGTTCATTGAATAGATTGTCCATTGATGATTTATGGAAGAATTGGGGATAAAAATGACAAAGGATAAGATGCAGAAGGTTTGCAATCTGCTGTATTGGGGGAGTATTCACAATGCTGAGATCTTGCATCTATCAGAATATCAAAGTATTTTTGCGACAGCTTCATAGGATGTTTGAGTTGGAAGGGACCCTCACAAGATGACTAAGTGTGATTCAGTGCAAAGAACACTGACACTGACCTTAGAAGACCTAGGTTCCTTTTCTCCCTGCCATTTCTTAGCTCTGTTTTCTTATCTGCATAATAAGGAGAGTGGACTAGATTATCTACAGCCCTCGCTCTGACCTTCTGTAGTCTAGCCTAGCTCTCTCATTTTTCTATTCATATATAGTGAATCAATAGGATACATTTATTTAGAAAGTATTCCATATAAAGGATGGGGGAAAAATCAAATAAGAAAGACCTTTAAGAAATACAACTTTCTTTTGGTTAGATTTAACACTTAATTTTAAATGTATAGACAGATGGGGAACTATGAATAGATGTTGGAAAGATACTACACGAGCAGGATGGATGCTAAAGAGTTTAATTTATTATCCTCAGCTCAATGAGTTGCCATGGACTATAATGACTAAACTCATGGCAAATATGGAAATTACTAAGTACTTTATTTGTTCATTATGTAGTTTATAAGACCTTAGTTATTTTACAGGACCTCTGATTTTTCTATTGAGGTGATGAGATAATATAATAGAAATGGCATCCAAGTGGGGACCAAAAATTCTGGGCTCTAGTTCTAGTTATTCCAATTACAAGACATAGGACCTTGCATACATTACTTAATATTGATTATCCTCTTTATTAATATATCTGATACCACCCATAAAATGGGAATAATAACACCTGACACTTCCCTACCACACATGTTTTTTGTGAGGCCCAAATTAGTGAATATAATACTGTGGTGCTAATCATGATTAAAGATCTTCCCCACCCATTCATCTCCTTAATAGGCCTCAGGTGGAGCTAGTTAAGGGAAGCTTGATTAGGGGAGGCTTGTTTGTAGGAAGTCCCATACCCTTTTTCTAAGTAGATGCTAAGCCTACTAAGCTAAGCCCACACACTTTTGCTGATTAGGTATGAAGCCCTCAGGCCCTAAAAAGGGTGTACATATGTGTGTATATATACACACATACACACACATATATACACATATGTGTATATGTGTATATATGTATATACACACACATACATTATATATATACATATATACACATACATTATGTGTGTGGGTGTGTGTGGATGTGTGGGTGTGTGTGTATATATATATATATATATATGTGTATATATATATATATATATGTCCTGAGGGTTGCCATTAAGCTCATAGGAAGAAGAAGAGAGAACAAGAACTTGAAGAGATGGAGAGACAGAGAGAGAACTGGAAGGGCTGAGAGAGAGGACTGCAGAGATGGAAAGACACAGAGACAGGAGGAGGGAGAACTGGAAGGGCTCTGAGAACTACAAAAGCTTTCAGAACTTTGCGAGGAGAGCATGCAGGCAAGCAGTTAGGATTTATGAACGAGCATTTATGGGAAGGCCCTAGCAGAGGAGAAGGTTACAGGACGGCTTGGCTCCTTGTTGTGATATTGTGTTTTAATTTCCTTGCTGTTACATTGAAGTGGAATTACTGGTTTTGGGATACAATTGTTGCTATGTCAAATTGGAATTGTTGGTTTGGGATTTGATCCTCTGGGGTCTGAATAAATGTTTTACTTCTTCTACCTTCTATATAGAATGTCTTACGTTTTGTGATTCCAAACTATGCAGGCATATTCATGGTTACCATCAATATTGTGAATCTTGCCTTACTGATACAAATACTTAGGATACTAGGATCATATATGTGGAGTAAGAAAGTACATTAGAGGTCCTCTAGCTCAATACCCTCATTTTACATTTAAGGAAACAGAAGTCCATGGAAGTGAAGAGACAAGGTCACACAGGTAATAAATGGAAGAGGCAGAATTCAACCAAATCAAATTCTCTTCTTATTCCACCATATTGTCTACGAAAGTACTCTAAAACCCATAAAACATTCTACAAATGCGTATTATGCTAACAGAAAACAACTGAAAATACTCATCAAAAACACTGTGCTGAGCTCACTTCCATTGCATGAAATATTAAAGCAACCAATGTGGTCATATAATAATTAACATTCAATTTCTGAAAGAAAAGACTTTTAATAGAGAACTTGTGGGCACACTTGCTCATTTGCCAACATGGTATCAAATACCTCTGAATAATTTACTGTTTATCGATAAAAATGATCATAAATGTAGTATGGAAGAGAAAAATAGCTGAAATAAATTAACTACAATGATGCAAGAATGATCTAATATTAAAAATGAATTAAACATAGAATAGCTAAACATTTTCTAGAAAAAAAACTAAATTACATCTTTCTCTACTGATTTTGTTCTATGGAGATAGTTAAAAATATTTTAAAATATTGATGTCAAAACTTAGGCCTACAAATGCCAGTCATGATCATTCCTCTAGAGTTAGATAAAATATTTATAGTGAATATAATTTTATTTAATTAAGTAATCAATTATCTTACTGACAGTCAACCATTTTAGTTAATCTTTTTCCTACTTTTCCTACCTGTCTTATACATGCATACACTCATCAATACAGAATCTAGAACAAGTGAATATAAAAATTGCTCAATTTTGAATCTGAAACATATACCCCTTTTGGTGTTTTTTATTGCCAGTATTGCCATCAGCCGCCAGTCACAATCCTATAAACTGCTGGTGGGGTTCTCCCCTGGGGCCATGTTGCTCCATTAGGCTGTCAGCTCCTTGAGAGTAGGAACTGGGGTTTTTGCTATTGCTTTTGCCTTTCTCTGCATCCTTCGAACTTAGCATAGTACCAGGCACGTAGCAGGCAAAATTTATAATAATAACAGCAGCAGCAGTAACAACTACTGCTAGCATTTATACATATTATACTATATATGTCACACTACATTATTTCATATATTTATATATTATATAATAATATTATAGTAAAATATATTATTTTATTTTAAAGTTTGCAAAGTGATTTACATATTTTATTTAAATGATAATTGACTGACTAACATTGCCCACCCCAGGAATGGTGGGGCCTGCTGACAAGGTTCTTCAGCCTGATGACCTCAGTAGCTCCAGAAGATCTCACAGGTCATATTATATGTATCACCTTTGGTTTTATGTTCATAGCCTCTTGTACACCTTTTGTTAGTTCTTTCCGCGCAGCAGGTGAAAAACATTTACTCCAAGGAACGAGGTAATTAAAATGCAAATGCTAATCACATATCTAACTTGCTTCTTATACTTTCACAGCAGTTGGGAAACCTCTAATTATTTCAGAAATAATTACCTTGGCATGAGGACAAGTGAACATATTATTTATGACAACAACTGCGTGGGTGAGGTAGCTATAGCTCAGCCATGCTCTGAGACTCGGGTGGGAACTTGCACTTGGGGAACCCTCTGGCCAAATGAGGAGTATTACATTCAGTTCTGGCCACCATCATTTAGGAAGGACAATATTAAGTTTGTGAGTGTCCATGGGAGGACAACTAAGATGGCGAGGGACCTTGGGACTATGTCATATGAGGATCCACTGGAGGAATAAGAAATTTTCATTGTGAAGAAAAGAAGGCTCAGGGGAAAATGACTGCTATGTTAAAAACTTGAACAGTCGTTGAGTGGAAAAGAAATTGGGTTTGTTCTGTTGGCCCCAGAGGACAGCACTATCAACAACAGGTAGAAATTGCAAATAATCAAACTTGGACTTGATGTTAGGAAAAAACTTCTTAATAATTAGAACTCTCCAAAAATGGAATGTGCTGCCTTAAGAGGAAATTAATAATCATATAATAATAGAAGAAGGAATCAAAGGAAGGAAGAAGAAAAGGAAGAAAAAGAAGAGGAGGAGGAGGAGGAAGAAAATGCCTTGTCTTGTTTTTGCTCTTTTCAAATTAATCTTCCTTATGCATACAGTAGACCTAGTCATGGTGCTCCTTTGCTTAAAACCCTTCAGTGGCAACCTAGACTAGAAAGACCTGAGTTCGAATTCCATACATGTGTGACTATGGACAAGGAAACTCTCTCTAGGCCTATTTTCCCATTTTTGAAAGGAGGAGATTAGACTATGACCAGATCTAAAATTCTATCATTCCCTATAATTTTAAAGTTTAACTTTCAAAGACCTTCCTGGTGCTTTTTGGGCTTAGTGATTTTAATTCGTGCAATTCTACTATGTGGTTTTTCTGTGCTCCAAGAAAAACTGACGTACTCTCCTTGTTCCTATAAAGACCTAGTACTTTCCTATTTTCTGCCTTTGATCATACCTACATCGTATAACTTGGGGTGTATGGGCTGTTTAAGGACAACCAGTACTTCTGATGTGAGGGCTTGATGAGCCCTTTTCAGGGCTGCTCATCTACTTTTGGTATCTACATGGCACTCAACTCTCACTGTGGCTCCAAGAAACTGGGGCATGCCCAGCAGCCACATGCCTGTAAACTGTCTTGGCAGACAGGCTAAACCAGGTTAAGGGTAACTGATGGGTCTCAAACCCATTGATGAGTTGGGGGGTTCTACCCCAAGCATGTGAAGACTTCCCATAGTGGAATGGGCGGATAAGAATAATTTGCTCCAATTGCCATGAAGGAGGCTGAAGCAGGCACCGTAGAGTGATTAGAGGATGGTCAGACGATGAAGAAGCCATGGTCATCCAGTGTAGCCAAAGCCATCACTAGTCACCTTGATTTTTGTCTTGTCACTGAACTTCAATGGGTCTGGAAGAGAGAATAAGGCTGCCAACTGTGCAACTCTGCCTCACTTAAATCCAATTCATGCACAAGACATCACCCTATGACATTATTGGTCATCTTCAGAAACAAAAGACAAAACAATAAATAGCCTTTGATCATGCTATTTCCTATGCCTGGGATGTCCTTCACTTCTTCCCTAACCATAACCCTACTTGTCAGTCACTTAACATTTATTAAGTACTTACTATGTGCCAGAGATTGTGCTAAATCCTATGGATACAAAAAGAGGCGAAACAGTACCTGTCCTCAAGGAGCTTACATTCTAACAAGAGAACCTACAAGCAAAAAAATATTTTAAAGCTCAATGCAAATGCTACCCCTTTCATAAAATTTTCACTCGTCTCCCCAGGCGGACCCTGAGATTTTACATAGCTCATGTTTGTAAAGCTCTTATTTATTATATTTTCTTTTGCATTATGGTTGTTCATGTGTGTAATATCTCCTACCTAGACTCTAACTTCTGCAAGGTCAGGGACTAATTAATTGATTTTAATATTTTATCTCCTCCAGTGTCAAGCATAGGGTTCTGCATATGCGAGGTCCCTAAACACCAAATAGGACCAAATATCTTTGAATTCTCTTAATTGTGTGCCTCTTAGACCTTAAAATTTTATATCTTGTATTATAGGTGTTGATTCATTTAAAAAGTTTTCCTTTCCTAGTGCCTATTACATACAAGGCACTATGATTAGGCACCAAGGAGGAATCAAAGAGATTATTCTTTGGTGAAGTCCATTATCACTTTCAGACTAGAATTTTCTAGACAAAGGCAAATAATATATGTACGTGAATAACTATGATAAAAGGTAGAATGTATTAAGCACTGTTGTACATGTGGGAGATAATGTGATATAATGGAAAAGAAAAGTACTGGCTTCACAGGCAGAGGACCTGGGTTCAAATCCTAACTCACCCACTTACTACCTGTGTAACCTTGGCTAAGTCACTTGACCTTCTCTTTCTCTATTTTGTGCTTCCCCTTCTATCTCTTATATCTGTTCCCCTTTCAGGAGACTATTCTTCTCTATAATAACCCCATAAAATCACTATTCTAACATCAAATCCTCACCAAACACTTCCTATTTCAATCCATTCCTCTGAACCTGCTGGTACCTTATTTCTAAGCCATCCAGAGTTTTAGAGAATCATTTGTCTTCCACAATACAGGCAGTAACACTCCCTTCACCCTGCTCTCCCTCCCACAACTTTTCTATAACGAATGTTGGGAATGATATGGAAACGAAAAGAGTGAAATATTATTGTGACAAGTTAAAAACAAATATATAAAGTTTTTTCACCACAGTCACTTATGGAACACTCTGACACATGGCCACTACTGCAACCAACATTTCAAAGGATATAAAAGGAGTAAAAGATATGGTTCCTGACATCAAAGAAAGTAGAATAGCCATGGGTAGACATGACAAATAGAACACAAAACCAGTTCCTATTGGCCTATCAACTACGCTCATGCATTTGAAAGGGATTGGGGAGCACAGAGAGGAATTCTCAGAGAATTTTGGCATGTTTGACAAGAGTAGGATGTTGTTTGCAAGTAGAAGGAAACCACTGGCAGCCTGTGAGGGGGTATTTATATAGCTATGGAGATGCTGGTGTGAGACTCCTCACTTGGAAGCTTCTATATAGGGACTTGGGAAAGTCACAAAGGAAATGCTTTTCTTGGGTACTAGTATAATGCCGAGGCTGTCCATCTGTTATCCCTTGCCCTTCCTTCAAATTCCAGGATACAGAGTGGCTAAATTTAACGATTCCAGTGACAAATTCCACAAGAGGCCAAGAAAAAAAAACTTGTAATGTATAAAAAAGAAAATTTAAGTGGTAGAAGATTATCCTGTACCTAATAGAACCTGCAGAAGGGAATGGAACAATATCATTTGCAAAACAAAGAAGCTCGAGATGCTACCCCAAAATGTCATATCCTGCAAACCCGATCTTAATCATCAATAGAAAAAGATGGATGCCCAATAAAAGAGGCATTTGAGCCGCTCTTCCAAAAACATGAGAGAACAGAATATTTGACTTGCAAATACCCCCAAACAACAGAAACACAAGGCAAATGCCTTGGAAATGCCAAGGAAAGAATAAGTAATGAAATGCATTTCTCCATCTCCATAGATTATTTTTTTAAAGAAAGAAAAACTGGCATATGGGGTTAAAAATAGAGTATCATCAAGATTTTTTATAAAGTATATAAGGTGATGACACTAAAAGTGTAATTTAAGGAAATAGAAGTGAAAGTGGAAGAACAAAATTGAAACATCACAGCTCAAATTCCTTAACCTACTGACATGTGAATCAATTTATTTTATGGAACAAAAAATTGCATGACGAGAGAGTGTATAAATGACAAGAGGGGAGGTGGAGGACAAGAGGGAATATATTATGTGTTCTTATCAAGTCTATGTCTGAACAGCCAAAAGAAGAGAACTTCTATAATTTCTTAGCAAGATGAGAGACTTCAGGAGAATGGAAGAAGTGTTAGAAGGAGGGACTATAACTGAGAAAATAAGAGGAAGAGATGTCAATCCAATGGAGCCTCACTGAAGAGCCTATGAAGAGATAGATATCTGTAATGGGAGATGGAGACCTTGTGATAGGGGGTTGGCACATAGAAGACCACTTCCTCTCAGAAAGTGTTGTGCCTCCATGACAAACATCATGCTTCAGGAGAAGGGACATCAAGGATTCCTGAGGAGGGAAGAGAATTGGTACCCAGAAAAATAAGTGACATGCACCAAGTGATGAGATCAAATGACAAATGGGAAGGAGAATGATTGCCAAAAGCCAGATGGTAACAACAGGTTCCTAAGGTTTGAGAAACAAGGTAATTTTGTTCCACGGGACACTGCTTCATCCACATTTCTCCCTTCATGGATAAATACATCTAAAAGTGAGACATAATAGAAAAAAAGATATATTAAAAGAATATAAATAAAAGAAAAAACCATAAAAAGTTACCAAGTAGTAACTTAGAAATTGTTTAGGAGACCTCAAATGTATTATTTCTAAAGCTTTCACTTAATGAAGAACACTAATAGATTAAAGGACTAAATAATTAAGTTACAGACCATGAATCAGACACAAAGGGAAACATATTAATGAAAAGAACAATGTAAATAAATCCTTCTTAGAAAATGGCAAAGAAAAAAATTTAACAAACAAAAGGAGTTTGAGGGGAAGATAGAAGGGAGCATTTTTTAATAAATCACATAAATGACAGGGAGAAGAGAAAAGGGTGGAAGAAGAATTAAATAATAAATATAAAAGATAATCTATATATGCATAAAACCCAAAAACTATGAAAAAATTGACTGCTAATAGGGAGTTACTGCAATGGAAGGGACATCTGGGAGAAATCCTGTGGGAATATGGTGTTAGAAAATTAATTTTAGCAAAACTAAACTTGGAAACAAGTGTACTTTTAAAAAAGTAAGGGAAACCAAAAAAAAGGTCTCTTAAAAGGGGCAATATTGGAGACACAAAGGCAAGAAAGCATAAACCTCTTATAACTTTCAGCATGAATGGATTTAATAATACGATAAGACTAAAAAGAGTAGGAGAATGGATACAGAAACAAAACGCAATATGTTGCTTAAAAGTAACATATCTAAAAAGTTGTTTATCCTTCATTTCAAAGAGGGACCAATGATATCTTGACTTATATGTGAATTGGATTTAAGTGAGGCAGAGTTGCACAAGGTCATTAACCTTACTCTCTTCCTGAGTCATGAAACTCCAGTGGCAAGACAAAAGTCAAGATGACCAGTGATGGCCCAGGATGCAGTAGATGACCTTGACATCTTCTATGTCTGATCAATCTCTAAGCACGCCACAGTACCTGCTTTATCTGCCTTCATGGGCATTGTAACAAATTGCTCTCATCCTCTCATTCTGCTAGGTGACATGCTTGAAAGTAGACATCTCCCTAACTCACCAACAGGTGTGATGCCTGTCAGTTACCCTCAACTTGGTTTAACCTCTCTTCTGAGACAGTTTTCTAGGGTGTGGCCATGGGGCATGTTCCAACTTCATAGAGCACCAGGTGAGAGTTTGGTGAAAGGTAGATACCAAAGGTTAATGAGCAGCCCGGAAAAGGGCTTGGCAAGCCCTCACACCAGAGATGCAAGTCCATCCCTGTAAAAAGTAGACATAAATAGCGCCAAAATGAGTATACAACAAAATGGAAAATCCCAAAAAAGGAATTATAATCATGTTATTAGATAAAACAAAACCAAAAATTGAGAATATAGAGATAAACAAGGAAATTATACAAAATGGAACTAAGAACAAAACAATATAAGTATTTAATGTATGTGCTCCAAATGCCATAGCACTTAAATTCATAAAGGAAAAATTAAATGAGTTATAAAAAAATCAAGAGCAACACTAAAATAGTAGATCTCTTAGAGTTGGATAAATATGACAACATATAGGGGGGCGGAGCCAAGATGGCGACTGGAAAGCAGTAACCGGCGTGAGCTCCCCTCCAAGTCCCTCCAAAAACCTATGAAAAAATGGCTCTGAACCAATTCTAGAACTACAGAACCCACAAAGGGGCAGAGGGAAGCAGG
>CM053627.1:100259961-100278272 GCA_028646595.1 Phalanger gymnotis | reverse complement strand
ACAACTGTTAAGTGTCTGAGGTCAGACTTGAACTTAGGTTTTCCTGATCCCAGTTGAAAGCTTGGCCAACATTGCATTAGTGTCCCATTCTTCCTATAGCTCCTTCAACATTGACTTTCCCTATATTGGTCATCTTTGTCAGTTTACTGGATGTGAGGTGAAAGCCCAGGATTGTTTTGACTTACATTTATTTCTCGTAGGTCCTATATACCTTATTAATATTCCTGTTCCCTTTGTACCTCTGATTTTCCATAAATCCCATGTGACAAATATTTTATCTATATCCATCTTGTCCCTAAAATGACTAAGCTCTCCCTTCTCGTTGAAATAGAAAGCTATTTATTGTCTTGGTTGACATATTTGTTACTACATTATCTTGCCCGGATTTCTTATTCTGGTCAATCATGAATGAAAACAGAATCTATAGCAGCACAGCAAAATAAACTGCATTACGTATTAAAGCTTTATTTGAATAAATTAAGTTTAGTTATAAAGATCCCAATGAATGGCTTAGCATGTTGTTTATTAACAAAGAACAAGATGGCAATCTACTCTGGAAGACCCTAGGATTTGAATCTGCAAACACTTTGACAGTGCTTTGCAAGTGGCAGGCTTCACATTGCTTCAACAGTTCCTGTCTTTTAACCACTGGCAAGCATGGCTGCTTGGGTTGGAAAGTTTATCCTGAGGGAAAACCTTGCTTTCAAAGGCCGTAGGATTTCTAATGGAGGAATAACACAGACTAGACATTTGTCATCTGCTTGTTTTCCTTTGAATAAGTATTTTTTTCTTTGGAAAAAAATGATTGAGAGGACATTATTTTCCCTTTGGGTTGTTTTTTTTAAATTTGTTGGAAACCATTCTCATAGCAAGAAATACACATTGATTGCTTCTAGTGACACAAGGAAAAGAAAGACTAGAAGGGGCGGGGATGGGGTTGGGAGCCATACACAGAAGAAATATCCAGCATAGAATGCAGCTTAAGCCAAATTTGAAAGGGAAAAGAATTTCCCCTGGAAGGAAAGGGACCTGGAGAGCCAAAGGGAGCCAAGATTCTCTGCCTCTCAGGATTTTTTCTGGCAATGGCCTTTTTTTCAAGATAATCTCCATATTCCTTGAATCAAAGGATCATAGATTTAAATCTGAATCTCACAGTCCAAACTCTTGGTTTTAAATACATTTTTTTCCCTAATCAACAAGCTTCCCCCACCCCCTTACTTCTATTTCCTTCCCACCAACTGAACAATAAAAACGATAAAGGAAAAACGAAAAAGAAAACCCTAATAAAAAAGTACAAACAAAAGAAATTCCCACATTGGTCATCAAAAAATATGGGTCATTTGCTTAAGTACATGACCTTTCTGGAAGGAGGTAGGTAGTAGATAAAGGTTGGTAGTATGTTTTATCTTTGGTGATCCCTTCAGTTTATAATGAGGAAACTAAGACCCAGGAAAGGTCACTGACATGCCCAACGTCGTGTGATGGTAAATACAGAGGTGGGTTTTGAGGCCAAGTATGTTGATAGAGTCTGACCCCAAATAGGGTCACGAAGAGTCAGACACAACTTAAATGACTGAACAACAACAAATCCTTAGAACATTTATCCATAGAGAATTGGCTCTTATTCTTATAAATTACAAAATGTTCTTTATATATCTCAGAAATAAACCTTCGGTAGAGAAATTTGTCACAGAGATTGCTTCCCTTTGAATCTAACCTTTTTTGGACTTGTTAGTATAAAACCTTTTTAATTTATGTAATCATAACTATCCTTTTTCTCTTCTGTGATCTACTTTATCCCTTATTTGGTCATGAATTTGTCTTCTGTGCATAGCTCTGAAAAGTAATTTTTTCCAAGTTTATCTTACTTTTTTATGGCATAAGTTTTTTTAATCCACAAACATTAGGTTTTATTTATTTTATTGTGCACTTAAGAAATAAGCATTTCCATAATGCAGTAGAATAAAGATGATACATGAAACTGCAAATCTATTATGTACAACTTGCTATTTCTTTTAAATATATAATAAAGTTATCATGTAACTTTTTCCTTTTTTCCTTCCCTTCTCTCACCCCGCCCTAGAGATGGCTACCATCAGATACAAATATGTATGTGTGAGTATACATACATATACCATTCTATACATACTACTATTTATCAGTTCTTTCTCTGGATGCAGATGGCACCTTCCTTCATGTGCCCTTTGTAGTTAATTTGGGTATTCATAATAGTCAAAATGAGTCACTCAAAGTCATTCTTAAAACAATATTGGCATAAGTTGTAAGGTATAGGTGTAACTCTATTTTCTTCTATACTAGTATACATTTCTTGCAACAGTTTTTTTTTTATCAAATGGAGAGTCCTTAACTCAGTAGGCAGAGGGTTTGGATTTATTGAATACTAAAGTACTAGATACATGTTGATACCTAATCTGTTCCACTGATCATTTCTCGTTTAACTAGTACCAAATTGTTTCGAGAATAATTGCTTTACGTATAGTTTGGCTTCTGAAACTGCTAGGCTCCTTTTGTCTCCCCCTCCCTGCCTTTTTTTCATTAATTCCTTTGAGATTCTTGACCTCTTATGCTTTTGTGTGAATTTCATTTTGGGGGGGGGGTTATAAATTAATCCTTTGGCAGTTGATTGGTTTGGAATTGAGTAAGGAAGTTAAAATTGGTAATATCGTCACTTACTATATTGACTAGTCCTACCCATGAACAATTAATATTTTTCCAATTATTTGGATCTGTCATTATTTCAGTAAGCAGTGTTTTGTAGTTTTATTTATATAGTTCTTGAGTGTATTTTGCAAGGTTGATATTCAAGTATTTTATACAATCTACAGTTATTTTAAGTGGAATTTCTCTCTCACTACTTGCTGGATTTTATTGGTACTATATAGAAATATTGATGGTTTGTATAGATTTTTATATCCTATAAGTTTGTTTAAGTTACTGTTTCAATTAATTCTAGTTGACTCAAATATTTGTTAAGTACAACACTATATCATCTACAAAATTGATCGTTTTGCTTCTTCTTTATCAAAATTTATTCCCTCAATTCATTTTTCTTCCTTTTTTGCCATAACCAGTAATTCCAGTATTATGTCAAATAGAAGTGGTAACAATGGACACTCATTTCACCCCTACTTTAATTGAAAAGGATTATAATTTATCTCCATTACACATAATGATTGATCTTGGTTTAAGATATATACAATTTATTATTTTATAGAACATTTATTCCTATGCTTTCTAGTGGTTTTAATAGATATGGGTACTGTATTTTGGCAAAAGCTTTGGTGCATCTATTAATATAATCAGATGGTTTCTGCTTCCTTTGCTGTAATTTTTCTGTTTACATTTTTAATGATAGAAGTTTAGTTTTCCCCTTTATCCTTTTTTCAAACAAATTGGCCATTAACCATAAACCATTAGGTTTATCTTTTTTTTAATCTAGTTTTATTAATTGATTTTTTTGTCTTCTATTTTGTTAATCTCCTTTGTGATTTTCAGGATTTCTATTTTTGTGGGATTTTAAAAAATTTATTGGTTTTCCAGTATTTTTAGTTGAACTTCCAATTCAATGATCTGTTCTTTCCTTTTTTTGTTTTAAAAAAGTGTTTCAAGATCTAAATTTTCCCCTAAAATTTTTGGTATATTCTCATTGTTGTCATTATGTTTTGATGTCATTATATATAGACATACACATATATGTTTCATGTGTATGTCTATATATAATGACATCTAAATGACATATATATATACATATTTTATATATATATATATATATAGAGAGAGAGAGAGAGAGAGAGAGAGAGAGAGAGAGAGAGCACACCTCAATATTTGAATTCTTTCTGTATAGCTTCTTGTATTTTTTAAAATCCAAAAACTCTGAATTTTGGCAATGACATTCATTTTGGAGTTTCAGGTGGTGTAGGTGGAGACTTTCTATTTTCACACTGCCTTCTTGTTATGATATGTCTGGGTAATTGTCTTAAATGATTATTGAATGATGATATCCGAGTTCTTTATTCATGGTGGATTTTAGGTAATCCTATGATTCTTGAGTTATCTCTCCTTGATCTGTTGTCCAAGTCACTTGCTTTTGACATGAGATATCTTAAATTTTTCTCTATTTTCTCAATTGTTTACTTTGTTTTAAGAATTTAAGAATTCTGGAGTCATTAATTTCTATTTTGTTTATTCTGACTTTTAAGAGGTTTGTTACCAGGGTAAGGTTTTGTATTTCTCATATTAGTTTTATCTTTTTACCAATTCTCTCTTCCATAGCCCTCAAATCTTATAATATATTTTTAAAGCTATTGTAACTTTATCTTTCACTTTCACTTAGAGGATCTGTATCATATCTGCTACTTGTCTTTTAGGAGAGTAAGGTGTTAAGTAATCAGGATGTTGTTTAGTGCCGTGGAAGAGCTGAGCCATGATGAAACAAACTGACATTCCACAGAAAGTATGTTAAGATTTTCTGGAAATATATTATTTAAATATTGTTTACTGTTTTTAGAACTCAGCATCCGAGCATTTGGCAACTTAGTGGTGGAAACCATGGCAGCCAAGCCCCTCAGAAGGAATCGCTTGGAGGAAGTGGAAAGAAAAGTGGCTGCCTCCTCCTGCATCCCTTGACTAGAGGAGAATCCTGTACACACTGGAGACTTAAAGGATTTGCAGCTTCTCATTTCTAGAAATGTCCTCAAAAAGAGCAGTAGTTTTTATGATAGTAGCTATATCAAGAGCCAAGAACAAACTAGACAAACTGAAGACAGCCCTTTCTTAGAGACACCCCTTAGTAAGACTTCTAGGAGCTGTAAGTTATCCATTTGCTAAATGTTTCTAAACTTAAGCACACTTTTCCCCTGGCCTCTGCCTGTATTTAAAGTCAGTCACAGATACATTTTGTACCAATTATTCTTACAACACCACCTTAGTAAATACCCTATTCTAGTTATTTCTGGATGACTAATTGATATCAATTGATAATCAATAGGGAAGCACATTGGTGGGGGCTCATGAGCTATATATAATATTAGAAAAATATGGCCAATCCTTCAGAACTACTTCTCAAACCCTGAGAAGAAATATAGCATAACGTAGCAGGAAGGCCGAATTTATAATCTCAAATATAATCATGTATATGTTTGAATGGTTTGAAATCACAAGGTATGAGAGATTCTCTAAGTAGAACACAACAGAACATTTATTTAGGCCCCACCGCAGCAGATCCGCGAACCAGCCTCCCCATTCCGACATCTTGACAAAAAGACTCCAGGCCCAGAAAGCCCGCCTCACAAGAGTAACCAGGAGGCCGCAGAAAAACAAGATAGTATTTAGCCAAATCATATTTACTGGCCTCAAGTCCTTGCTCGCACACCTGGGTCTACACACTGGTCAGCTCTGCCTCCGCAGCTTCCTGCTTCGGCTTCTGCTGTAGTTGTCTCTTGGCTCATATTTCCTCGCAGCTGAGCCTCTGGCGTTCTCAACCCCCACCTCAAAGACCAGAGACCATTGGTTTCGAGTTGGCCCCTCTTAAGTCATTAATCTACACCCACACAAGTTTCACACCTGATAGGGCTTTGGGCCTGAGGCTTAGCACTTAACAGCTGAAAGTACTTTCACTCTAAGTAAACAAAAGCCAAACTCCTGAAGTGCTAAGGAGCCTATTCTAAGGAACCCATTTTGCCTTACCGACACACATCCACCCTATGGAGACCCAGACTACCACTGTGATTGGAGGTTGGAAGAGTAACTACAGAGAATAGAGAACTATAGAAACCTATGTTAAAAATTAGGCACTTATTATGAGTATGTGTATCTTACAATGAAACAAAAGCTCCCCTAAATCAAGAACCTCTCGACCAAACATAAAATAAGAAGGATATGTAAATTCGTAAGAATAGATTTTTCTTGTTTTCCCCATTTCTATGATTTTTGAAAGATATTCTCATTATGACAATATGCTTGCTCCTAGTACATCAGAGATGAATGAGCTGATAAAGACTCATCTAAGATTAGTACTATGAAATTAAATCAAAGAGTGGACAGTTTTTGTAATAGGTACTTTGTCTTTCTGACTAAGTTATTCAGCAAAATATACAATTCTAACTTTGCACAAAAACTAGGCACTCAATAATTGATATTAAAAAACTCAGAAGATCTTTGGAAATATTTCTAGGTTTCTTAATTTCAACTATATATCCTCATTCTTTTTTGCAACCAATTAGTTCAACTGTATTCTTTCTCCTTAGAATATATATCAGACAGATGGTATTGTTACCATTACTACTAATCCTTCATCAAAGACCTGAGAAAAAAGTTCCCAGACATGGTGCCCCCTTTATTCTTTGATCTCACCACATTAGACATAAGAATTATTTAACATTTGTTAAATATTTATATCCTAAATGTCACGTATTATCATCACCACTTAGAAACTTTTAGAAAATTAGACTTTGCCAATCTAGACCCTTTCTCCAAGTTTGATCATATTTATTAATTTAGGTTAAGCATTAATATCATTCAAGGAGAACTTGGAAAAAAAGAAAAAAATCATTGTTACTATTCTACTTGGCAAATTTTAGGGGGAAAAAATTTTATACTTTCTAAATTGGAGAATAATTAGATGCTGAGTAAATGCCGTGCTACTTCTTCACATTATACTGGTCTGATTTTTACAATACTTTATGGGTTTAGATTTATATATAGGATGTTGATTTTTTTCATTGGTTGTTTGCCTGAAGTCTTACTATGTTGCCATTAGGAGGTGGAGATGCCTTGTTTTTATCCTTGTAACCGGAACATCCAGCCTCCTTAAAAGCAAATTTAACTACCGTGTTTTTTTTTAAGTAACATTCTTTTTCCTTAAAAAATATAAATTTTCATTTAAACATCTAAGTACAAACATTACCTAGCATTAGCAGAAATAAAACACTTAACTAGAATATGCAATTATATACAATATATCTATACATATATACATACATGTAAAATTAGACACAGTAACTCAAACTCTTTAACAGCTTATTCCCTCTAATTTTCTACCTAATGGCTGTAGCCATGATCTGGAATTGTTTCTCTTATTCCACGTATGTATATTTTGTTTTCCAATGCTGGAAAGGGAGCATTGGGAGAGCTGTGTGGAAGAGTTAAAATGCATCATTAAGAGAAACAATTCCACTGGAAGCTATAAAGTACCTTGGATATCATGGAGTCTAATCCTCTCATTTTACACATGAGATTGAAGCTGAGAGATTAAATGACTTGCCCTGGATAATATGGCTAAGTGTCTATGGCAAAATTTAAATCCAGATTTTCCTGATTCCAGGTCAAAGGATTTATCCATGTCTCCATGCAGTTTCTATACTATCCATCATTCCATGCAAAGCCAGTATTGGAACTCAGGTCTTCTGACTCTATGTCTACACCCACACTAGAGTTATTATTAGAAAGTTATTCTTGAGTGCCCTGCACTGGATATGAGCAAACCCAATGTCACTATGCTCCACTGAATTATGAAGTCATGCATTGTAAATGTTTGAGAAGTACAGCAGAAACTCCTCTGGAATCAAAGGATCAGCTTTCAACTCCCACTTCTAACACAATGTCTGTGGATCATTAAGAAAGATAATTCACTGCTCTGAGTCTCAGTTTCTTCATCTGTAAAATGAGGGCATTGGACTAGATAACTTCTGAGGTCCCTTCCAGCTCTACATCTGTGCTCCTATGAAAATATCTGTGAAGATGTAAAGGATTTCTTACCCCCACATTAATAAATGAAGTAGTCACTCTTATGAAATCACTTTTCTTCTTAAGTCCTAAGATATGCAATTAGAACGCAATTTAAAGAAATATAAGAGCCCTAAGTATGTTGGACCCTTTGCACCAGTTGTCAACCATGAATAATCACTGCTTAATCTAACCACTCTTTTCTCTGGCTTGAACACTCTGATGTTATTTCTTGGAGTTCTATCCCATTCGTATTGACGAAGTATTTCAGATAATTTTCTGCTATAAGCTTTACCTCCTAATTTGAAGACTTTAGTTCCTTATGGATGTTCTCACTCAGGAAGCGATGCTTACCACTCTCTTCTTAACTACCAAGTCTCTCCTAGTTCCAAGAATAAAACTGTCTTTCTGTTTGGTGAACCACAGTAGGGTAGAGTGGATAGAGTACTAGTCTAGAAAGATCTAGGTTCAGATACCACATTAGACACTTAAAACTTATTTTAAAACTTATTAATCAATTCCTAAGACTTATCTGCTAAGTCAGATAAGTTGGGAGTAAGTCATAGACTTGTATAGGGTACATTGAGACTATAGATCCTTCACTGTTTGCATCCATTAAGAATTACTAGTTATTTTAAAGATTGACTATTTCTATTTTTTAAAGAGTATCTGCCTTCTCTAGTTGGGGGACATCAGATTTTTTTGAAATTTTTGTGTAAATAATGAATTTAATAAAAACTATTTAAGTTTAAAAAAGGACAAGACCACAGTTTTTCTGGATGTCACTAGCCCAGTAGAGTGGCAGTCATTCCCCAAACTAGGTTCTCTCCATAAGGTTCTTTACACAGTCTCTCACTCTCTCCCTTGCTTTCTCTCTCTGAAATCACTTTCAATGTCTTCTTTCTGATTCTCTTGAATTCTTTAAAAAGCAATATTTATCAACTGTCAATATAGTTTTGCAACATACAATTTTACTTCTTTGTAGAAGTGGGGATTATGGGTATGCAATACTGCATATATTATCAGATTTTTTTCTGTATGTTGTTTAGTTTGACAAAATAATTTTTTCTTTCTTTTTTATTATTATCTGTTACATGGATTGTTCTCTGTGTAGGGGAAGAAGAGAGGAATACTTTAGAAAATGGGGATAATGTAAAAACTAAAATTAAAAAATATAAGCAATACTTAACTTTAGTCATTAAACAATTCCCTTGGCAAGGTAGGATTAACTATAAAACTTTTCTGTTAGGACTTCTTTGGAACTTCCAAGCCTATTGCAATATAACTTCTAAAACAGAAGTTAACTGAAATAATAAGGTTTTAAAATAGAGACAAAGTTATTTCACCCCATACACTTTACAGAAGATATCATTAAATATTCTCTGAATGTACAGTTCTTGCTTCATGAAGTAGACTGTTCCACAAATTGCTATGTAAAGTGATTTTTACATAATGTGAAATTGCCCCTACCAACTCATTTCATTTGGCCTATATAACAAAGGAATACACACACACACAAAAATTAGACCTCAAAAACTTATAAAAGTAAATGTTAAAAACTATCTTTACATGTAATTGTAAAAAATAAAATACTATTAAGTGGGGGAGACTGTGGCAACAATTTGGCTAGCAGCTGTTGTGGGGGTGAAAATCCAAGATAAGCCCAACAATAAGAACACTGCCAGCACAGGTCCTTTCAATCTGCTTTACTAAGGAAAGTAGCATTAAGGGGTTAACAATCTTATTTCAATCCAACATACAAATATCATTCATTTAGTTCAGGGGAAAAAGCCAGCACCCTGAACTTCAGAGCAAATACAAACAAATTACAAACTTACATTATAAATAGACCAAATACAATTCATAGTTACCAAGAAACCAACATCTGAGTTCAGGAGCCAGGGAGCTCATAACAACAGCTGGCCCAGAGTCACGTGCCACTCCTCCTGTGGCTCAGAGCCCCAAGGGAGAACACCAGCCTCTGGGTTTGTATATCTTGCTCAGGGTCCAAGGTGAGTCACACATGCAACTCACCCATGCGGCCTAAAAGAGTCACAAAAATGCAACTTAAACCCACATGGTCTAAAAGTCTCTGATGTCACAAACATGTGACTCAAACCCATGTAAACTAGGCTTTCCCTTGAGGCAAGGAGGTCATCAATGACTCCTAATTTAATCAAGGAAACAAAGGCCAAACTCTTCAAGGGCAGTTGATTGAATAAGTGTTAAAAGCCAATCTTAATGATCAATGGGGGGGTGGTGGAAATAAACCAAAAAAAAAAAACCAAAGAAAATTTTAAAAATAAACTTTCAAAAAGGAATACACAAAACAATTCCTTTATACAAGTCATAAAATATACTAAAATTTAGACATATTAAACACTATACCATGATAATAAACAGATTTATGAAATGAAAGGTAAAGTTAATGATAAAGTATGCACAGTACTATATAGTAAAGTCAACATAGGTGTGCAATATGTTGTCAATTACCTACCTACTGCACCTAGTCTTTATCTCTGGTGGTTGGCTGTGCAACATTTTTATGAAGCTATCAAGAGATGGTTGGACAATGGCTCTCTTTTCCTCTTATATCTGATAACAGAAAGCAATATTATCTTCAACTATTCTTTGAACTTTTAAAAATCTTGACTTGGATCCAACTTTTCGATGCAAGAAAAAAAATTGCTCCATTGATGAAATGCTGCTGCCAACTGTTTTGTGAACCCTTTTGCTTCAGCCTTGGGTTCTGAAGCTTCCTTTTCTTTTGCAATCTTTGCAGCTAGCCGCTCAATCAGATCCTCATTCAGAATACTCATTCAGATTTCTTTCAGAATTCTTTACATAAAGTGAGAACTGTCTGTATTGCAGTAAGAAGGCCACGGTACTTCATAGTTATTAACTCACAATATTTTTATGCAATGTTGAGTTGGCAAAACAAGTAACTAGATAACAATTTTTCAAATGCATTTAAAAAGCCATTCACTGGCATTTTTAAAACAAATTGTTTTTAAATTGGAATTTTTAAAAATTCAGAATTCAGTTGGAAGCCTGATATACTCTCCTTGTTTAGCCAGGAAATGGGGCACCATCTATCATGATTTTTCTGGCTTCCTGTAGTACTCATCTTAAATGCTACCTTCTTCAAGAGGCCTTCCTAGTCCCTACCATTTCTCCCCTTCAGATTACCGTCACGTATTCTCTATATATGTTCTATGTCCCTAATTATTTAGATATTGTCTCTCCCATTAGAATGTGTCCTGCTTGAGGGCAGGAACCATGTTCCTATCTTTCTGAATCCTCAGAGATTAGAGTACTTGCTGGCATATATTAAGTGCTTAAATGTTTTATTGACTGCCTGAATCACAAAATCAAAAGATCGGAAGGAACCTTAGAAGCCAACTAGTCAAAACCTATTCCTGGCCAAGAATTCCTTCTGTAACATTCCTGAGAAGTGGGTATCTAGACTCAGATTAACAAGTTCTAATGAGGTAAACCTACTACATTATAAAGCTTGTTGTTTCATCATTTTTCAGTTGTGTCCGACTCTTCATGACCCCATTTGGGGTTTTTTGGGCAAAGATACTGGAGTGGTTTGCCATTTTCTTCTCCAGCTCATTTTACAGATAAGGAAACTGAGGCAAACAAGGTTAAGTGACTTTTTTAGGGTCACACAGATAGTAAGTATCTGAGGCCAGATTTGAACTCAGGAAAAAAAGTCTCCCTGACTACAGCCCTCCCAGACTACACTCTGTCCACTGCACAACCTAGCTGCTCCATATTGTAAGGCAATACACTCCAATTCTGAGATGTTTCTAATGGCCAGTTTTTAACATCCATATTAATCTGTTTTTCTGCAACTTCTATCTTTTGCCTCGAGTTCTGCTTTCTGGGATGAAGCAAAAAAAAGTTTAATTCTTTTTTTTTCACATTATGGCCTTTCATTTTCTTGACAATTTCCATCATGTTTTCCCTGTCTTCTCTACTCCAGGCAAAGCATCCCTATTTTCCTCGGTTGATCCTTAAATAGCATGTTTCTCAGTCCTCTCTTCATTCTGGTCATTCTTTTCTGGATCTGTCCCCAACTCCTCTAGGATTTCTTACATGGTGATTTTGAACACAGAATTATAGAAGAAAGAATAAAGTGGAATTACAACCTCCTTGGTTCTGGACATGGCCTCACTTGATGCAGTCTGAATTCTCATTAACCTTTTGGCTTCCAGCTTGCAATGCACCACCACCCTTATACCTTTTCCAAGAATGACTGTTTAGTGACATCTCCCCCATCCTGCACTTTATGTAACACAGGGTTAAGGATAGATCCCATGGACAATCCTCTAGAAAACTCCTTCCAAATTGACATCAATTCATTTGTGACTAAGTCTTGTATCTGGTTATTTGGCCAAGTCTGAATACAACTCATTGTCCTATCATCTAGCCCACATCTTTGTATCATAGGGCCATTTTGTCTCTTCAGCCAGCTATGATGGTACACACCTATAATCTCAGCTGCTGGGAGAAGCAGAAGCTGGTGGAACTCTTGAATTTGGGAGTTCTAAGCTGCAACAGCTGTGCCAATTAGGCATATGTGCTACATTTGACATTAATACGATGAGCCCCTAAGAGTGGGTGGGGTACTACTGGGTTGCTTGAAGAAGGACAAATGGTTTTAGGCTAGAAACAGAGCAGGTCAAAGTACTTAGGATGATCAGCAATAAAATCAAGACTGTGAAGTAGGTGAGAGGGAGAAACCCAGTCTTAAAAAGGAAAAAAGAAATATAAAAGAAAAAAGAAAGTCCACTCAACACTATGCTATTCTATTGATCTAGCAGTCTAGTTCAAAAAAGCAATTAGGTTAGTCTGGCCTTGCCTGTTATTGATTAAGCCATACTGGATTTTAATAATCATCGCTTTCCTTTCTGATTGCTTACACACCATCTCTTTATAGAATTGCTCCAGGAATAAACGTCAAGATTAGTGGTCTAGCATCTAAAAATTTGATCTTCTCCTTTTTTGAAAATTGGGACAGTGTTTGCTTTCCTCCAGACCTATGGCACCTATCCTATTTTCAAAAATCTTCCAAAGGTCTGCAACTGTGGCTCAGCAATTATACCAGCAGTGTTTTCGATGTACATTGAAACTTTTAACTTACTTTGAATGGGCTTCTTGCTTTTTCTAGCCAAAGGATATGCAATAATAATAAAAAAAATTAATAAAATAACAATTATAAAAGCTAACTTTTATTCCTTAAAGTTTAAAAAGTGCTTTAAACATACGTTGTCTCATTTTGTTCTTCATAATAACCCTATAAGGTTCATACTATTATTATCTCCATTTTACAGCTGAGAACATTAAATCTAAGAGAAGTTAAGAACCTTGCCCAGAGTCGCAATGCTAGTTAGTGCTTGAGATGGGATTTGAACCCAAGTCTACCTGACTCTAAGACAAAAAACCTATCTAGTAAGCTACATTACCTCTAGAAAACTACTTAGCTGACTTTACTTGGGAGCTAGCACATTCCTAACACAGGTGACAAAAGCAAATAGAAGATACCTACATAAAGAAGTATAATTACTCAATTAGATGTAATAACTTTATTTGAATTATTCTTCTGTACCCAGTAGGTTCTTTTTCTCCACTGGGTTTGGGAGGGAGATAAATTTCTTTAGCAATTTTCTAATAAAATACATAAGATTCAACAATCTGATGCACAAGAAGAAATTTAGGGACCTTCTTAGAGTTTGTGTAATCTAAGACTTTCATTTTACATTAAAGACATTGAGACTCACGGAATATAAGTGATTTGACCAGTCGTAGAGCTAGTAAGTAGCTGGGGTTTCAAAATTGGGCTCTCAAATTCCAAATCTAGGGTACTTTCTACTCTATCACACTTTGACTTTGTGTTCACTATTAGGTGTTTGAAAATCAGTGAATGAATTATTCTGGTATTTTCTAGTAATAATAATAAAAATTAAATGTACATTTTAATATTTACAAACCCTTGCCTCATAACAACCTTGTGAAGTAGGTAGTGCATTTTATGTATAAGAAATTGAGTCTCAGTGAAGTGACTTACCTAAGGTAACGTAGGAAGGAAAAATGAAAATCAGAATTTCACCACACCTATTTTTTTCTAAGTCTAATCAAACTGAAGACCTTTCTGTTATTCCCCCAAAAAGAGATTTAGCAACAAAGGTCCAATGCAAAGGTCACTATATTTGGTTTTAGAGGATCTGGGTTCAGTACTCAATTCTGTTGCTTATTATCCATATGACCTTGGATAAATCATTTAATTTCTTTAGAAAAGACCTCTTCTTTAGGAGAGATCTGAGTGTCTTCATCTGTAAGAAAAGGGTATTGAACTAGATAACCATTCAGGTTATCAAGCTATAAAACTAGGTTATATATTAACCTTTCTCTGATTTATGTGTCATAAAAATGATCTGTGATTTCCTCGATAGACAAAGAACTCTCAGTGTAAATGAAATCAACCAATCAATAAAAAAATTTATTAATTGTGCCCAGGCATATTCTAACTCTGCTAAGAAGTGGGGGCATGAAAACAAAAAGTGAAACAATCCATGTTCTTCATTACAAGAAGATTGAAATCTGTCCATGATTTAGTATATAAGTCCTAGGGAGTTGCCCAAGGCATGCAAAGGTTAACTGGCTTGTCCAAGGACACACAAAATATGAGTTTTAGAGGCTATATTTGAATCTGAGTCTTCCCAATGCTATACCTAGAACTCTATCTAATATATCACACTACTCCTTATTTTTGTGATATTCTCTAAAAAGTAAGGTGCTATGAAGATAGCAGTTGGTTTTTGTTTTTGTTTTTTTCACTAGTGTCTACTCATCAAAATGGAAATTACCAAATATTGAAATTATGAAATATGCATCTCGAAAGTTACTGGGCCAGAGAGCTCAATTTATCTATTTGCTCTATATTATTATATTTCATGTGGGAGGCATTTCTAGCTTCGTGCTTCATAGAAAGGATGATGCTGAACAAGTAATGAAACCCATTAGCACTTTTGTCACAGCTACTGGGACTTGTAGGCTATGTGTGTTAATTAGGATGGAATCACTGGCACATCTAGATACCCAAAGCAATTTTTAAAAATTAGAAATCAAGAGATTATAAGAAAAGCTAAGCATAAATCTTCAGGTGGTGGAGGTATTTCAGGAATGCCAGCATTAAAGAAAAATTAACAGTACCATTTTAAACTTAGCTAATTTGCAGTGAGCCACATGCAATCTATTTGTGTACACCCAGATGCCCTCTTTAAATTGGTCTCATTTTTATTTCCATATCAGTTATTTATAAAGCAGGTGGAAAGTGATCATTACTGTGACAAGAAAAGATGAACTTTACCAGTTCTTCATGTCCACACCAAACTTTTTTTTAACTTCTTCCCACACCCATTCCCATGGGAAGTGGATCTGGCTCAGTGATTCAGAACAACGGTAAACAGATGGCTCTTACCTGGAAAGGAGGTGCTAAAAGTCTCCCATATTGTCATACTATAGGTGAAAAAATGTGATAGTAATAATAACAGCTAGCATTTAGATAGTGCTTACTATGTGCCAGGCACTGTGCTGAGTACTTTGCAATCATCATGTCATTTGATCCTACAACAATCCTGGAGGAGAGAGGCGGGGGCAGGGGTAAGTGCTATTGAAATATCCAAAGTTTTCTTAGTAAACCAATTCAGAGGAATTCACCCTCCCTGGCTAAACCGAATTTGCAGAAAGACCGTCAGTCTAGCGGCACACTTCCAGCTATTATTATAATCAAAGAATATTTGCCCTTTGTTTGCTAAACAGTGTATTATCCCAAATTACAGGCTTCGATGGCCTGCTCACCAATGAGTCGGCCAATTCTCGTAAACAGTTTTCCCTGAGCTTTGTTCTTATTTAAAGCTTACCCACTCCCCGTCAAAATGTGTTTGTTCAATCAGCTAAGAAAATGGTTTTTATTTCATAGAAATCGTGTCACTCAGTTAATACATATTGAATAACCTTGCATGTATAGGATCCTTTGAAGCTGCTTAATAGATAAGAACCTCATGATTTGCAGTCACTGCTCATGTGACTCAAGTAGTCAAAACACCTATTTAGTCTTGTTCCCTGGCATGATAGATAGAGCTCCCATCTTTGAGTTAAGAAGACCTGTGTCCCAATGTGACCTCAGACACTTACCAGCTACATGACCCTGGGCAAAGTCATTTAACCTTTGTCTGCCTCAGCTTCCTTATTTTAAAATGTGGATAATAATAGTACATGTCTCCCAGAGTTTTGTAAGGATAAAATGAGATAACATTTATAAAGGAACTTGGCAAAATTTAAAGTATTATATGAATGCCAGCTATAATTATTAGCCATTATAGTCCATTTATAGGCCTTTAAGCTAGCATGTTCTCCCTCAGCAAGGCTATGTATACTGAAATTGTTCTATGGATTTGGTATCTGCAAAATATTTTGAGAGCCTCTGTGGTCTCAGTGACATGGGCATTTCCCCCATCAGTTGGGGAATGGCTGAACAAGTGGTAGTATGTAAACGTAATGGAATAGTATTGTGTTATAAGAAATGATGAGCAGGCAGATTTAGAAAAACCTGGACTTATGTGAACTGATGCTGAGTGAAGTGAACAGAATTGGGAGAACATTGTATGCAATAAGAGCAACATCATTCAATGATCAATGCATGATCATGCAATGATCTGATTCTTCTTTCACAACATGACAAATGTGGAAATATGTTTAACATGATTGTACATGTATAACCTCTATCAGATTGTTTGCTGTCTTGGGGAAAGGAGAGGGAAGGAGAAAAATTTGGAACTTAAAATCTCATAAAAATGAATGTTGAAAACTATCTTCATATGTAATTGGAAAAATAAAATAATAATAAGTGGGAAGGAAATGATGTGGGCATTCCCACCAACTCTTCATATTGCAACCCATCCATGCCTGCTCATTTGGAGTGACTCTTTTGGATGCCCTAATACAAATCCACCACAGTGAGTACACCCAATGTTCTGAGGCCTTCCTTTCAGTCTCTTGATAATGAATGGCTAGCAAGACCTGTCTATTAGGAACAAGAGTGAGAGGCAATTGATTTAAAGATTATTTAAAGAATAATTCCAACATAATGGAGAGTTGTCAGACTTCACCAAAAGGGAGACAACAGGTGAAAGAACACTGGGCAGCCAAGTTCTAGCCTAAGCTCTGTCAAGCTGTATGACCTAAAGAAAATAAATTTACTTTCTATGGGCCTCAATTTTCTCATCTATAAAATGAAAGAGTTAAAATAGATTAATTCTGGGGGGGGCGGAGCCAAGATGGTAGCTAGAAAGCAGAGACTTGCTTAACCTCTCCCCCAAATCCCTCCAAACACCTGTAAAAATGGCTCTGAACAAATTCTAGACCTGTGGAACCCACAAAATAGCAGAGGAAAGCAGGTCTCCAGCCCAGGACAGCCTGGATAGTCACTGGGAAGGGTCTATTGCACGGTGCTGGGAGCGGAGCGTAGCCCAGCATGGGCCGCACCAGGAAAGACCAGACGGAAAGTCAGCCCGGAGCAAGACATAGGGCCATGAATCACTGAGCTATAGCAGTTACCAGACTTCTCAACTTACAAACACTAAAGACCATAGAGCAGGTCAGTGTGAAAACTGCTAGATTGGGTTAGAAAGTGGCCTGGCCCCAGCCCTGGGGGTGGTGGAGGTGGTGTGGTGGTGGTGATAGTTACAGCAGGAAGCACCTGAAGCTGCTTCTAGAGCTCCAGCATCAGCTGCTTCCAGAGTCTCTGGCTCACATAGTGGAAGGAATCAAGAGGCAGACCAGAGCAGAAGTACAGGGCTTGCTTTGCCTTGCTTGGATCTGGGTTGCAATCCTGGTTGGCAGTTCTTAGGGGAGGAAGAGTGCTGGTGAGGCAGAGCTTGCAGTGACAGTGAAGTAGCTCTGAAAACAGAAGTGCAGCCCCTAAAGCTTGGGACAAAGCACTCTCTACAGGCAATCATACAATGACAAAAAGCTCAAAGGTCAAGTAGTTGGCTGGGAACATGGCCAGGCAGCAAAAAAGGATGCAGACTCAGACTCAGACTACAGAATCTTTTTTTGGTGACAAAGAAGATCAAAACATACAGTCAGAAAAAGTCAAAAAAGTCAAAGAGCCTACATCAAAAGCCTCCAAGAAAACTATGAATTGGGCTCAGGCCATGGAAGAGCTCAAAAAGGATTTGGAAAAGCAAGTAAGAGAAGTAGAGGAAAAATTTGGAAGAAAAATGAGAGAGATGCAAGAAAATCATGAATTGCTAAAATCAATGAATTGCTAAAGGAGACCAAAAAATACCGAAGACAATAACACCTTAAAAAATAGACTAACTCAAAGGGCAAAAGAGCTCCAAAAAGCCAATGAGGAGAAGAATGCCTTGAAAGGCAGAATTAGCCAAGTGGAAAAGGAGGTGCAAAAGACCACTGAAGAAAAGATCACCTTAAAAAATTAGATTGGAGCAAGTGGGAGCTAGTGACTTTATGAGAAATCAAGATATTATAAAACA
>CM053627.1:100218051-100259461 GCA_028646595.1 Phalanger gymnotis | reverse complement strand
CATCCAGGCTGTCCTGGGCTGGTGCCCTGCTTCCCTCTGCCACTTTGTGGGTTCTGCAGTTCTAGAATTGGTTCAGAGCCATTTTTTTATAGGTTTTTGGAGGGACTTGGTGGGGAGCTCACGCCGGTTACTGCTTTCCGGTCGCCATCTTGGCTCCGCCCCCCGATATGTAATTTAATTAAAGATGGTGACAATAATGTGATACCATACCAAAAATTTAAAAATGCAGTAAAAGCAGTACTTAGGGGAAAATTTATGTCTCTAAACACTTTTATCTAAAAAAAAAGAAAAGAGAAGAAATAATAGGTTGATGAATAGGAAATACAAATACAAATACTAGAAAACCAATAAATTTTAAAATGCTAATTAAACACCAAAATAGAAATCCTGGAAAAATCAGTCAAAATTGAAAACAAAAATGTTAAATTAATAAATCATACTAGCAGCTATTTTTTAAATCAATAAAATAAACCATTAGCTAATTTGATTAAAAAATAAAGAAGAAAACCAAATTAGCAGCATCAAAAAGGAGAATTCACAGTAACTGAAGATGAAATAAAGGCTATCATTAGAAACAATTTCATCTAACTATATGCCAATAAAACCAATAACTTAAATGAAATAAATGAATATTTTCAAAAATATAAAATACCCAGATTAACAGAAGAAGAAACAGAGAACTTAAACAATCCAATTTTAGAGGAAGAAATTAAACAAGCCTTAAATAAACTTTCAATGGAAAAACTCCAGCACCAGATGGATTCACAAATGAATTCTATCAAATATTCAAACAACAATTAATTCTAATATTATATAAACTGTTAGCAAAAATAGAAAAATGAGAACTCCTTCCAAATTTCTGCTATGATACAGATATATACTTCATGCATAAAGCAGGGAGAATTAAAACAGAAAAAGAAAACTATATCCCGATATCCCTAATGGACACTAATGCAAAAATTTTAAGTAAAATATTAGCAAAGAGCCTTCCTTGGCTCATGTGGACAAAGAGGTCTAAAGACACTGGAGAACAGGGTTAAGCCAGCCTAACATAGTGCAGAGCACTCCACCATTGGAAAGATTGTGCAGCAGGGCAAGAAGATGTCCTGGATCCAGAGCAGGCTACCTCTAGACCCATACCAGGGCATTTCAATGGAGATAGCTGTGAACTGGCAGTTTTGTGGCTCACTACTCAATTCTGGGCCATAGATCTAAGACAGTGGGAAAGAGACCTGGGAACACAAGGTGGTGGTATTCTAGGCAGGGAGGCCCTGGGCTGAGTACGGAGAAAGGAGGAAATTCAGAAGCCAACAGCAATAACAGCGTTTTGCCTTACCCCCTAGACTCAGAGCATAGTCTTGCTTCTAGCACCTAGCTCAGCCTGTAGAGGCATAACCAAGCCTATACTTCTTGCCAGTCTGAAACAACTAAGCTTTCCAATTGGCTGGTAGAGGTAGAGTCTATTCTCATATAGACCCAAATCTAGGTCAGCAACTTAAAGAGATCAGATGGGAGGAAAGGGGACAACAATCAGACTTTTCTCTGGATCAGAACATTTTGGGAGCACCAAAAACTTGCAGGTCCTCAGCCTGACCATGAGATCCTAGAATAACACAAAAATCAGTACCCACAAAGGCAACAACAGGGTTAGACCAGACTTCTCCAGAAGTATGGTGGAGTCCAGCTCTAACATCAAGTCCAAAGCAGGTTGGAAGTATGGGTAAACAAAAAAAAGTAACCCCACCATAATGAAATATTATGGTGGCAGGAACACTCAATTTACAAATGCAGAAGAGAATGATTTGAAAATGTCTTTAAGTAATGACTCAGAGAAAATAAACTTGGGCACAAACTCAATTAGAATTTCTAGAAGATATGAAGTAATTATTTTAAAAGAGTTTTTAAGAAATTTTTTTTTGTAAATGGAGAGTATTTGAGGAAAAGAAAAAATGAGAGCTACGGAAGAAAGAACTGGAGAGACAATGACCACCTTGGCACAAGATGTACCAAATTCTGCCCAAGCAGCAAAATCCCTGAAAACTAGAATGAGACAAATAGAAACCAAAGACTCTATGAGACAAACAGAAAAATTAAAATGAAGTCAAAAGGCTAGGGTAAAAATAGAAGAAATTGTAAAGCACCTCATAGCAAAAACAAGTGACCTAGAAAATAGATCAAATAGAAGAAAAATTTACATCATTTGATTATCTGAATACCATGACCAAAAAAGGAGCCTAGACATCCTATTTCAATAAATCTTAAGAGAAAACTGTCTAGATCCAGAAGACAAAGTGGAAATAGAAAATCTACCATTCATCACCTGAAAGAGACCCCCAAATGAAAACATCATTGAGAACAGGAACATCATAGACAAATTCAGAGCTTCAAGGTCAAAGAACAAATATAAGCAGCCAGACACAAAGAATTGAAATGGTGAGGAGCCATAGTTAGGGCCACACACAATTTAGCAGCCACCACTATAAAGGAGCAAAGAACATTGAATATAATATTTCTGAAGACAGAGGAATATTAGGCTTACAGCTAAGAATAACTTATCCAACAAAACTGAGTATAATACTGGGATTGGGGGTGGGGCGAATAGACATTTATTGAAATAGAGGATTTCCCAGAATTCCTGATGAAAAGACAAGAGCCATGAAGAAACTTTGAGGTTCAAACACAGGAGGGAAGAGAAACATAAAAAGAATGGTTTTTAACAATTCACAGTTCCACCAATTATGCATTGGTATGTCTATCTCCCGCTACAACCTCCATTTAAGGTCACCCAGGACAGTTATCTACCAATTGGCTTTACTCTTCTAGACTTCTCCCAAGCCCCTTTCAGTATCCTTTTGTGTGTTTTCTTCCTTAAATTGTAAGCTCCTTGAGGACAAGGACTATGTTTCTTTTCTTTTCTTTTCTTTTCCTTTCTCTCTCTCTCTCTCTCTCTCTCTCTCTCTCTCTCTCTCTCTCTCTCTCTCTCTCTCTGTTCTTTTTATTTTTTTTGGATTCCCCAATGCTTAGCACACCACCTGGTACATAGTAGGTACTTAATAAATGTTTATTGACTATCTTTACACATAAACAGACACACAAAGATCATAAGATCAGGCTCTGTTCATCCCAAAAATGCAGGGTTGATTTTAATATTAGAAAAATTATCGACTTAATTAACCATACTAACAACAAAATCAACAAAAATTTCATCATTATATTTATAAATGCAGAAAAACCTTTTGACAAAATACAATATCCATTTGTTTAAAAAAACACTAGAAAACATAGGAATCAATGGTGCTGGCCTTAAAATGATAAATAGTATAAACCAGGACCTAACATTATGTATAAAGGAGATAAATTATAATCCTTTCCAACAAAGTCAAGAGTGGAACAAAGATGTTCAGGATCACTGCCTCCATTTAATATAGTATAAGAAATGCTGACTTTAGCAATAAGAGAAGGGAAAGAAATTGAGAGAATAAGCATAGGTAAAGAAGAAATAAAATTATCACTTTTGCAGATGATTCTTTGGTGTACTTAAAGAATGCTAAGGAGTCAACCAAAATCAATTTAAATAATAACTTCAGCAAACTTGGCAGATATAAAATAAATCCACACGAACTATCAGCATTTTTATCTAATGACAAAGAACCCAACAAGAATACATAGATTAATTCTATTCAAAGTAACTAATGTATAGAATGTTTGAGAACCTACCTAACAAGATAAAGATAAGAATTACATAAATACACTACAAACCATTGTTTACAGAAACAGTGACAGGTAATTGGAAAAATATTACTTGCTCATGGATAGGACAAGTCAATATAATTTAAAATGATGATGCTACCTCAATTAGTTTACTTATTCAATGCCATACAAATGAAACTACCGAAGGATTACTTTACTGAACTAGATAAAATAATAATGTAATGCATATGGAGGCAGAAAAAAGTTAAAAATCTCACAGGAAACAATGAAAAGAAGTTAGCAAAGAGAGCCTGAAAGTGTCAGAATTCAAATTATATTACAAAATAATCATTCTTAAAACAGTTTGATACTAGTTAAAAAATAAAGATTGATCAGTGGAACAGCTTAGGTATACAACATCCAGAGCAAATGTATCTAATACTCAGTATCTGACAAAAATGCTATGGAGACACAGTCATTATTTGACCAAAACTGCTGGGAAAATTGGAAAGCAACATGGATAGAAATTAAATTTAGAAGAGAAATGGGGCCACTGTGCCATACGCAAGCCCATGGGCTGTATATTTGACTTAGAAAACCACATATTAACATTAAGCGCTATTGTATTTTTATTTATTTTGTTAATGATTTCCCAATATTAATGCATCTGCCCCATGTTTGACTTCCAGTCTAGACTTAATCAAGAAATGGGGAAAATGTTAATATTGAAGACTAAACACAAAAGTGTGCCATGAATTTTCAGAGAGTCAGTTAAACACATACCAGCATATCATTGGCTTAACCCACTAGACGCAGAGTCAGCATTGTCAATGATTAGGTAGATACCCAGGTGGACCAAAGGAGACTCTTCATCAGAGTAGGGTAGGCAAAGTCTGAACTTGGAGAGTAAACATGTACTAAAAAAAAAACTAGGCAAGGTTGGTTTTATATCAGGATGTTTGCAGATCACCAAGATCTAAAGGATTGAAATGGCTAAGAAAATTGGTTCCTGAGCAGGGATCTAATACAGACCAGGAAGACCATATTAATGCAACTCAGCAAGCTCAAATGCAGGAAGCACCAGTGAGCTGATTGTTTAGCCCTTCAGTCTTTATGTTGTGGCCCTTTCCATCGCCCAACCCTGCCCAGTACTGACTTCTCATGGCCACCAGGCCTATTCTTCATTTACGTTTACCCTCTAACCCTAGACTTTTATATTCAAACAAAAATTTTCTTTCTTCCCCTTTCTCTTTGCAGTGGCCCTTATAATTAACATTCTTGAAATGCTTTCTTGAAAATGCTGTCCATCATTCTTAATGGATCATCTCAGAAAATATAGTACGTTGCCGTCTCAGCTCAGGGAAGAAAAAAAAGACTAGTTCCCAAAAGAAACAGAATTTGGTGCCACTGAACTGTGTTTACATAATCATTTATGTAATGAGGACTTGGTGAAAAAGGCTTTGCTAGCTGGTGAGACAGCGTTTCCTTTCACAGCTACAGTGTAACAATGTACGCGGCTGCTCCAACTGTTTTGAGAGATTGCCATCAAAACATTTCTCATCAAAGTCCTTTGAGGAGACTAAGCAAAATCGTATCAACAGATTCATGCATCCAGAACTTTGAAATCTTGTTCCTTTTGAATTTTCACGGCTTCTTTTCTGATATTAAAACTCTCACGGGGTGGAGAAACTATAAAGAGAAAACTATCTGTCTAGAAGCTGGGCCTCTGGCTGCACAATTTAACTGGCAACAGTTGTTGATGATAGGAGAGAATTGCCTGGCACATTTGATACCACGGAGTAGGTCATTCATTCCCCGGGAACGTAGCCCCAGTTAGATAAGAATTTAACTGGATGGTATGCCCCTGGCCCTGCCCTACCCTACCAAGTTTATTGTCTTCATTCTTTTAATTTAATAACTCTTTTTGCAGAAAGTGAATGACACGGCTCTCTGGGTCTCTCTCTTGTCTCCTGGTTGATATATAAGCGTGTGTTGTGCTCCAAGGGGTCACTGACTCTGACAGCATTATGTGTGTATATATATATCCCAGCATACCTTTTTGCAGGCTCAGGCCCGTATCCTCAAGTGAGGCAGAGAGGTTGAATCACTTCAGTCCAGTGTGGAAAAAGTGACCTTGTACCCATGTAAAATGTGATGGAGCTTAGAAGAGTCTCCCAAAGACTTGCTGATGGACCATGATACAGATTATAACCAATCCACACCTCATCATGCATGATCCTTGGCAGTGTACTCCCATAAATCTGCTGTGAGAAGGGAATTCAGGCATTTCTGTGAGTTTCTTAATATTTCATGCTTTGGGTCCAGTGCTTGGGCCTGTCTATTTTCCCTGACTTCTTAATAACATCTTTTACACCACTTCTGGCACACAAGGGATAGTAACATGCTGCTGCCTATTTATATCCACAATATCTTTGTACTGCCTTTTGGCAATAGTGATTTTTGCCAATCGCAATGCATAATGATTTTTTAAAAGACTATTTTCATGGTACCTAACTTCTTTTTACCAACCTTCTCCATCTTATTAGGTTAATAGACTAAAGAATCCACTTGTATAAAAAAGTCTAGACAATCCAAAAATCCTCCCACTGTGTCATAAAAACTAGTAGGAAGGAGGAGCAGAATGATCATAGTGGCCTTTATTTAGAGTTCTTAATCTCTTTTTGTGTCATGGACCTCTTTGGCAATCAGGTGAATTCTATTGTCTTCCTCTCAGAAAGATGTTTTAAATGCATAAAATAAATTGCATTGGATTACAAAGGAAACTAATTACATTGCAGCAAAAATATAATTTTTTCCCATCCAAGTTCACAAATTCCCTGAAACTTACCCAATGGGTCATGGACCACAGGTGCAGAACTCCAGATTTAGACCTTCACAACTGCCTAATTCTCATATGGCCCCAGCAGACTCCTTTCAGATTCACTGATATAAAAGAGCTGTCTTCCCCTACCTGAAAGACTGTCAAGTGTCATGGAAAAGTGGGATTAAAGTTGATCTGCTTGGACCCAGAGGGCAGAACTCAGCATTGAGTGGAATAATGGGCAGAAGTGGCCCAGGCAGATTTCAGTTTCATGAAAGGAAAAACTTCCCCCAAATCAAAACTAATCCAAAGTAGAAAGAATTGGTTTGAGAGATAGTGAGTTTGCCATCACTGGAGAGGTTCAAGCAGGAGCTGGATGCCCAGTTGCCAGGGATATTTTCTCATCTGTAAAATAGGGATAATAATAAGACCTTCCTCAAAGAATTATGAACGTCAAATGAGATAGTATGTGTAAAACACTTTGCAAATCTTAAAGTGATGTATAAATGCTCACAATTGTTATGTTATTGTGATGGTGGTGGTGGTGATGGTGGTGATTGAAAGGAATCCTTTCAGCCACAGTTTAGATTTGAGATCCCCTGAGGTATCTTCACACTCTGAAATCTTGTGATTTGAGGGGCTTATGATCTAGTTGAGAGCAAGGAAGGCTTGAGTTCAAATCTTACTTTATATACTAAATATTTGACAATGGTCCAGTTACTTAAACTCTTGCAGTCTCGGTTTGCCCATAAAGTGAAGGGGTGAAATCAATTGCCTCTAAGGTCCCTCCCAGCTCTAATTCTAGGATCCCATGACCTTATGACCCTAAATGAGACACATATAAACAAGGCAACATATGGAAAGTCGATGTGTGTGTATACATATATATGTCACTATGTGTATATATATTTGAATAAAGAAGATATTATATCCATAAATGCTATGGAATTTCAAAGTAATAACTCATATCAATAGAACACTTTAAATGTTTAAAAGCTTACTGCCCCAAACACCCCTGTGAGGTAGGAATGAGTACAATCTTCTCCATTTTACAGATGACAACATTCATAGTTGTCAGAGCCCAGATATGAACCAAGGTTCACTTAACTCCAAGTATAGCACTCTTTTCCATTAAATCACAGCTGCCTGCTCTCAACTTCAAATGAATGAATGAAAGCATTTATTAAGCACTTAATATGTGCTTACTATTAACTTTGTTAATGGAATTAGTTAAGGAAAGACTCTCAGCCTAGGTAGGCTTCTCACTAGGCATAATTGAAATATAAAATCTACACAGTGAGAGATCAGGTAGGAGAGAGGGCGGTGAAAGATAGAACCAATCAATCAACAAGTATTTATCAAACACTTAATATCAATATTAAATCACTGTATTATGCTATGAAAGGTTTCTTAAAAGTATATGTATGTGTATGTATATATCCCCTTTTCTGAAGGACTCCACACCCAGGGCACCAACTGATATCCAGAGGGCTACTTTCCTCCCTACAGAGATCACCATCCTCTACTTTGCTTCACCACTCTGTTGCTACCAGACTTCCTTCTTCAATCATGTGATCAAGAGCCAGACTCATCCCTTCTCCCAGTAGCAATGTACCCACAATCACACTGTCCTGTTCCCTGTCCCTGCCATGTTTTACCCGTCCTGATTCAACTGTTTTTAACCCAGTAAAAGTTACTAGCTATGCATCTGAAGAACAGTGCTCCCACAGTGCTGCATTAGCATCACCACTTCATCCAACGTCAACCAGAAAAACAGACAAAGAACAAACTTCCAGCCTCTCTAAGCCAGATATCATGTAGACCTGTGATTGAATGGCTAAATGTAGTTGCGCCATTCTCTTGCAAGGTCATTCCTAGATCTATCACTTCTACAGTCTCACACTGCTTTAGATGAAAGCTATCTCTCAAAAAATACTGAGGGTTCTCATTTCCTAAATATCCTTTCTAGGAGAAATGGTGATAGAGCCAGAAGGACAGTGGGAAGCAGGTGGACATTTGCTCACTTGCTCACTTTCCACATCCTTTGAACCAACTATTACTCACCTCTCCTCCCCATCTGGAACAAGGAGGAGATGGGACAGAAGCCTTATTAAGAGCTGGCAGGTAGCCAACCTTGTTCTTGTCTGTATCAGTGATTTTGTTTCCAGTATGACCAAAAATATCCCGTGATTGCTTTTCATCACATAGGTAGATTTGGGGGAGTATAATAAAAGTTAATTAATCCTAATGATAATAGTAATAAAGTGCTGGTATTAATATGTTTGTTCGATGCAAATGGAATGTGCAAACCAATAATAAAATTAATGTCTTGGAATCTTTAGCATTCCTTTGAATAATTGTTACTTTGAATTTAGCAAAGCTTTTAATGCAGATTCATAACAAATAATATTCATTATAAATCTGCATTAAAACTATTTTCAACACATAATTAGTTTGCAAAGCGTTTATCCAAAATGCAAAGACAATTAATTTTAGCTTTTCCTGGCATCCAATTTAAATTTTCTTTTTAAATGATACTTCCATAACCATGCTACTATCTAACTTGCAAATGGCATACCCTAGTATACATGCTGTCATCTGTCTTTTCTATTGAATTCATTAAAGTAAAAAATACTGAGAGTGGGTAGAAGAAAACGTTTAGTGTAGGTGGAGTTTTTTTAATCCTTTATTCTTTTTGAAATTATAATCTTTGTTGTAGGTATAAGTTTTTTATAAGTTAATATCAATTGTACCTCATCTAAACTTCGTTCTATGACTATTTATGGATCAGTAAAATTGTCTTGTGATTGTTTTCAGCTAGGCGATTAGAATAAATCTATCTATCAATCTACATTTATTAAGAGTTCTCAATATATGCCAGGTACTATGCAAAGGAGAAAAAGCAAAAAAATAGACCCTGCCCTCAAGAAGCCTAGATTCCAATGTGAGGTTAATGGGGAATGACATATATAAATTAGAACATACAAAATAAATACAGACTAGATGAAAGCTAAACTTAGAGGTAATAATACCAGTGGTGGGGGGTGGAGGGGTAGAGAGTGAAAGATGGAGAAGAACCAGGAAAGACCTTGAGTCTTAAAGGAAGCCAGAGATTCCAAGGTAGGGAGGGATCTCATTCTAGGCATGAGGGAAAGTATGTACCAAGGTAAGGGATGGAATGACATGCTTGAGGAATAAGGCTATATGGCTAAACTATAGAGTGTATCAAGAGGAGCAGAATGCAAGAAAATTGGAAAGGTATGAAGGAGCAAGGTTTTTACCCCAGTAAAGCAGTTACTAGCTTCTGAAGAACAATGCTCCTACAGTGCTATAGGAGGTATGAACAGGCAAGGTTGTGAAGAGCTTTAAATGTCAAATAAATGACTTAATATTTGATCCTAGAGATAATAGGGAGCCACAGGAGTCTACTGAGTAAGGGTGTGACATTTTACAGTTTAGGAAAATCACTTTGATGGTTATATGGGATATAGATAGAAGTAAGGAGAGACTTAAACCATGGAGAACATTTACAAGAGTATTTCAATAGTCCAGGCAAGAGGTAATGAGGACCTGAACTAGGATTATGAAAAGGACATATAGGTAAGAAATATTGTAGAGAAAGAAACTACAAAATTTATCAATTGTTTGGATACGTGGAGTGAATGAGAGGAATTAAGAATGACACCAAAGTTACAAACCCGGGTGACAGGAAGGATTGTAGTGTCCTCAGTAGTGATAAGGGATTTCAAAAGAGAAGAAGGTTTTGATGGGGAGAGGGAGAGATAATGTCGAGTTGGAGATGCTTATGAAACATTCAGTTCTAAATATTCAACAGGCAGAGGGTGGTATTAGACTGGAGCTCAGGAGAGAAACTATAGCTGAATTATTCTTGGAATCATCAGCATAGAGGTGATCACTGAACCTATAGGAACTGATGAGATCACCAATTGAAATTTATCGAGAGGAAAGAGAAGTGGGATCCAGAAAGAGCTTTGGAACATGCTCTAGAAGGCATGACATAAGTGAACACCCAGCAAAAAAGACTGAGGAACGGTAAGACAGGTAAGAAGAGAGTCAAGAGTACCAGAGGCATGAAAACCCAGAAAGGAGAGAGTGTCCAAAAGGTAGGTGGTCAAAAGTGTCAAATAGTACAGAATGATCAAGAAGGATGAGGATCTAAAAAGGATCACTAGATTTAGCAATTAAGTGATCTTTTCTAAGGAGAGAAAGAAGTTCCAGTTGAATGATGAAGTCAGAAATTAGATTGCGGAGGGCTTAAGAGAAAGTAAGAGAAGTGGAAACATTGATTTTTTTTCAAGGAGTTTAGCTGAGGAGGAGAATGTAGATATAGGACGATGGGTGGTAAGCATGGTCATTTTTTATAAGGGAGAAATTTTGGCATGGTTGCAAGCTGTAGGGAAGGATCCAGTAGATAGGGAAAGACTGAAGATTATAGAGAGAATGGGGATGAAGGTAGGACCAATTTGCCAGAGAAAATGAAAGGGAATAAGATGAAGGGTATATACGGAGAGTGGGAATGGTCTTGTAAAGGACACAGTCAGAGGGATGTGAGATAAGAATGAGCTCTCAGTAAATGGCCCCAATTTTTTCAGTGAAGTATAAATCTAAGTCCTGGCAGAGAGAAGGTAAATGGAGGGAATGGAAAGGGAGGCTTAAGGAATAAAGAAAAGATTTGGAACAGTTGCTGTGGTGAGTGACATAGGGAAATGATTAGGGAGGATTTGTATTATGACCTTGCGGTAGTGAAGGTCCAGTTAAGATTAGCTAGCGTATATTTGTAGTGGGTCTAGTCAGCACAGTTTCATCATTTCCTCCAGTTCTCTCCTGAAGCACATGAACAGGAGCAAAGGAGACAGTTGATGAGAGCCATACAGGGTTGGGATTTAGTTTATTTTATTGGTGATGGGAAAGGGGAACAAGGGATCTGAGGATAATGTAAAGTTGAATTTTTTCATCAAGAGGCTCTTCAGAAGTTTTATAGCTTCCAGAAATATAACTGGGTTGGTTCCATCTCCAGGTACACATTCACCCATGATCAGGAAGGAACAAACAAGAAAGAGACAAAAATAAAATGGCATCATGTGTTCACAGACACATGGCAACCAGGTAGAGAAATACAGCTGCCCCAACCTCACAGCTCAGGGCAGTCTTTCTCAAACAAAAATCTCCAAGAAAAACAATGAGTAATCATCCCCTTAGAGACTTGGTATGCACATTCTGTTCTGGATACGTTTCTACTGAATCATCAATCCTTCTAGTTACTACACCATTGAGAAGCCTTTTTCATCATCTTATAATATAATCCACTGAGTCATTCATGGCCAGAAGTTAGGAACTCTGAATTCCCATCTATTGTATCAGAACCAGCCAATGAACATCCACATCTGCTCTGTATAACCCATTGGTAATAGCAAATCTAAGCATGCTCTGAGGCCTGGACTCTCCCATTATACTTCTCTCACCAAGCATGGAGAGCTGTGTTTATTTTCATGATGCAATCCTTACTACAAAATAGATTCCATATCATTTATTTTCTTGATCTACAAATATATGTGAACCATTAAAATTTTTTTCTAGTGCTCCAGATTTCCATAACTTTTCTTAACCTTATTAGGTTAAAGAGATGATGCTTTAGAAGGCAGAAGTTTAATCCCAGAGACAGTATGGTGAAACAGGAAAAGTCTTGGACTTAGTATCAGGAAAGACCTGAATTTGAATCCTGCCTACAAACTCTGTAATCCTGGGCAAGTCATTTAACCTACCTGAGCCTTAGTTTCTTCATCTGTTAAATAGAGCCAATAAAAACTATCTCAAAAGACTGCTGTGAAGAGCAAGCGAAATAGTGTGTTTTATTCCTTATTCTATTCCCACAGAAGGGCAAGACAGGAAGGAAAAAAAAGTTGCATTATCTGTCGATCTCCATTGCCAACCAAACTAATATGAAAAGAGTGAAATAAGAGAGCAAGAAAAGGGTAAGGCCAGAATGTGAGCTTTCTAAGAAGGAAAAAAGGACAAAAAAGGAGACACAGAGATGCCAAAGAAGTTTCCATTTGAACCTAGAGGTAACAGGGAACCACTGGAGTTTATTGAGTGACATGGTCAGGGTCTACACTTTAAGAATATCACTTTGGGGGCAATTAGGTGGGGCGGTGAGTAGACCAACAGCCCTGGGGTCAGGAGAATCTGAGTTCAAATCCAGCCTCAAACACTTGACAGGTGTACTAGCTGTGTGACCTTGGCCAAGTCACTTAACCCCAATTGCCCTGCTTTCCCCCCGCCAAAGAAAAGAATGTCACTTTGGTGACTGTGTGGAGGATGGATTGTTGAGGACAGGGATTTGAATCAGGGAGGCAATGAGGGGGCTATTATGATAGTCCAGGAAGGGGGTGATTAGGACTTGAACTAGGAGAGTGGTTGTGTAAGTGGAGAGAAGGGGATGGATGCAAGAAATGTCGTGGAAGTAGAAACAATAAAAATTGATAATGGATTGACTGGAAAGACGAAAAATAAAAACCAAACTTGTTAATTTAGTCACTCAGATATTATAGTGCAAAAAATGTCATAATTTGGCACATCATGTTTAAAAATTGATTACTTGGGTTTTTTTAATTTTTGATGTGTTACCCCAGCATCCCCCTTAATGTCACCAACTGAGTCTGCGAATATCAGGAGAAACAGCATTCTAGGGGGTGCTTACCTTCATAGGAACCGTATTAGAAGCAGAATGACAGAGTTTATAAAGCTGGGGATCAGGCACTGGCTCATAGTCTCACTAATTGTACCTTTTGTACCTTGGATAATTAACTAAATTATATAGGATTTTGTGATAGAATGAGTTTTGTTATAAGGTATTAGTGTTTGATTATTCTATATTAGTGTTATAATTGTGAAACCCTATCGGTTAGGGCTACATTATATAGAATGTACCTGTAGAGATTTAGATAATTATAGTAATAGAAATCAGCCAGTCAATAAGAATTTTTAATAATAACAGTAATTATTAAAAGCTATTCTAATAGCCTGACATAGTTAATATGCCTTCTTACTGTAGGTTCTTATGTTACTATCAGGTAGTGACCGTCACTGGTAAAATACAAATCAATATACAGCAGCAGGTAATGAGCCATACATTACATTTAGATCCTGTATTCCTATCCAAGACACTAAAATTCGAGGATTATGCTTGGGATAGATTCCAGCATCGACTGTGATATAAGTAAAGGACAAACCAACCAATTTCAGAGAAATGATTTCTCATCTGTTAGGAGTGATTTACACTTGGTTCTTTAAGATGTGGTCTCTCCACTGACCCTCTTCATTTCAGAACAGACTTATCTGGTCTTTTAACATCCTAGCTCTCAGGATGCTCCGTGGGCTCTAGAAAAAGGATTAACCCATTTTAGCAGCAGCAAGTTGGAAGCACTGGGGAAGCAGATGTGTGGGCACTGCTCTCTGTAATTACTTTCAGCTCTTGCTTTGCCCTTTGCTGTCTGTTTGAAATTTAACCTTTAATAGAATCAGACTGGCATTTACCCAAGGATCATTGCCAGAATGTGCAAAATTCACAAAATAAAAGTTACTAAATAGTAGCTCCTTCCAACCTTTTCTGGAGGCTGAAACTCTTTCAAGTTATTTCTGACACGAGAAAGATTAAGGATACCACCTATGTGTATGAGGGTGAGAGGTAGGGAGCAGTCTTTTTCTCATGATTATTTTCTACTTGAGGCCATCCAGGTTATTGAGATGTCCTAGGACAACATCCCTATGTTTCAGAACTCTGACGCAGCCTGTGGAAGAAGGGACACAGAAGTAGTGAGGCAGGGTCAGGAAATGGCAACAAGGTATGCAAGAAGAGATTTTTTACTCCAAATTTTCTGTGGTCTGATTAGTGCCAGCCACAATAGCAAGTCTTCATTTCCATTTTCCTATTGTTTATTCCATATTCTAACAATGAATCTCTCTCCACTGGTCAGATTCCATTTGTCTTTCAAGGTCTAGCTCAGGGGTGGGGAACCTGTGATCTCCAGGCCACATGTGGTTCTGTAGGTCCTCAAGTGTGGCCCTTTGACTAAATACAAACTTCACAGAAGAAATCCCCTTAATGAAAGGATTTGTACTGTAAAAGCTGTACTCAGTCAAAGGACTACACTTGAGAACCTAGATATGGCCTCGAGGCTACCCCTGGAACTCTAGATCATCTTCTTCATGAGAGACATTCCCCGCACTGATCTCTCCTTCCTAAAATCTCAGACCATTAAATCTGGAAAAGACCTTTGTGATCATTTAGTCCAACTTCCTTAATTGACAGATGGAGGAAACTTGAGTCCCAAAGAGGTTAGGTGATTTGCCCGAGGTCACAAAGCTAGAAATGGAAGAGCTGAGATTTGAATCCACATCTGATTCCCAGTCCAACGTTCTGCTCCCCATAGCTCAGGGCTTCTCTGGGTACCTATAGTGTTTATTATTTATTCCACTCATTTTGGCTCAATCTCCTACTGCCTTGCATTCTTATCTAACTGTTTTATGTGTACAACCTATGTAATACTTGGGGAAGTCATTTAACCCTTCCGTGCCTCAGTTTTCCCCATAGGTGAAATGAAGGGATTGGACTAGATAATCTCTAAGGCTCCTTCCACCTCTAAATCTGTGATCCTATGATCCTATATCATCTCTCTTGAACTAAATAATAAATGATTTGAAGGTCCTATCCATGGTTTTTATAGGCAATATCCAATTTCAGAAATGGAACTGAATTGAATTGACATTAACACACATTTAACAAACATTTACTACTTATAAGGTATTAAGGACAAAAGATGAAGAAGACAGTAGTCTGTGAAACGTGAATTCTATCAGATACATTGCTCTGATGCCTTTTCCTTCTATATTCAAGATCAAGCCAGTAGAAGGAATGCAGGCTGGGTGGCTTATTGATGACAAGCACACTTTTTTTACCTCACTGTTTTTGTTTAATATTTTATCCCCCTTCCTTCTTAGCCCAAAGATGCCTATGACCACTCTCCCCCACTCTGTCCCAATCTCTAACAAAACAAATATGAGATACAGTCCAATGATAAAACTGACAATGGCAAGGAGGGAATGACTAACTATCATTACATAAAGACACTGTAATATCAAGAGAACTACAGCAAAGACTACAGTCACATTGGGTAGACGCTCTTTGGTTTCATGCAAGGCTATAACATAGATGAAAATCACATAGGATAAATTTTGTGTTGGGGAAGGGGGTGCCAAATTCAAGGATGTCTTGGATCCATAGCTGTATCAAAGCATTACCACTATCAAACCATATCTACCTCTCTCTCAACCTATCTCCTAATTAATCTGCCTTTCCACTTCATTTGCTTTTCACTCCAAAGCTTTTATCCCATCCCTGAGGCTGAGAGAAGTGACTTTTCTGAGGATCACGTTAATATAAGTGATTGAAGGACAGTTCAGACAAAGGTCTTCCTGACTCGAAGGCCAGCAGGTCCTCTACAATACTACCTAGCCACTTGGTAGTGAAAAGGAAAATAAGTTTGCTACTTATCTGTAGCTCACTAAAATAAAAGAAAGGCACTGGTGGAAAAGAAAGGGAACTGGTGACTAAGAAGTATCTCCAACCAGAGGTTTTCATTGGCAGGAAGTCCAAGCCCTACAAACTCCTTTATCTGATATACCTGCAAGCGCTGCTCCCTTGCCTCTACCCTCCTTCCTATACTTCATCCCAGAGTCCTTACTATCCCACAAGCACTTTCCTACTCACCCACCCCCACCAACCCAGTGTCTTTGTCAGTTCCAAGAACTAATGACCTGAGGAAATCTCCATCCTGCTGCTAGAATAAAGAGAGATATCTTCATGGTCTCCCACAATGGAACTTTGGAGTCACTTTCCCCTAGCTTATACATATGATGGCTAGATTCTATAGGAGTGACTCCAGAAGAATCAACATTTCAGATACATTTTGAGTTAAGTAGACTTTTTTATACCGGCTTTGAAACCTAGCATCATCTACATGAGAAAATGTCTTATGAGTGCCCAATGTATATCGGAACTTTGGGAACAGAACACTTTGGCAAATGGAGGATTGCCTCCATTTCCATGAACTTCCTTTGCAGCAATGTTGAGCACACAGTAGATGCTTAATTGTTGAACTAAATGGAATCACATTTAGGGACAGTTACATTTGCCTTAGCCTAGTACTAGCTCACTTTTGAGAGGCCCAGATTTGCCTTTGGAATTGTATAGAACATTTATCATGTTGAATATGAAAGAGTTAACTAATTCCAAACATATCATAATGGACCTGTATCTTTCTTTCAAACATGAAACTACAGAGCAAACAATTTACTCTAGGCTCAGAAACTACTCTTCCAGTAGCCTTGGTAAATTAGCTTTTATATATTAAAATTGTATAGTAAGAAAGTGTATATTTGGTTGCAGAGAACCATATAGCAGTTCCTAAAATGAAACCCTCTATCTTTTCTGCAAACACGTTTACCGAGGTTATCGTAAGCAAGTAAAGGATGTAGACAAATGCTATCATAGCTCTGTTTAACTAGAGTAAAGATTCTAGACCTGGATCCCCACCTTCCCCAAGCAAATTTACTCTAGGAGGTATTTGGAACAAAGCTTCATCTGGAATAGGGGGTGGTAAACTAGTCTTGATCAATGAGATTATTTACCTAGTCCTAATTTGCTTTGTCTCTAGGGCTCCACTTTCTCCACTATGTCCCAGCAGCCTTCTCATCCTGGAAGTTCATTCTTCCCTTGGGTCTCCTTCCTCTGATCGGTTGGTTCCTTCCAGAATTTCCATTTTAAGGTAAGTGCCCAGGCCAGCCAAGTCTTTATTTCTCTCTAGACACCACCTTCACTCTCCGGACCTTCTCCACAGCCTCCTTACCCAAGAAGTACACAGTGCCCCTGCAGGCCCTTCCTCTGATTGGTTGACTCCTCCCACAACCTACATTTTAAGGGAAGTACCCAGGCCAGGCATATCTTCATTCTTCTTCAGGCTCCACTCCTGCGTTCTTTTCACCCCCATTAGGATGTAAGCTACTGAAATCACCATCTTTTTGTCTGTTTTTGTATTCCAAATATTCGGTCCAGTGCCTGGCACATAGTAAGTGCTTAATAAATGCTTTTTGTTGTTGATTAATCTTACAGAAGTGCCTAAAGAGATTTAATAGCCTCTTGCTTCATAGAGAGCAGTCCCTTTGTGGCAGGATGTCCAGCTCTAATGCCAGAAATAGGAAGACAGTTTGTGTCAGGGTCAGGATTCTGCAGGATGGTTTACAAGCTTTTCGAGTATGTGAACAATTTTTTACTCAATAAATTTCATTAAATCAATAAATTCCATTCCATTCCCTACTACTTTTAAGATAAGCTAGAAATCTGTCTGTTTGGCATTTGAAGGTCTTCCCAACTGGATCCCTCTCGCCCCCTCCAGTCGTTTTGCCCCTCCCCATACTCTTTTGTTGGGCCATGCCGATCTACCCAAGGTCATTCTTCACCCAAGGATGCTTAATCTCCCATGTGATACTTTTGCATATGCATATATGTATAAATGCATACATATATTAGATATATATGTATTTGATATTATCAGCTTAGAAAGAGGTCTCCAGTGGAATGCCTCTGGGATCTGTATTTGGTCCTGTACCATTTAACATATTTAACAATGACTTAGACAGCACCATGCTCATCAGACTTGCAAATGATAAAAAGCTAGGAGGGATTTCTAACACATTAGATGGCAGGTGAGATCCAAGACTGGTAGTAGAGGATTGGGCTGAATTTATGAAGATTGGAGGCAGTTAAGTATAGTGGGAAAAGTAGTGGATTTGGAGTCAGGAGGACCTGGGTTCGATTCCTACTGAACTGCGGGACTTTGGTCAAATGTCTTACCTTTCTGGACCACAATTTGTAATCTGTAAAATAGGAGGGTTGGACCAGATGGCTGCTAAGACTTCTCTCAACTCTAGAACTATGATCCTATGAACTTTGGTGCAATGGATAGTGGTGTCCGGCCTGGAGTCATAAAGACTCATCTTCCTGAGTTCAAATATGGCCTCAGACACTTACTAGCTGTATGACTCTGGCCAAGTCGCTTCACTCTGTTTGCCTCAGTTTCCTCATCTGTGAAATGAGCTGGAGAAGGAAATGGCAAACCACTCTAGTATCTTTGCCAAAAAAAACCTCAAACGGTCTTGAAGAGTCAGACATGACTGAATGACCTAACAACAACGGTAAAATATGACAAAATTAGGAAGGACGTTGACAAGCTACAAAGTATCCAGTGGAGGGCCCTGCCCCCAGGATAGTGGAGATCCCCAGTCAAGTTGATGCTATATGAAGATCAGTTTAAGGGATGGGGGATGCTTAGCTTGGAGAAGCAAAGACATGTAGGGAATAGAATAGCCGTCTTCAAGTATTTAAAGGACGTGAAGATGTATTAGACTTGTTCTGTCTGGTCCTGGACAGCAGAACTAGGAACAATGGGTGAAAGTTGCAAGGAGGCATATTCGGGCTTGGTAAGCAACTTTGAAAGAACTGGAGTGAAACATGTTATCAAGAAAATGTATCATAGGAAGAAAAGACAGCTGCTCTTGTGGAGAGGGTGAGAAATAGCAAGTGGAGGGCCATAGTATTTCCATGCTCTGCTGGTACCCTTCCAGTGTCAGAGGCAAAGTCTCTAGAATGTTGGGCTGCTAGAACGTCAGGAGAAAATGGAGCAGAGTTTCATAGGATAGGCAGGCACAAGTGGGCTGCAATCTGCATCAGTAAACAGAACAATCAACTGATGGGATTACAGATCCATTTAGGCATTTGAGTAAGGAACAACTTTCTGATCATCTGAGCCATCTGAAAGCTATACTTCAAGAGATAGTGGGTTCCCCATCAGGAGGGGTCTTCAGGCAAAGGCTAAATGGGTAGGAAAGCACTGCAGTGGAGAAAGCTGAGCTTGGAATCGGGAAGATCTGAGTTCAAATTCAACATCAGACACTTACTAGATACGTAACCCAGACAAGTGATGTAACCTCTCTTTTTATCTGATTTCCTCATCTGCGAAACAGAGAAAATAATAGCAGCTACTTCACAGTCCTGTTGTGAGAATCAAATGAAATCACATGAGAAGCACTTTGCAAACTTTAAAGTGCTACACACATGAGTGGAGTGATTGTGACACTGGATTATTCTCATCATGGGACATTGCTGTTACTTAAGGTTGCTACAATCAGTCATTATTCAACAAATATTCATTAGGCGCTTACTACATACCAGGCCTTGTGATAAGTACTATGGATATGAAGATTAAGTGGAAACAATTCCTGCCCACAAAGAGCTTATGTTCCAATAGGGAAGATAACACGTACATGGACATAGGTCTACGTGAGATACGAAGAGAGAAGAAAGTACATACAGGATAACCTTAGACAGGAATGGATTTTCAGCTAGAAGGACCAGGAAAAAAAAATTCTTGCAATCAATAAACAGTGATTAAGAGTCATGCACTGTGGTAAACACTGGGGACACAAAAAAGAAGCAAAAAAACAGTTCCTGTCCTGAAAAAGCTTCCAATCCGATGGGGAGGAATTTACAAGCTTGTAGAAGGAAGTCTTAAAGGAAGCCAAAGACTGTAAGAGGCAGAAGTAAGAAAGAAGGGGCAGCTAGGTGGGGCAGTGAGTAGAGCACCAGCCCTGGAGTCAGAAGGACCTCAGTTCAAATCCAGCCTCAGACACTTGACACATGTACTAGCTGTGTGACCTTGGGCAAGGCACTTAACCCCAATTGCCCTGCCCCCCCCCCAAAAAAAGAAGTAAGAAAGGAGAGAATTCCAAGCATGGGAAAAAACGAGTTCATAGGAATGGAGAGCAGACATATAAGGCATGCTGTACCTCACAGGCTGTATGTGAGGTACATGTAGGCCAATACCCCTTCAACATGGAAGGAGAGAAGCAGGGTACCGTGCAAGAACACTGGAAATAGAAAAGGAGCCATTTGAAGCCAGAACTTTAAAAGCCAAACAGGAGTAATGTGCTTGTTGCAAAGTATGTATTTGTTGATTTTTCTTCCTCCTTTACAAATTTTCCTATGATACATTAGAGCCTGTGTGCCTGCCAATGGTGACGGCTACAAGGCTGCACAGGGGAAAGATATTCCCCGGTTTCTAGGGGGAGAGAGTGGAGGATGGAGGAGGATCTTTGTCAAAAGAAGTGAGACAGCCTCATAAAGTAAGCTGAGCTGCTCGTGCAGCCACGTATCTGACACAAAGGGGACAGACCAAATGAAAGCCATTTAATACAGGAGGCTAATGGCTGAATAAATCATGGCATATTTATGGAGTAGAATATTATGGTGCTATAAAAAACGATAAATATGAAGCACATGAAAAAATATGGAAAAAGCCTATAACGAAGTGAATTATAGTGAAACCAGCAAAAAGAGAAATGTATGCAGACTGATTACAATAATATCCAAAAAAAGAATAATAAAAAGGAAAAGAAAATAACCAAAAACTAGGCACTTTTGCCAAACCCAGAAGGAGAAACAGAATAAAAGTAATGTTCTTTGCTTGCTTATTGTTTAATAATTTCTTCAATTCTCATTCTTTAAAGACTAGGAGTCCTTGGAAAAGTTTTGGCCTTTGCTTCTTATGTTTAGAGGATGATCTGTTTTTGTTTACCAGTGATTAAGTTTGTAACAAAAATATTAATAATAATAATACAAAAGGATATACCTACATCACCTTGCCAGAAAGGGAAGAAATTTTTTCAAGTTGTTTAACTTGGTTCTGGTTGGCCTCGTTATAACAAACAACATTAATTTACTTATAATGTACTTTATTTTTAAAATATGTTAATTTTTTTAATTTTACATTTTAGTCATTTTTAAACAGACATACACACACACACACATTCTCTCTCTCTCTTTCTCTCTCTCTGTCTCTCTCTCTCTCTGACATACTCCTGCATAAGTAACAGCCAGCATTTATATAACGCTCTAAGGTTTGTTAGGGGCAGCAGGCTTGCTTAGTGCTGGGCCTGGAGTTTGGAAGGTGTGAATTCAGAACCAGCAGTGTTTGTACTGAGAAGCTGTGGGCAAGGCGTTTAGCCTTTGACTGCTTCAGTTTTGTCAACTATAAGATGAGGATGATAATAATAGCACCTACTTCCTCGGGGTCTTGTAAGCATAAGATGAGACAATGGATTAATCGAGTAGCATTTATTAAGTGCCTACTATGTGCCAGGCACGTAGTAGTGTTGGAGATACAAAAAAGAGGCAAAAAACAGTCCCCTGCCCTCAAGGAACTTACAATCTAACAGGAGGAGATAACTTGCAAACAAATATATACAAAGTCAGCCATATACAAGATAAATAGGAAATAATTAAGAGAGGAAAGGCACTAGAATTAAGAGGAATTGGGGAAGGCTTCCTGTAGGAGGGGGGATGTCATAGTTGTAAAGTGTTTAGCACAGAGCCTAGAACATAATAGGTGCTATAGAAATACTTCTCCTCTTCCTTCCTTGTAAACCCTTTCATGCATGTTGCTTTACTTCATCCTTACAATGACCCCATAAGGTAGTCACTATTGTCATCTTCATTTATCCATGAGGAAACTGAAGCTGAAAAAGATTAATGTGATTTCCTAAGGTCACACAGCTAGTAAGTGTCTCAAGCAGCGTTTGAACTCAGGACTTCCTGACTCCAAGTCCAGTTTCCCATCCATGGTGCCACCTACGTCAAGAAATCAACCATACTTGTTATAAAACACTTTAGTTTTTTTTTTTATCCTTAGTTATCTCAGTTCTAGAATCCAAATAAATGAGCAGCATTTAAAGAACTACACTGAAGGATATTCGAGACTTAATAAATTGAGTTACTTTTCGAGAGCCAAGACAAACAACTACATTTGTTGATTCATCGTTTCAGTTGTGTCTCACTCTTCCTGACCCTCTTTGGGGTTTTCTTGGCAGAGATACTAGATTAGTTTGCCATTTCCTTCTCCAGCTCATTTGACAGATGGAGGAATTGAAACAAACAGGGTTAAGTGACTTGCCCAGGGTCACACAGCTGGTATCAGAGGTCAGATTTGAATGCAGAAAGATAAGTCTTCCTGACTCCAGGTCCAGTGCTCTATCTACTGAGCCACCTAGCTGCCCTATGACATCTCCATTATTTTGCCTTGCCTCCAGGACATGTGAGAACTGAGGATCCTGGAGAAGAGAAGACTCAGGAGGAACATTGTGATAAGTAGTTCAAGTTTTTTAAAGGCTATTGTGTAGAAAAGCGATTAGGCCTTTTCTGTTTGACTCTAGAGAATAGAACTGGGAGCAGTAGGCGGATGACACAAAGCAGTCAATTTAAGCTTGAAGTCAGAAAAAAGTTCCTAGCAATTACAGCCCACCAAAAGTGGAACTGCATTTCCTGGAGATGGTAGTGGTGGTTTCCCTGCCTGAGAAGTCTTCAGAGAGACTTGTCTGGTATGTTACCCTGGGACACTCCTTTGCGCAAAGGCTAGACTAGATGGCTGAGGCCCCTTCCATCTTTCAAATTCTATGATTCTATGATTCCATGACAGTAGCTTTCCTAGTTTAGGATCTGAGAAAAACTGGGAGAATCCAAGACTGATAGAGAAGTAAAAACAAGAGAAGGAAAAAGAGCGGGCAGCATCTGTGATCATTCATTACTCTTTGGTGAGATTGGTGGGAACCTACTGATGAAAGTAAGGTTTTGGCATTCATCATGAGTTTCACTTATCGACCTTCTTTCTTTCTGCCATTATTGCACAGTAACTGCAGGTTAGCGCTATGTTGGTAGTAGTAATTGCAGTTTTATGTAATTGTGGTTTTATGTACAGAGTGGACCAGAGGTCACTCACAATGCAAAATATCCTTTCTCAGACCAAAGTGAATAGTGCAAGGTATATCCTCTAGGACAAGTTTTTGGAACCTTCAGCATATAGTCCCCTGAAAAAGCCTTGCCTTCAAGACAATGTCTTTAGGACACTTTTTACCTCACATTTCTTTAAAATTACTTTACTCAGGCAGTAGGCCAAGATCACAGTATCTTTTGAGCATCTTCAAAGAAACTCATACCTGTCTAAAACAAAGAGAATGGCCCCATCAGGTAAAGGAAAACCCAATTCAATTGGTAACACTAGGCTCTTACTTCTACAGAAACTGTTAAAATTAAATCAGGCATACAAATAGCTTTTTAGTTACGCACCTTTCCTGGTATGTGGCTCCAAAAGCTGTTTTATTATTCTAGCCAATCACATTTTGATGGCTCAATAAATTGAGGGGTTTTGCACTCCTCTAAGTATTCAGCCCAGATGGTAAGCAACAGAGGAAGGCTCAACTCTTGGGTCAAGAAGAGGATACTCTCTATATATACTGTCTAATTGTCCAATTATTTGGAATTTTAAACTTCTCAGCCACAAAAATCCAAATTCTTCTATTCTGAAGGAGGTTTTTCTTTTTCTGAGAAATGGTGAATAATAGAAAACTAAATCCCTCATAAAGAAGCATTTGATGATCTTTATAAATCTGGAGCAGAGGCAGGAAAATAAATATAAATTCAGTGGTGCCAAATCAGATTATCTTAAGCAGTCTCCGTAAATAATAAACACTCCAGTGCCTTTTCATCTCTCGGTGCTTTTTTTTTTGCCTTGAGCAGTATCCCTGTTAATTATTGGCTATAATATGCCAGGGACAGGTCAAATCAAACTTAGGGATTGGGACTAGATCTGTAATTTAATTCGAATTAAGAATTCCTGGGTAGGTAAAGTCCTTCTACAATTTATTGCCTTAGAGAATTACCAAGATCACAGAGATGTTAAATGACTTCCCCAGGATTACATAGCTTGTATGTGTCATAGGTGAGACCTAAACTCAGATCTTCCTAGCTACTAGACCGGCTCTCTATCCATTAAGGCATGCTATCAAATTTAGCCAAAGAAAATAGAGAAAACACAAGACGGATCCAAACTACCTTCCTAGGTTCATTATACACCACTTCCCACATGTTCTATAGTCCAGTTAAACATGCCTTGCTATTCCTCTGTACATGGCATCCAATCCCTCACCTCCATGCTTTTTCCACAAGATTCTCCCTATCAAAAATGTTCTTTATCCTCACCTCTACCTCTTAGAAAGCCTAGCTTCTTTCAGAGTTTAACATAAGTGCCACCTTATACATGAGGCCTTTACTAATCCTCCCTCCCCTAACCTTCCAAGTGCTGAAAATGTGTTATTATTTATTTTGTATATCCTTTTTATACAGATTATCACCCATAATAGAATGCAATCTCCTTTAGGGCAGGGACTTTCTTGCTTTTATCTTTGAATCTTTAAAACCTTGCAGAGTGCCTAGTACATAGTAGACACTCAATAAATGCTTGTTTATTTATTGGTTAATGGATATCAGCACTATTTTAAAAAAAGGAATAACTGACTTCTGCCTCATCTAATAACGGTCTATGCAATCCTTACTCCCCTCTTCTCTGTGCTTCCATTTTTCCATCTAATGGCCCATCACATTTTGTCATTAAAATTCAAGTTATTACATTTTAAAAAGATGTAAATTAACCTTAACATGTCCTTTCCTTTTGGTATTGATGACCTTCTTCTACCTTGGAAGATCCAGAAGTGAGCTAAGCCAGCCAAAATGACACAGTTAATAACTAACATCAGTGAAATCTCCAGTTTGCAAAAAAAAAAAGGTGAAAATTACTTCCTTAATTTGTGACAATGCACAAATGAGGTGAGTATAATTGAAGGAGAAAGGAAACCTGTGGAAATAGAACATTCTCTAGATGAAATAAGTTGGGGCTTGACTGGTGAAATTGATTTCAATTCCCAGTAAAATTCTAGAGCATGCTATTAAGTTTTTAATTACTGAGCATTTAGAAAAGGAAGTGGAGATTACAAGTACAGCACAATCTCATTAAGAATAGGTCATCCCAGACTAACATCATTTTCTTTGTTGAAAGGGTTACTTTTGTGAATAGATCAAGAGAATGCTGATGATACAGTATATCTGGATTTCAGCAAGGGATTTGACTAAGTCTCTCATTATATCCTAGTGGATCAGATGGAGAGAGATAAGCTAGGTGATAATAAAAACAGATGTGTATATGGCATCTTAAGGTTTGCAAAGCATTTTGCATAAATTATTTCATTTTATTCTCACAACAACCTTAGAGGTAAATACTACAGTCATTACCATTTTACAAACAGGAATATAGTCCCAGAGAGTTGAAGTATCTAGCAGCCCATGGTCACTCATCTAGATTTCTTGATGCTAAATCCAGCAGCCTAAGCACTAAGCCACAATGCTAGGCGTCTTTGGAACTGGTTGACTAATTGGACCAAAAGGTTAAGGATCGATGGAAACCTAGAGGGATATCTGTAGTTGAGTGCTCCGAGAATCTCTCATTGGCTTTGAACTGTTCAATATTTGTATCAATAAATTGAATGAAGGCATTGATGGCATGGTTATTAAATTTGTACAGAGTTTGAAACTCTGATTTCATTGGCATAGGGAATTTCCAGATGAGGTTGGCACTTTCTCGTCAACTTTTAGTCTTAGAGAGTTGCCTAGGGCACAGAGAAGTTAAAAGACTTGCCCAGAGTCACACAGCCAGAATGCATCAGAGGTGGCGCTTGAACACAAGTCTCTTCCTGGCTTTGAAGCCAGCTATCTATCCACTAGTCTATACTTCCTCTCTTCCAATGAAGTAACACGTCTAGTCAATATCTATTCCTACCTGTTTGATTGCTTCTCATTCTCCTTTGCTAACTTGTCATCCACATTACCGGTCCTCTAGCAGTACTTATGGCCCAAGGTTCTGTCTTGGTCTCTCTTCTCTTCCATTTCTGTGCTTTCCCACTTGATGACTTCATCAGTTCCCTTGGGTTTAATAGGTTGTACAAAGCAGATACAACAGCTAGCACTAAGATCACGCTTTAAGGTTTGCAAAGTTCTACATACGTCGACTTGTCTGATCCTCAGGACAACCCTGAGAGGAAGGTGCTTTTATTAGCCCCATGTTACAGATGAGAAAACTGAGACAAAGAGAGGTTAAATGACTTGCCTGAGGTCACATAGCTGGTAAGTGTTTGAAGCAGAATTTGAACTCAGATCTCCAAGTTCCACACTGTATCACCCAGTTGATATGTCCATGTATAAGTGGGTATGTATATTTTATACACCTATACTCATGTAATGTAAATATGTGCCTATGTATGTATGGTATTATATATACATATAATAAATAGAATAAAAATATGTGTGAAATTTTATTTATTTAATTCCCATATCTTTCAAACTATATAGTCTTTTGCATTACCAACTTCCAATTGGACATTTCCAACCGGATGTCCCACCAGCATTTCAAACTTACAATTTCTAAAACAGAATTCATCTTTCTCCAAAATCCCACCATACTTCTAAACTTTCCTTATTTCTATCAAGGCACCACCACCCTTTTCATCTCTCAGGTTCAAAATTCTGTGGTTACCCTTGACTTTTCAACATCATCTACAAATGAACATTTGGAAGACCTCACTTTTGTTAGGGAGCCCTCCTTTATCTTCATATACACATTAACTATTAAATTATTAGTACAATATTTGTGGGTATAATAATACTAGCACAGAAGTGATAAATCATGATAGATCTATCTGTGACCTTTTTTCTATATCTCTAAGCAAAAAGTGTTATTGTACTTTATTCATAGTATTGATGCCTTCAACAACAACAGCATCAGAGATATTTGCCAGCCCAGTTCCAGACTGAATTCTCTCTTACAACAAAGAAAAAAAATTAAATAAAACATCTGATAAAGAGGCCATGGTTATCAATAGACAATTCTTTCGTAGTTGGAAAGGAAAATTTGTTCCTCTCTATTCTTTGAGGGTGGAGGTATTTTTTCCCTTCTATCGGAACTTCATTTATTTCCCTGTTATGCCATTGTTGTCTTAATTTACATGGTTGTAGTCATAGTATATATTGCTTTTTGTTCACTGTCCTTTCTTCACTTTGCATCATTTCATATAACTTTCCCCATATTTTTTCAGTGTTCACAGTTGTCATTTTTTTATGGCATACATATATCATCTTTCCCTAAGATTTGGTGAAAAAGAAAAAGAAGAGTGAGCTCTAAAAGAGTAGGGGCCTATCTCTATATGTTCTATAAAGCCCCTGTGGTTGCCTAATATGTGTTTAATAATAAATAGATGATGAAAAGGACCTAGAGATGACACGGTGAAGACATGTTAACAATGAATCCCTGATTTCTGTGAACTGAAATCATATTGTATTGAGACATTAAGGGTTCTTTACCTCTCCGCTTTGCACTCTCCTTAAAGTAAGTACTCCCTTAGCACCACTTACAGGACAAAGAGATTGTGAACAGCAATCAGCAAGAAGTAGAATTTAATCGTAGCCTGTCTTTATCACCTTCTTTGTTCAGCTTGGGGAAGGAGACAGTGGTTCATAGCTGGAGGGATACAGGTGCCATAAGAACTCAGGCAATCTAAGTCAGGTCAAATACCCTTATGGTAAACATTTTAGTTATATTGATATTTGTGGGCCTAATAGAATCTATTGCGACATATTTAAATTTTAAATGCTTGCCTTCAGTTCCTTGTTGTTGCTGTTCTTATGGTTATTGGTTTTCTGTCCCTCCCACTACTCTTTGCATTCCCATTGAGAGGAGAAAAAAGGAACATAAAATCCTCCGTATATTTCCACCCAGTCTGGCAAAACAAATTCCCACATTTCCAGAAAAGTATGTCTCTTTCTACATTTTAAGTTCACCATCTCTCTGGCAGGAGGAGATTGGCTTGTGTCTTGACTCATGGTTTCTTGTTGTGTTGATCAGAGTGCTACAAATCTTTCAAAGTTTTTTTTTTTCTGTACTCACTGTGTAAATTGTTATTCTGGTTCTGCTCACTTCTCTGTCCTTCAGTTCACAGAAGTCTATGTTTTCCTATGAAACTGTTTATTTCATCATTTCTCATGGCACAATAATATGCCAGTACATTCATGTGGCACATTTTTAGCCATTCTCCAATAGAAAGACATCCCCTTTTAATTTCCAATTTGGGGCTACCATGAAAAGAGCGGCTATAAATATTTTTTACATATAAATACTCTTAGATTTCTCTGGGGGTATAGGCTTAGTAGTAGTAGTATAGCTGGGTCAAACTGCGTGCATTTTAGTGAATGTTTGCTTTTTAGAAAATACTCTCCTAATCTAGAAATGTTAAATTCACTAGAGTTAATTAATTAATGCAAAAAGCATTAGGTAAACATTTACTTATGGGCCAAGCACTGGAGCTACAAGAAAAATGAGACAGTTCCTGTCTTCAGGGAGCTTCTATTCTAATTGGGGAAGACAACACAGATAAGAGAATGATGGTCAGGAAAGGAAATGTTTCAGAAGTCACAGGGATGCTGAGTTGATCCACAGGACAGTTAAGTGTTTTTTCTAGCTTTTTCCAGGAATTCTATAGTATGTCAATATTAATTTAATTACTGATCCCAGAGTAAGGGGTACCCAACAGAGTGTATGACAAGATAGCCAGGGTAGATGTCTGGAGAGGATGTGACACACAGTCTGATAATATGACCTGGGACTAGCTAGATATAATTAGCTAAATGAATTTGTGCTCATTCACAAATCAAGAAACCTTCATTCAGGACAGGAGTTCTAAAGTTGAGTGAATTAATTCCCCTAAGGTTTAAGAAAAAATTTTTTTTCCTGGCATTCCAATCCAATGATGTTATTCTAGATAGGAACATGAGATAATCAGTGATAAGGGGATGGAAAGAGTACTCATTTGGATGGCTGGATAGGATCTAAAGCATGGTCATAGAATCATGTAACTTTAGCTTGAATGAATCTTAGAGATTATCTAGCTCAGGCCCTTTGTTTTTCAGATAAGGAAAGTGAGGCCCAGAGATATAAGATTGCCTATTCAAGGGCACTCAAGGTCACAGAGAAACTGTGGCACAGCTGGAGCTGGAATTCAGGTTTCATGACTCCCTGTCCATTGCTCATTCCATTACTACAAGCTGCCTACAAGAAGAAAGTAGGTTATTCCCTCGCTCTCTGGCTCTAATAAGTAAATAGAGCTGATCTGGGATGTGAATCTTGGCACCAAAAGAGGCTTTAAAATTCAACTGGTACAATTTTCTGTCCATTGCAAGAAGTCCTTTTGCAATTTATACTGGAATTCCTCCAACAATGAATTCCCTTACCTCAAATGGACAGCTTTTCCATTGTTCAAAAGCTTTAGTTGTTAAAATATTCTTTTGTTATACAGAGCCAAAATCTGCTTCAATATTCTGAATAAAGAAAATTGTGAGAAGAAATAAGGAGATGATAAAATTTTTCTGTGGACTCCTTTTAGCCTCCAAATGGTGCCTAGCTTCTATAAAAGCACAATTCACGTACCAGCTTCTGCATGAAGCTATTCCTAATATCTCACAGTTAAAATAAAAAGCCTCTTCCTTCTGAAATTAGTTTGTATTACTCTATGTATACACTATAGTTACTTAAATGTGTACATGCCATGTTTTCCCAGCAGAATGTTAGTTCTTTAATGGCAGAGAATTTCAGTTTTTTGTCTTTGTATCCTATAGCACAAAATAGGCCTTCGATCTTTGTTGAACTGAGTTAAATTAAAAATTCAATTGATCGCTAAAACTAAGAAATAAAACTAAGTTGCACTTTGAAAATTATTCAAGATCTTCAGAAAGACCTTCCATATTAGTATTAAATATTAATGACTCGGGTTATAGGAGCCTGATTAGGAGACAATTATAATGGCCCAGGCAAGAGATGAAGACAGCCTGGATAGAAAGGTGGCTGTGTGAGGGGGGGGCGGGAAGGAGACAGAGTGGAGGTTAAAATGACAAGATTTGGCAGCTGATTGGAAATATGGATGGAAGGTGAGGGAAATTGAGGCACTAAAAATGACACCAATGTTGCGAGTAGCTGGGTGTCTGATGGTGCCCCCAACAGAAATAAATAAGCCTGGAAGATTCATAGGTTTGAGGGGAAAGATGATGAAACATGATTTTTGATCCAGATCAGAATCCAGGCCCGCTCACTTGTCTTGTAGGACAGGACTTACTCTGTCTCATCCAAAATAAAAACATAAGAGATGGGTCTTTTACTAACCAGTTACTGGCACCACAAGCTTGTCCATCCATCCTCTGAAAGATGTCTGCTACAATCACAAGGTGATCTGATGGAGGGTGGGGGGAAGGTAGGTTTGGAATTTTCCGAATGGCATCTGTTCCATTGCTTTAAAAGTTGTGACTAGTTTCGTCAAAACTGTCCTAAGGGTCATAAGAGGAGAGAGGAGCTTACACAACAGAGGCAGGGGGCAGGGTAGGTATGGTTGTGTTAGGGACTAGCCCCAGGATTGCCTATCGTAGAGTGAGGTGGGGGTGTGGGGAGGGACAACCTGCTCTTCTGACTGGTAGACCACATACCTTAGCGATAGATAACTACCCCTGTGGTGATGGAATAGCTCATCTCCAGGATTCCCTTTGGAGATAAGAACCACAGAGCCCTAGATTGCCCAGCTTCTGATTGTTGGAGATTTCCTATCTGTCTGCCTGTATGGTTTGTTGAATGCAAATAAAATCATTGCAAAGAAACCATCAAACAGTCTACTTTCATGGAGTACTCCACCTAAGCATCCCAGAATTCACCCCACTTACCCTTCATCCCACTCTCCAAGGCTGGGGAAGCACTAGGAGAGAAAGTCCTTTGTCTAAACAGTGGAAACCTGGGAGCCAAAGGAGGAGAGCCAAGCATTTGGAATAGTCTCCTGACTTTTCATTAGCCACTGAAATTTTCAGAAGCTGCTTTGGCTCTCATTCTGACCTGGAAGCGGCTCTCTGCATGCTGTTTCCAATTGACTTCAGCTCCTGGTTCCATCAAGCACTTCTTCCAATGCTCACTCCTGGTCTCCTCAGATAGGAGGGCTGGTCCCAATATTACCTTCTGAACTGACTGCATCCCGAGAGGGAAGAAGGGGGTGGAGGCTCATTCCCAGTTTGATTACCGTAGCTTCCCCTGTCCCTGGGCAGGAATAGCTGATTAAAAACCTCTCCTAGCAGCCACAGTGGTGTGCCATAGGCTGACACGAGCTAGCTGTGACAGGCTTCACTCAGCAGTTGCCAAGCATAGACAGGAAGATGAAAACCTGTCCAAAATCTCAAGGGTAAATGGGAGGAAGGGGGAGCACAACACACAACATACACAACCCAGCATACCCACTTCCTGGCTTCCTCCTGGCTCTGCTTACTTCTGCACCAGCCAGGAATGTACTGGAAAAATCTAATGATTTGCAAGAGCTGATTGTTAAATTTTCAGTGTTAGCATTTACACTTCAGATACTGGCCATCACTACAGATCAGAGCTTGATTTAGTATTTTGTTGATTTTCTAGACTTTGGAAAGTAAAGACTAAACTTAAATGTATCTCTAGGTACGTTTTTCTCACTTGTAGAGCTTGGTTGTTTAACATTTTCCAGCACACCCTCGTACTGCTCTCTAAAACTTGCAGGAGATGACCATAGGCTAATACTAACAATAACTTGCATTTTATGGTACTTTAAGGTTTTCAGAGTGCTTTACATTCATTATCTTACTTTAACTTCACATCACCCTTGGCATCAGCCCTCATGTCTCACCACCTCTCCCCCTGCCTTTTATATAGAATGAGCTGGAGCTTCCTAGGCCCAAGAAATAGTGAGGGGTGGGGAGGCTGAGGGGGTGGAGGAAGAGTGATAGTCAGACAAAGGAAATCATAGGAACTTACATTTAAAGTGGAAAGCAGGGATTTGCTGGAGTCAGCTAAAACTGGCGCCGAGAGCCAATTCTTAAATTTTTAGCATGAGAAATTATACTTATACGTCAGAAATCAGCAAACACTATAAATCAGGGCCTGATTTATTGGGGTTTTTTTATTGTTTTGACTTAAGAAAATGATGGAGAAAAAGTGAATAATGCAGATTAAACTGAAAAGCATGTCCTGTTTTTTGGAGACCTGGTCGTTAAAGTATACCCTTGGGTTGTCCTAGATCACAAAGGTCCTCAGTATCCTCACCACTCATTCTTTTTAAATTATTTGGATAAAAATAATTCAAATAAAGAAGAAGGAAATGTGTGGGCACTAGCTATACTATGAATCTATAAACCTGTTTAGCTATGTAGGTGGGAAGCTTAGCTATAATTATGATGAAATGAAACAAGTGAGTAAAAAAAACTTTGTAAAGCTTAAAACGTTAAATAAATGCCTGTTATTGTTTGTTTGGTTTTTTTAATCATACCAGGAGTTCCCTATAGGTGACACAGGAGAAAGAGCATTATCTCTATAATTGCAGGATCAATTGGGTTCAAATCCCATCTTCGCTGTTTATCATCTGTATTATCTGATTTAACATTTCTTCACCTTTAAAATGAGGTGGTGGGGCTCAGTGACCTTTAAGGTCACCTCCAGCTCTACAGCTATGATCCTATTAATGATAGTGTACATACATGTACACAGATGGATGTGTGCCTTTATTCTGGTTCTGTAGAACATAGAGATGGATAAATATGAGATGTACTGTATACTCTCAAAACAAAGACATTTCAAAGACATCTAGGCACCATGAGATTAGAGATTTAAGAACTAGAAGGGCCTTCAGTAAATATATAGTCTAATATCCTCATTTTACAGATGAAGAAACTGAGCCAAGAGGTGGTGGTGATCTTGCTCAAAGTCACACACGTAGTAAATGATAGAGATGGTATTTGAACCTGAGTCTTCTTCTTAGGCTATAAGACTAGAGCTGGTGCTTTTTCCCACTCTCAATCTGTAGTTTTTATTGCATGTTACCAAGCCGCAAATGTAAAGCATGCCAGTGAAAGGGAAATGTGGATCTAGAACGCCGAAGTGCACATTTTAGCAGTGTCTCAGATATCCCAAGTCCTGATCATCTTCTGGCCATGACCATTCCTCCTCTCTCCCTCCCTTTTATGTCTCCAAAAGTAAAATCATTTCTTCTCCTGTGCTGCCCAAGTTCCGACATGAGTAATTACATTCTATTTTCTTGAAATCCTTCTGCCATTACAATGGAACGAATTAATCACTGTTCTCCCACGGAAAGGCCACAGTAAAATCTTGCTATTGCAGATTAACTCCCGCCTCCCTTCATGACTAATAATGGCATTTCGGGGATGGGTAAATAACCTCAGTAGCCTAGCCTGCCTACTGCTCAGAATCCTTTACAATTTCTTCTATCTGCAATATATGGAAGGATAGGAAAAGTGAATGGAGCACCTCCTCACTATTGCCAGACTTTTCAAACTTGGTTTGCATTCAACCTACTCAAATTAATGCTCTCAAGCCCCCATTGCCTATGAATTTCAAGAACAAGAGCTTCTAAAAATCAATTACACTGAATAATACTGTGGTTGGGAAGGAAAGACAATTTACTGAAATAGGAATGCAAGGCAAACAACAAAGAATAAAACACAAGCCATCCATTTTCTTACCACCTATTTTCCAAAAGAAAAACTCTCCCTATCTCATTTCCCGGGGGGAGTAGAAGGTGGCTTGGTCTCACTTACTCAGGGCTCTCCTCATTTGTGTCCTGCAAATGTGAGATGGCAAAAGAGTATGAGGACATACCCAGTGGACAAATGAAAAAACTATGTGCCTGGTACTAAATCAGCAATGTCTCTCATGTTGTACCAGTGAACTCTCAGGACAAGAAATGGTAAGAAAACTTGATGAAACCCTGGAGAGGCACCGGACATCTCAACATGCACTTCAGGAGATTACGGGAACGGTGGCTACTCCATACTCCATAAGGCCCCATTTTCTATTCCCAGTCTCTTAAACTTGCCCCTCCATCTTCTCTCTTACAGCTGCCCCTGCTTCTGCCCATCGTTCTACTCAGAGGTTTTAGGAGATTTGGAAAAGTTGATGTATCAAGCCCAGAGCATCAGTGACTAAAACATATCATCTTCCGGAAGGAGCTAGGATCAGGATCTAGACCAGGGCTCAGCTGATATCGCTAGCGTGGGTAATACTGACTATTTTTTGACCAGTGGAGAGAAGATCAGATTCTTCTTTGAGAAAGGAGTGTTTGACAAGGAAGGCAATTTTCTATTCCTGCCAGAGAAATCTATCAAAAAAAAATAGGTGGCTTATGTGGGTGGCTATGATGTTCTTTAATAGTCCTCTCTCAAAAAATCCTCAATCAGAGAGCTGTTATTATGCCATGTACTCTCCTGAGGTTTGATTTTCAGGACCCTCTCCCCATAAATACAGGTTTTTGCCCCTAAGTATTATGGAGGGTGTGGTGAAAAGAGTCCCCATCTACTCAGAAATGGCTTTTCCCCAAAACCTTGTAGATTGCTGTAGGCAGATAGTGAGGTCTTATGCTGCTCAGAATAGTGTAGAAAGTTATAGAATAAGTTTACACACACACACACACACACACCTATCTATACACTTCTTTGTGTGTAATGGTAGCCATCTCTATGATAGGGGGAGGAAAGAATAAAAAAGAAATGTCCATGACAATTTTGTTGAAAGGAATAGCAAGTTTTGCATAGTAGATTTGTAGTTTCATGTACAATCATCTTTTTTATTATACTGTTATGGAAATGCTTATTTTATTCCACAAATTAAAAATAAAATTAAAAAAGAACACTGTATAAATCAAGGGCTTGTTGGCATATATGTATATACATATATGTATGTGTATGTGTGCTTATATATACATATATACACATACATCTCATAAATCTTATAAAGCACTAAAAATCTCATATATAGGTCCATAAATCTCACAAAACATTAAACATCTCAGATATATTTATTTGATTATAAATTTCATAAAACATTAAACATCTCAGATACAGATTATAAATCATCTTAAACATCTTAGATATATACAGATAGATGATAAATCTCGTAATACCTTAAACATCTCAGATATATATTGATCATAAATCTCAAAACATAAACATTTCATGTAGATAGGGATATAGATCATAAATCTCATAAAACATCCAAAAGAAAGTAACTACCATCTAATATCTTAGATTCAGTGCCTCTATATGTAATAAAGTGAAGAATGTAACCGGTAGGGTGGCGGGCAATAATCTTGCATCTTCAATTAGTTTTTTGTTATCTCTCAACTTTATTGAGTAAATCAATAGAATTCTATGAGTCTTTGTAGCCCCAGCCTTCACATAGCTCCCATGGCTTTGCTTTTGGCAGAGTCCCTGAAATGGATTTAGGAGACATTAAATCACTGTAAGGTATTCTATCTCAGTTAATGTCTTTTAATGTTTTATTGATACTCTTTGCTCTTTTTGTAACATCACTCTCAGTTCCATGTGATCTCTCCTCACCCCATCTCCAATTCAAACCCTTATTGGCAACAAATAAGTCAGTTAAACAAGATAAATCGAAGCATTGGCCATGTCTTAAAATGTCTGCTTCATTTCATAACTGTTGTCCACCACCATTTTAGGTAGAAGACACACTTGACAATGAAGTTTTCTAAAGCCATGTTTGTTCATTGGATTAATCAGAGTTCTGGAGGCTATTGATATTATTTTCCTTTACATTACTGTGATCATTGTATAAATTGTTTTCCTGGTTCTATTTTATAAAAGTCTTTCCAAATTTCTCTAAATTCTTCATAGTCGTCATTTCCTATGTGGCAATAACATTCCATATATCCATAGACACCAATTGTTCAGTGTTCCTCCAATCCATGGACACTCACTTTCTTTCAAGTTCTTTGCTAAGGCAAAAAAAAAACTGCTACATTTGGATATTTTGGGATTTGTCTCTTTGTCTTTGACCTCTTATACTTAAAGTGGCTCTACTTATACTTAAGACTGGGCATATACTTAAGAGTGGCTCTACTTGGTCAAAGAATCTATTCAGTGTAATCTTTTTTAATTAAAATTCCAATGTTTAAAAAAATAAAACAGTTGGACTAATTCACAATTCTACTAACAATGCTAGAATTGTCATATTCCCACAGCTCCAATATTATCTTTTTTAAAATCTTTTCTAACTATTTAAATCTGATGAGTGTGAGGTGAAAGCTCAGGTTTTTCTTTTAATTTAATGTAAATCAAATTCATTTCTCTTATTTTTAATGATTTGGAACTTTTAAAATTTAATCATTGATAGGTTATATTTCCTCTTCTGAAGATTGCCTAATCATAATTAGAAGGTAGATAAAATAAATTTCTAACCACAACTCTGGTAATTGCAATAGACAAGGAGGTAAAATAATAAACTTCATCTTGTCTGGGGATGTTCCGGTTGGCTTTTGTTAGCTGCCATAACTATGTATGGTGGCTCATATCTGGAACAAAGAGCTGTTAGCTTGTCCTTGTTAGGGAGAGGCTTCCTAGTTACTACATTTTAAGCAAAGGGAGCTAACAGCACGGCAGATGACCTCAAGCTGAAGAATAGAAGATGGGAGCAGAGAAGACCTTTAGAGATCCCCAATAGATAATACACATAACATCTAGCACAAGGATAATAAGACTACTAAGATGACTTGCCCAGCAAAGCACTGAAGTACCATGCCTGGTATAGAGCAGTAGATTACACTAAAACGACATCACTAAAAGGATATTTTGGAGGTAGCAGAGAACTAAAACAAGCAGACACCCATAGTTTGGGAAATGACTAAACAAATTGTGGCACATGATTATCATAGAATATTTGCATAGTCTGTGTAAGAAATGATGGATATAATGAATACAGAGAAGCATTGAAAGGCTTACATAAACAGAAGCAAAGTGAAATAAGCTGAGCCGGGAAAACAGTATATACAATGACAACAACAATTTAAAAGTCATCACCAAATAATCCAAAAAGAATGTTGCAAAATTACAAAAAAAAAGCTTGGCCTCAAAGAAGAGATAACAGAAGGTTCCTCTCCCCACTTCTTTGCAGAAGAAAGGGGTTCACAGATGGGGAATATTCCATATATTGTCAGTTTTTTTGATGTAATGACTAATTTTATTGTTATTTTTCTCTTCTTTTTAAAAAATTCTTTGCTAAATGGAATGGCTTTTTTGGAGTAAGGAAAGGGGAAGAATACAGGGAAAAAATTAGGTGATATAAAAAGTCAACTTTTAAAATTATTGAATGAATATAGAAAAATACAGAAAAAAAGATAAAACCATATGCCTACAGATATAGATGTCAAAATAGATACTTCTGCATGTCATTTTGATGACAACTGCTTTGGCCTGTGTCTAAATACTCAGTACTTTTTCTCACTTGTTGCTGCCAATGAAACTGCCATGAAAGATAACATTATAAGTAATAAAGGAGAGTCCTCAGGAGAAGTCCTAAGCCCTCAAAGCTAATGAAGCAACAAGGAATAAGAACCTCTTAGCATTTTTACCTTATATCTGATTCTAACTTTTTGTTTGAAGTTTACAATCTCCTTTATCATTATGAAACAGTTACAAAAACAGGGAACTTGTTTTAAAGAATTCGAAACATAAAAATTTCTTATGGTGTAAATGTGGTACTTTGTCTGGGACATTGTCATTTTCTGTAAGCATTAAATTTATATACAGTCGGTTCTTGACTCAAATAATTGGAACAGCTTGTTCACGGAGCATAACTGAGCTGATTTAACAGCTTAGGGGAAGGGGACACTCCAACCTTCAAATCGGCGGGCACTAAATTGCCTCTTTCCTCAGTTTCATGTAAAACAGTGACTGCTACCAACATTGATATCAAATTCCTGGTGGAAAACCATCCATTATGCTGATATAGGGGAGCATATGAATAAACTGCAGAGAAATACTGAAGGAAATGGTGTTAGTTTAAATTGCACAGCACTGAGTCTTCCAAGGATGAGGCTCTGGTCTTAGAGTTCTCCAAGCCAGCAAGTGCTAGGAGTAAGCTCAAAGTGCTTCATGCATAGTCACCAGGCCTTTGCCCCTGTCTGCCCCTACCTGATGCCTGAAATGTACTTCCTCAAGATCCACCTCTGTGGATCTTGCTTCATCCAAGATTCAGCTCAATTCCCATACTCTCACTGAAGCCTTTCTTGATCCCACCAGTTGCTAGTGCCCTCCTGTCCCTCACCCCCACCCATTTACCTTGTATGTATTTTGTATATGCCTCTCTACAGATATCTACATGATATCTGCTCTGATAAAATATAAGCACCTTGAGGACAAGGACTGTTTTGCTTTTTTGTCTTTGTATGTCCATTACCTAACATAGTACTAGGCATCACAGCCATGCATAAAACATAGGCCGATACCAATACACTCAGGAGCACCCAGACTTTACACGCCTATGCCAAATACATCTATATATAGATGCTTGTTAATGGATTGCTTTGTATATTAGGCATTCGATCAACGTCTGTTCACTTGAATTGTTCTGATTAGGCACTTGTAGATTCATTTTATGAAGTATTAGAGGTGGAAGGGACTTTAGAGATGATATAAAAGATATCTGATAGGATAGAATGTGGGACAGCTAGGGGCACAATGGATACAGTGCCAGGCCTGGAATCAGGAAGACCTGAATTCAAATCTGACTTCATACCTTACTAGCTACGTGACCCTAGTCAAGTCATCATCTCTAAAGCGATCTGGAGAAAGAAACGTCAAACCACTCCAATATCTTTGCCAAGAAAACCCCAAATAGGGTCATGAAGAGTAGGACATGATTGAAACAAGAGAACAATATAGTATTTAAAACACAGCAAGCAAGAAACAGATATTCAACTAAATACTTTGAACACTGCATATCATTCTAGTATATGGCTCTGAACACCTTGTTAGCCCTTCGTGGAAGTCTAGCTCTCAAAGTATAGGTCCAGATATCCCCTGAATACCAAGTGAACTGACTTGATAATTTGAAAGTTGCTGCTCACTGTCTTTTAGGCAAAGTGTCTTATGTGAGCTTCCTGTGACTGGCTAGGCAGAAAAGAGCAGTGAAAAGATGATTGATTTATTAGACTGAAAGAACCTGAGTGTAGATTATAGCTCTGCTGCTTACCACCTGTGGGACTTCGGGGATGTTATTTTATCTCTCTGGACCTCACTTTCCTCATCTACAAAATGAGAGAATTGGACCAAATGACTATAAGTTTCCTTCCAACTCTAAATCAATGATCCTGTGACTTGTTATATTTTCTGAGGTTTAAGACAATACCCAAGATGGCTTTAAAAAAGATGGCTTTAAAAAATTCTTTAGGAGTTTTGCTTTACTTCAGATTGTAACTGTTGACCTAATCACCTGGACATAACATTGATCCATAAAATATTAAGAACAATATATTTTAAAAATCATTCTACTGAACACTACCAATCTCCAAAATGTGTGGAATGAAAAGCTTTGAATGAAATCTAATGGAAGAATAAAATACATTTAGGAAAATGATGAGGTACATGCTTTCAGTGTTATCCTATTTTCTATTGGAGTTATCCCAAAGATGCTTTCAATTAGCCTACAGATAATGAACTGACATCTTGATACTTCTATTTTTTTATTCTTTCTTTCTTTTTTTATTTAATATTTTAGTTTTCAATATTGATTTCGACAAGATTTTGAGGCACAAATTTTCTCCCCATTTCTACCCTTCCCCCCATTCCAAGATGGCATATATTCTGATTGCCTCATTCCCCAGTCAGCCTTTCCCTCTTTCACCCCACTCCCCCCACCCATTCCCTTTTCCCTTACTTTCTTGTGGGGCAGAATAGATTTCTATGCCCCATTCCCAATATATCTTGTTTACAAGCTGCATGCAAAAACAACTTTTTTTTTATTTTTTAAGCATCTGCTTTTAAAACTTTGAGTTCCAAATTCTTTCCCCTCTTCCCTTCCCACCCACTATCCCTAGGAAGGCAAGCAATTCAACATAGATCACATATGTACCATTGTGTAAAACACTTCCACAATGCTCATGTTGTGAAAGGCTAATTATATTTCCCTGCATCCTGTCCTATCCCCCTTCATTCAATTTTCTCCCTTGACCCTGTCCCTTTTCAAAGGTGTTTGCTTTTGATTACCTCCTGCCCCTATCTGCCCTCTCTTCTATCATCACCCCTTTTTTATCCCCTTCCCCTTACTTTCCTATGGCGTTAGATACCCAATTGAGCGTGTATGTTATTACCTCCTCAAGTCAAATCCAATGAGAGCAAGATTCACTCATTCCCCCTCACCTGACCGCTCTTGCTTTCCAACAGAACTACTTTTTCTTGCCACTTTTATGTGAGATAATTTACCTCATTCTATCTTTCCCTTTCTCCCTCTCTCAATATATTCCTTTCTCACCCCTTAAATTTATTTCATTTTTTTAGATATCATCCCTTCATATTCAACTCATCCTGTGCCCTCTTTCTATATTCCCTTCAACTGCCCTAATACTGAGAAAGGTCTCATGAATAACACGCATCATCTTTCCATGTAGGAATGTAAACATAACAGTTCAACTTTAGTAAATCTCTTATGAATTCTCTTTCTTGTTTATCTTTTCATGCTTCTCTTGATTTTTGTATTTGAAAGTGAAATTTCCTATTCAGTTCTGGTCTTTTCACTGAGAAAGCTTGAAAGTCCTCTATTTTATTGAAAATCCATATTTTGCCTTGGAGCACTATACTCAGTTTTGCTGGGTAGGCGATTCTTGGTTTTAATCCTAGCTTCTTTGACCTCTGGAATATCATATTCCAAGCCTTTCGATCCCTTAATGTAGAAGCTGCTAGATCTTGTGTTATCCTGATTGTGTTTCCACAATATTCAAATTATTTCTTTCTGGCTGCTTGCAGTATTTTCTCCTTGA
>CM053627.1:100166746-100217551 GCA_028646595.1 Phalanger gymnotis | reverse complement strand
AGGTGTTATTTTCTTCAGTATTTTTTTGGGTCTCCTTTAGCAAGCCATTGACTTGTTTTTCATGGTTTACTTGCATCACTCTCATTTCTCTTCCCAACTTTTCCTCTACTTCTCTAACTTGCTTTTCCAAATCCTTTTTGAGCTCTTCCACAGGCTAAGACCAGTTCATTTTTTTCTTGGAGGCTTTTGATGTAGGCTCTTTGACTTTGTTGACTTCTTCTGGCTGTATGTTTTGGTCTTCTTTGTCACCAAAGAAAGATTCCAAAGTCTGCGTCTGAATCTGAGTCTGTTTTCACTGCCTGTCCATGTTCCCAGCTAACTTACTTGACCCCTGAGTTTTTCAGCAGGGTATGACTGTGTGTAGCGTAAAGAGTACTTTGTTCCAAGCTTGAGGGGATGCGCTGTTGTTTTCAGAGCTATTACAACCAGCTCTGCCACACCAGCACTCCTCCTTCCCCAAGAATCACCAACCCCGACTGGACTCAGATCTTCAGCAGGCTCTGCACTCCTGCTCTGATCCACCACTTCATTCTTCCCATCAGGTGGGCCTGGGGCCAGAAGCAACTGTAGCTGTAGTTCTGTAGCTGCCCCACCTCCACTGCCCCCGGGGCGGTGACTGAACCACAAACTCTATCACCCTGTCCCCAGCAGCTTTTCCCACTAACCTTCTCTGTTGTCTTTGGTGTTTGTGGTTTGAGAAGTCTGGTAACTGCTGCAGCTCACTGATTTAGGGCACTAGGGCATGCTCCACCCAGTTCCTGGTCTGGTTGCTCTGCTCCGCTCCTCTCCCAGCTCTGTGTGGGATAGACCTTACCCAGAGACCATTCAGGCTGTCCTGGGCTAGAGCCCTGCTTTCCTCCACTATTTTGTGGGTTCTGCAGTTCTTCTCTGTTGTCTGTGGTGTTTGTGGGTTGAGATGTCTGGCAACTGCCACCACTCACTGATTCAGGGCGCTAGGGCCCACTCCGCCCAGCTCCTGTTCCGGTGGGTCTGCACGGCCCACACTGGGCTCTTTCTGCTCCACTCCGCTCTGCTCCCAGCTCCGTGTGGGATAGACCTCACCCAGCAACCATCCAAGCTGTCCTGGGCTGGAGCCCTGCTTCCCTCTGTTATTCTGTGGGTTCTGCGGTTCTAGAATTGGCTCAGAGCCATTTTTTATTGGTTTTTGGAGGGACTTGGTGGGGAGTTCACGCTAGTCCCTGCTTTCCAGCTGCCATCTTGGCTCTGCCCCCACCACATACACTTTTTAATGATAAATTTGCCTATATAAATGATAAATTTAGGGTAACATAAATTGACTTTAAAATTGCCCATTTGTTTCCTAAGTAAATGTGGTTCATAATGGTTTCTTTAAATAGCATAGTTTAATAGTCTCCCCCCGTTTATTTAATTTTCCACTCATATAAAACTCATTTATGACCAAATAGCTTTTTTAAACACAGAATTATTGAGCTTTATAATCTATATGCCTCAAATATTGCTTTCTTATATTTAAATTAAGCAATTCCACAGGAAATCACTATGGATTAACACTAAATTATTCAATTTATATATGAAAATGTTTAGAATATGCCCATGTGATGACATATGTGTATGATATTTGCATACCTCTTTCAGCCTCATCAGATGTTGCCTTTCAAGGCAATTCATTGATTTGGGAATATGTATTTGCATATCTGAACTAACAAAATCCATTCTCCCATATTACATTTAATTTCTACTTTTAAATTGAAACTTAATGGTGTGTTATTTAGGGATTTCTATTCCATCGCAATAAATGTCATTAAATTTTATACTAAAAATACCCATAATCTTTATTCCCAAATCACTCTCAACTTTGCCTTTTATTTCAGGCATGGCTCAACATGAAAACATTTAGAAATATGTCACAAGTTGAAGAAATTTACATTCCTTGTGACAATAGCCCTGTGTCAAGAGGAATAGTTAAGTGCATATGTGGTACCTCTGGGCAACAAGGTGGTACAATGGATACAGTGCTGGTTCTGGAGTCAGGAGGACCTGAGTTCAAAGCTGACCTCAGACACTTACTAGCTGTGTGATTGTGGGAAAGTCACTTAACCTTGTTTGCCTCAGTTTTCTCATCTGTAAAATAAGCTGGAGAAAGAAATGACGAACCACTCCAGTATTTTTGACAAGAAAACCCCAAATGGAGTCACGGAGAATGGAACATGACTGAACTAACTCAACAACAACAAAAGCTTATCTGTTACAATATTTTTAGAGGGATAAAAACAAATTAAATGTGTGATAATTTTTAATTTCATATGCATTTTATGCTTACTAATGTGTTTCCATATTCTTTCTCCCCAATGGAATATAAGTTCCTTAAAGATAAGAACTCTTTTTTTCATTTTCATTAAGGAACACCCAAAGGTAGGACTCTAATATCACCTCCTTCTTTACCTCTAAACCAGCCCTTATTCTCTACACTCAAAAGTCCTGGAAATGCCCACTATTCTAGTTATTCATCTAGGTTAAAGCATTGAAGTTTCCAGTAGAAATACAAAGATGATATCATCCTTGAGTGGTAGCATGTTAATCCAATACTATCCTTCAGCACCTAATCTTAAATCATTTTAACACATTAATTCTAGAATAGAGCAAGGACACAAGACTTCAGAAATTTAACAGCTCTCATACTGGTTCCCTTATCAAATAACCACTAACCTGGTTTAAGTCCTGATCACCTCTTATATGGACTATTACAATAGCCACCTCCATTGATCTTTCTGATTTCTGTCTCTTTCACTTAGTCTTTATTATGGCCACCAGCTACATCTGCATGCCAAAGGAAATCTTAGGAGTGTCATTTCAGCACCTTTGCCTCCATGAAGCTCCTGGGGAAAGAGGGGGAAAGGGAAAGATGTAATGAGAATTAGGTCCAAAATTATATTTAATGGTAGTCACAGGACAATTTTCTAACCATATATCAGATATTTGTTTAGAACTATAAGATATCTAAATTAGTATCAGATAAAGAGTCAAAAGAATGGACAATCTTAGCCTGGAGTATCTTGGTTGATTTTGCTCTCTGCTCATGGGGCACAATGGCTAGAAAGCCTCTCCCTGACAAGAAGAGGGTGAGTCACTATCTTTTAGTGCATAGTCAGGGCTATGAGGTACCATATGCAGTTCAGGCAGTAGCCTACAATTCAGCAGAATGCCTCAGACTAAGAAAAAGCTTGGTTTTTTTTTTTTACTTCCTCTATATGGTACTGACTTGGAGATCCTTGGTCTCAGACAACTATCTGACACGTGGCTAGAAAATTCCTTGTAATTCCCTTTAAATCCCTGATTGTGATCCTAAGTGCCCAAAAGAGATTCGGGGGACTTATCACAAAATTTTGCTGCAGGAGCTAAGCAGAGGCTGTGGCTCCAAGATGATTTTTGCTTTTAAGGCAGTGTTGATACCAAACAAAAGATAAATTACCACATGGTTATTACCCCCCATCTTCTTGGACAGCAACAATTTTTTTTATTTTTACACTATGTTCTGTCTGGAAGTAAACTTAAATCTCCCTAGAGATACAACATAAATTCCTCAGCCTGGTATTTAAAGCTGCCAAAATCTGTTTCTCATCCACCTTTCTGGATTTATTTTATACTACTCTCCTCAACAATTCAGCCCAACTGGACTTCTATCTGTTCCATGAACTCAACATTCCATCTCACTCTGCCATGAATGTCCCTTTGGCTAGCGTATACTGGCTTCTCACCACTTGCAACACCAGCTCCTTTTAAGGCAGCCAGGGATTGCCTCCTATGCAAAAATCTTTCTCATTCCCAGCCCACACCAGTCTCCCCCCGCGCCACCCCTCCGGTAATCCTTATTGATGCTTTTTTTTCATTTCATAGTATCTGAAAATTCCCTCTCCCCTTAGCCTGCACAAATCCTTGGAATGAACTCTAATTTTTAGCAAAGAGAAAAAACACCTGATACTAATGCCACATCAGATAATGTGCATAACATTCTTCTCTAGTAGCCCCCACCTTTCTGCCAAATAGGGGAGGAAGGGATATTTCATTATCTATACTCAACCATACATATAAGTTCCTAATCAAAATGTCATTTCTGCCAAACTGTTTTCCACTCTTTCCAGAAGTTCTTGTCACATATGAAGTACCAATAATTTCTTTTCTTGGGTTTCTTAACCACTGGGCTCCTGTTGTTGTTGATAATTCCTGTTTCTTATTTATCTATTCTGCCCCACTCATGGTTTTCTATTGTTTAATCAGCATCTAATAGTTTGAATGATTACTGCTTTACAATATAATTGGAGCTGTGGTAATTCTATGTCCTCCTTATTCTTTTTTTATTATTATTTCCTTTGAGATTCTAGACCTTTTCTTCCTTCAAATACTTTTTTCATTTTTTGGATGACTTCCAAGAAGCATTCCCACGGTAATTCAACTGGGATAGTACTTAATCTTTAAATTATTCTCCCACTCCACCAATTCTTAGTGTTCTTGCCTTCCTGAAGTTACTTTGAATATATCTGTATACACATTATATCCCCCCAATAGAATATATGCTTCATAAAAGTCTATGTTCTACTTGTCTATGTAGCCCCAGAGTCTTACAAAGAGTAGACACTAAATGATTGTTGAATTGTATTAAAGCTAGTTGAGGGAAAGGGGCCTCCTTATATATGATTTTTTTATTAAGAATATAACAGGACACTATTTCCTCAGCAAGCTATGGAGAGACCAACTGAGATGGAACAGAGCACTTACAAGAATTGGACAGAGGAAAAAAATCGGGGGGTGAAAATCCAAAATATGGGGCCATAGCGTGGGAATGACTGGCCTCCATGAGATAGTGCAGTGGTCAGAACAAGGAAGAAGGGGAGCAGTCATCAAAAGGAGCATAAAAAGCAGAGAAAGTGAAACCTAGATCTATTTTACATGTAGCATGGTAGATGGAAAAGGACTCAGGTCTTAGAAGCAGAAAAACCTACATACGTGTTTTGGCTCAGATCTAGTTGTAGGAATGATCAAGCCATTTAACTTCTCCATGCCTCAGTTTCCTCATCTGTAAGACGCAGATAATAATACTTGCTTAACACGAGGAAAGTGCTTTATAAACCTTAAAGTATTATGTAAATGTGAGTTATTTTTCAGCACCATTTTGCCTTGGATTGTACCACAGTGAAATTTTGCAATAGGTGTTTGGGGCGAAGAAACAAATGTTGGGACCAGGTATCAAAGTCAAATAGGAAATTAAACTTTACAGTAAACTTTTAAATTCCATCTAGGCTGGTAACATACCCTGACTATCAGCTTCTCAGCCTTCCCTTCTCTCTCTCAAAGGACACACTGACCTCATCGATTCAGCTCACTGCCTTTTTGTTCAGTACGTTGATGGACAGTGCATGTCCCAACAGCCAAAATTGATGACAGCTTTGAGCTCTGTCCTGCTGATGAAAATCTTTGTCTGCATGTAGGACTTTCCTGATGTAGCCTTGTTATAAACTTATATCCAGACATCCCACAACTGACAAGTATTATCCTTCCTTGGGCTGCCCCATCTGATCTCTTGAACAGGCTCTTTAGTGTAATCTATGGCAGAAGATTCTAAAGTTGCATGGACTAAGTCTGATCCTGGGGGCTTGACTCCCATGGTTCAGTTTCTTTTCCCTTAACTTACTGTCCCTACCTGAATTAATCCAGCAAGTTTCCCAAACTTTAAGTATAGCTCAAGTCTTGGGTTTTCCCAAAATGTGTGTGGTAGGGTCCCCAAATCTTACACAGGAACTCACTATACAATAAGGCTTTGGATAGGGGACAGATTCTATTTCAACTTACAAAGAATGAATAAGATGGTAAGAACTCAGGAGAGTTGAGCAATTATAGAAGCATAAAGAAGGCAAATAGCCCATCAGCTGCACCCCATCACTGCCTGAAAGGAACAGAGGTGAAGAGTTGTTTTCAGGAAAACTGTCCATCATTCTGATGAGTCCCTCTTTCAGCCTCTCCAAGTGCTATACTGTGATTTAGCCTCCCACAAAACGTCAATCTGCTTTGGGGCTTTCTGAGCAAGCAAACCCCTTCTCATTAGATTTTTATTGTCCAACTCAATGGTTTTACTTTCCAAGTTGGTATGTTGCATAGAAACAAGGTAAACTGCCTTCCTCTTTCTCTAAGGAATATGCAATAACTAAGTTCTCAAAAGTCAGGAATATCTTAATTTGGAGTTATGCATAAGCCAACTGTCAAAGTTTGAGCTGCCGAGGATATCTTCATTCTGCACCCTCATCTTGAAAGTATGTTGGAATTCAAATACAGTGTCTTTTAAGCTCTCTTTTAGGTTATGTGCAAGTATGTGTCTCCCATGGCTATGTGCTTCTGTTCTAAGTGGTCACTACTGTTCCTAGTGAGGGGGATAGGAAACAAAAATTCACTACCGCCACTCCCAGCTTGAGGGAAGAATGCACATGGAAAAAGGGAGAGAGTAGTACCCAAATGTGATTATCCAGATTTTATAATAGAGAGGACAGGTAGCTGATCCTCTATTAGCCAATAGGCAATGAGGCGGCTACATGGCACAATGGACAAAGCACCAGCCCTGGAGTCTGGAAGAATCAAGTTCAAATCCAGCCTCCGACACTTACTAGCTGTGTGACCCTGGGCAAGTCACTTAACTTATGTCGGCCTCACTTTCGTCAACCATAAAATAGGAACTATAACAGTACCTACCCCGCAGTATTGTTGTGAACATAAAAAGAAGCAATATTTGTTAAGAGTTTGATGCAGTCCCTGTCACACAGTAAACACTTATTAAAGGTTTATCTCTTTCCCTTGAGGCAGCTAGATGGTTCAGCAGACAGACTGCCAGGCCTAGAGCCAAGAAGATTCATCTTCCTGAGTACAAATCTGGCCTCCGTGACCCTGGGCAAGTCACATAAACTTGCTTGCCTCGGTTTCCTCATCTTAAGCTGGAGAAGGAAATGGCAAACCCCTTCAGTATCTTTGCCAAAAAAAAGCCCACCAAACAGGGTCACATAGAATTGAGCATGACTGAAACAATAGATCAACAAATCCCTCACCCTGCCTCCCACTAATCAAGAGTCCCCTCTGTCTAATAAGTTGGTTCTAAATCATAAGATTATAGATTTAGAGCGTTAAGGGACCTTAGACCGCATCAAGCCCACCTCCCTTAGTTTATGTATGAGAGAACCAAGATAGAGAGAGAGATTAAATGATGTAGACAGCTAGTGACTGAGACAGGATTCAAACTCAGGTCTTTCTTACTCAAAATCCAGTGCCTCACCTACTGTGTGCCCCCTAGCTGCTTCCAAATGATGACACAAGTCTTGTATTCTCATTAGGTTGACTGGGGACACTTCACTTTGATAATTGGAACAACCAGAAACTCATGCCATTTGCCCTCTTATATTAAATACGTTAAATATCCAACCAGGGCCTGGAAACTAGTCCTACCAAACTTAAGGTATGCTCACAAAACATGACCCCTCCCACTAGGGCCAGACATGTGCAGAAAAGAGATGCCAGCAGCTGCAGCCCTCAGCTGAGGCACCTGCACATGAAGTGAGAGGGAAGGGAATTCTATCAGATAAGATACAGTGAGACACTCAAACATTGTTTTAAATAAGATGGAAAATATGTAAACTGTTGGAGAAAAAGAGACAAAGCTGCTCAAAAATAACAATTAAAAATACCTTAATTCGTTCCAAAATTATTAATAAAACCATCTTTCAATGGACAATGTGAAGCCAGCATTGGGATCTCTCCTCTTCCCCCACCACCCAAAATGAATAGGGTTCCCTGAAAAGAGATCCATATGACTTCTGACACTTGTCACCCTCCATCTGCTAAGCAACTTGATGGGCCTAGTAACTAACAGATATTGCTGACAGCCTAGGATGAATTAAATAGTCCTACTCAGTTGCTTGAGAAATAAACTAAGGAGAAATTAGGATGCTTAGTAAGTGCCTGACTGACCAGGGAGTATCCCTTCAGGTAAAAGACATCCCTGCTAGGTGTCAGAATAAGAAAAAACAGAGATTTATTTCTACCGTTGCCATTTCAAGCTTAATATGTTCACAACAGAAGTCATCTTTTCTCCAAAACCCTCTATATGTGCATATATATAAATGCGTGTGTGAGTAATATATATGTATGTACATAAATGTGTGTATAGATACACACGCACCATAAATATGTGTATATATATGTGTGTATATATATATATACATATATATGTGTATACATGTAAAACCTTGGAGATAATCTGTTCTCTCTCTTTTCCCACTTCCAATGAGTTGCCGAGTCTTCTTGCTAGAACACACCACATCCATCCCCTTCTCTCTATGCATACAACCACCACTGTAGGTTTAATAGATATCCCTGCCCCAAGCTTCTCCCCTCTCCAACACATGCTCCACGGAGTTGCCAAAGTAATTTTCCCTAAAGAATGGGTCTGAATATATCATTCCCTTGATGAATAAGCTAGAGGGGCCTCCTTTTGCCTCTATGATCAAATTCGGACGTCCCTATGTGGTATTTACATTCACAATCTGCCTCCAACCTACCTTCCCAAACATAAAAAGTCCTCCCCTCTATATATCTTGCAATCCAGGCAAACTGGCCTTCCTGCTGCTCCTCACACATGACATCCTCTCATCTCCATGTCTTTGCATGGACTTTGAATTCCATTTTCTGGAAGGCACCCCCTCCTTTCCTCACCTCCGATTTTTAGAATCTTTAGCTTCCTTCAAAGCTCAGCTGAAGCTTCACCCTCTAAATGAGACTTTTCTTGATTCCCCCAGTTTGTATTCTACATTTACTTCTCTGTGTCCACATTGTCTCTTCTGATAGAATATAAGGTCCTTAAGGACAGATACAATTTCATCTTTGTCTTTGCCCAGAATCTATTGCAGCGTCTGATTTATTCTAGGCATTTAAAAAATGTTCATTGATTAACTGAATCTATATTTGGTGAGAAGCACTCTTCTCAAATTGGAAACTGACATAACCTTGCTCCCTGTACAAGTTTTGTGTGTAATCAAGTGTCTGCTGCATTGTAACAAAGTGCCATCTTCAGTAAGAGGTTCCTAGGTGACACAGTGGCTAGAATGCTGGTCCTGGAGTCAGGAAGGTTCATTTTTCTGAGTTTAAATCTGGCCTCTGACATTTATTAGCTGTGTCACACTGGCAAGTCACTTAACCCTGTTTGCCTTAGTTTCCTCATCTGTGCAATGAGCTAGAGAAGGAAATGGCAAACCACTTCAGGATTTTTGCCAAGAAAACCCTAAATGGGGTCTAGAAGAGTCCAACACAACTGAACAATAACAAAAGTCTAGTATTACTTGGGCTTGACACTGGAAGAACTATGTTTTTCTGACAATCTGGGTCAAATTCTTAAGGCTTTTCCATGTGGTATCAAAGACTAGGCTTGTATACAGAAAGCTCTGACTCAACAAAGTTTGTTGGCTTTGCCTGGTAAAAAGAGGAAGGGGACATACTCACACCTGTACTGAGAACAATGCTGAACTATAGTGGTAAGTCCTTGTTTCTTGATGAATATTCAGAGCTGTAAATTACTGCAAATATATGTTGATCATTGGAAAGGGGTTGCTCAAGAAAGGACTCATTTGCTTTCCAAGAATTCTACTTAGGTTCGATCTTGTTCTCAGTCCTCTGATAAAATTTTGCTTCTTTCTTAAAATTGTGAATCATGTGCTTGGAAGCGGGAAGTTGGTTTTAATGGATGGACAGCCTTATGCATGCATTTCCTCAGGTTTCCCTAAGCCAAGAAAATTTAAAAAAAATACCCCAAAGTCTGTTCTGGCTCTTTATATCATGCGGCTCTCTGATACAATGGTTTCACTTGCATACTTCCAAGGAAGGTTGTTGTTTTTATTAATTCAGTTTCTTTTGACCTTGGCAAAAGTGTGTCTATGTAAATTGTACTCATGTATCATATGTATAGACTTTTTCTTGAAAGTGGATTATGTTTATTGAACTTACAAGATTAAAACAGAAACTAATTTAGGAAGAAAATAAAATTAAAAAAACAATTTGCCAAAAACCAGAAACATTTTTTAATGGGGACACTAGTTCTAATAAAAATCCTGAAATTTCATGCTATATATATATATGTATATATATATATATGTATATATATATATATATATATATATATAGAGAGAGAGAGAGAGAGAGAGAGAGAGAAAGTCAGAGTTATAAGGAACCAAAATTTCCAAGTCAGAAGGGACCCCAGCAGCCATCACATCCAACCCATACCCATCATAACATCTGACAAATGATCAGTCAGCCTCTGTTTGAAGATCTCCAAAGAGAGAGAACTCACTGCCTCTGGAGGTCACCATTCTACTTTTAGAGAGCACTACTTGTTAGAAAATTTTCCTGATATCTAACTTTATTTTTGGCTACATCCCTGCATTGTTCCTGGTTCTTCCCTCTAGGACTAGATATATGGTACTATACATTTGCAAGATTTCTAAGGTTTAGAGTGCACTGAAGTTCTTGGTCAGATGAAAAGAGGGACAGATAAGTAATGAAAAAGAAAAGTCCCAAGGTTCCATAGGCCTAAAACCCTCAGCCATGAAGAGGAAAAGATAGTGTCTCTTCTCTGATCACCACTTTTATATTCTTTTCAATCCTTTTCCCCAATTCTGACATTGTACCTGAGAGCACCTCTTGACCAGAAAAGCTGTTAGCCCTTTTACTTTGTGGGGAATAGGGAGAAAATCAAGAAGGGAGATTACTTCTACTAAAGAAGGTGGTAGTTTTGATTTTTCCAACTCTCTTTCTGGCTGCAGGTGGAATATATCGGTCTGATGGAATGGCAATTATACCCCCTCTTATCCACAGTGCTCTTGAAACCTGATAATTCTCAACCTCCCCAACTTCATTTCCCAAATGTTTCCTGCCTCCTTCAGCTCTGAATTCAATAGACTGGCATATGGTTAATTAGGCAAAGGTCAGTTCCACATTAAGGAAATAAGCGTTAGCTTAACTAGAAGCCTAGCACAGTGCCTGGCAGAGTGGACCTGTTGACTACTTGACTATTACTGCAGTCCACAATTTCTCTTCCTGGAGGGGCTTCTTATCAGGACTTTATTCTGACTTTAGTTTGCACCCCCAATGAGTGCCCCAGTCATCAACTAAAATGCCTCAGTTCACCCCATGGCCATAGAATATTCTCACAAACAATCTGCTAGTGAAAAAAAAAAACTGGGAGAACAAAAAAATCTTGGACAACCTTCAAAGTCAGCAGGCTGAGTGGTAAATAACAACAGGTGCTATAAATATTGATTGTTGCTATAGAACAAGACAGTTGTCACCTGTGCTCAACAAAGAAGCACCACTAGTCCTGTTAGGAGGATCAAATGAAGTGATGTCTGTTAAGAGCTTTGAAAATCTAAAAGAAGTCAGCTGATATGGTAATAGTGCCATTATAGGCTTCGTGTCTTTTGAGTCATAGCAGTATACAAAAATTTAAAACCTTATCAATAGCTTTTTCTTCTAATAATAATGAGGGCAACTGACATGTATAAAGTAAGTTAAAGTTTGCAAAGTACTTTTCATACATTATCTCAGGCCTCTCACAAGAGACTCATTAAACAGTTTCCACAGGTGTTATACTCATTATATGGATATGAAAAAAGGCTTGGAGAGATCATGACTCTTCCATAGTCTCACAGCTAGTGAGTGTCAGAAGCAGGATCTCATATACTGAGCTCCAAGCCCAGCCCTCTACCACCATCTCCCTTGTCAATGCTTCCATGATGAGCCCCGCTTAAATGATGGTGATGATTGATGACTGATAACTCACATTTATGTTTCCACTTTAAGATGTACAAAGTAGCTCAATGTGCTCAGTGTGCCTCTGAATTTCTAAAAATGCTTATTATTTACAAGTATTGTCAAATTCAAATAGAAATGGGGGCCAAAATATCTGTAGACAAGGATCCCTGTGGACTACATACTGACTCGGTTTTCAAATGTAATATTATCTGTGTTTCACTGTTTCTGAAATTTATTTTGTTAAATATTTCCCAATTAAATCTTTATTTGGTTCAGGCTGCAACTGGGATCACACATTTGATAACTCCAGTCTATGCCATCATTTTGGAAATTAACAGTGTACCACTGCTTTATGATATATTTTATTGTCTTGAAATATTCTTTTGATCTTGGAAGGAGACACTTAGTTTTTTACATGTTTATCTTCAACTTCCCATCTTATCTTTCTATCTACAATGCCAACTCCTTGAGAGAAAGAATTCTGTATTTTGTCTTTTTCTTCCCTACCAATCTTGCAGATATTTTGTGTAGAAGTACTTACCGGTAAATGGGCAAATTAACCTATTTCAAATACAGAGAAACCATATATGTACTGATTCATTCAACCAAGATTTATTGAATACACACTACAGAGAGTATGTATGATATTTATGCTTCAATACCTCAAAATCCTTTAATTTCATTGGTATGGGGCTTCTTCCACACAATACAGTTTGGAGCTTCTCTATGCCTTATGGATAGCAACTCTGTGAGCTGCTGTTACAGAAGAATTCATTGCCCTGCAGCCAATCTGGTAATGTCTAAATTTATAGCCTCTCTAAATTTAATGGGATTGGTCCTCAGGTTGAAGAAATACAATTCATCTTTGGACTTATATTTAAAACCTTTTCAGCTCTTTAGGGGCTGGAAGCACCCACCCTCAGCTTACATAGTCTTTGAGAACCCAGGGTCATCTCTATGCCAGGATGTGACATCGTGAGAACTTTATCAAAGTAGATAGATTAAGGTGGTATACATATTTGCAATTAAACTCAATATGGAAAATATTTATTAAGCACTTCCTATATTCAAGCCACTGTGCGAGATCCTAGGAGAAACACAAAGATGAAAAACAAGACACAGGCCCTGCCCTTGAGATTCCAACCAAGAACCTATATGTTAAAGCAATCCCACTACTTTATAGTTTATGTCCTGAAGTTTTAGACTTCTACATTAAAAGATACTTCCATTTTCTTCTCCAAGTGAATTTCCAATTGCTTCTTCATTAAGAATATGATTTTCTCCTTAATTGTAATGTCAAATCCATCTCTGGACAGGTCCTGCTTTCCTGGTGCCATTTTCTTCTCAAGATAACTTGTGTCCTTGTTGAATGGGATCCTGAAATTCCTCAACACCACTACTTTCTCTCAGTTTCTTGTTCTTACTACATCTTGCAGTTCTGAGTTTATTCCCTTTGGGATCTAGTTCAGGTCTCAGCACTATTCACAGATGGCCATGCTAAGGAGTGCTGACTTTGACTATCATGTTCTCTAGGGTACAAATTGGATAAAAATTTTATGGGGAGTTGGATTTGGGAGGCAAGATTAAAAGACTGAAAAAAATGAACAAATACCTTAAAAGTCAAAAGGACATACTTGAAAGTGCAGAAGTCCACTTTTCAAATGGATGCAGATAGCCTAGTAAATCTCCTGCTTTCCAACATTGAGAAAGAATCATGGAACCTAGGGTCAAAGGAAACTCCCGAAGGTCTTTTTAAAAGATGCGCTGCGATGAGGTATTGTGGGCCCATAGCATTTTAGCCTGTTTCCTGGCAACTTCTCAGAAAACTGGAGGTGACCTAAAGCCTAAAGAAAAGTAGTAAATTAGGGTGAGAAAATTGCCCAATACCTCTCTACGTTTACAGGGCCAGGCTGATCCTGAAGTCCTTCAGGGTTACTCTAAAAATCTGATAAATTGAATCTTTTATCCCTTTGGAATTGAGAAAAGAAGTGGCTTCCTTCTTTCTAATACTGAAAGTGGGTATGTGCACATTTACAAGTATACACACACACACACACACACACACACACACATGCATATATGTATGCCTTTTAACATGCCATCCTTTTATCTTGTATTTTCTCTTTATTTCATGGGATGATATAGCTAAAGAATTCGTCAATAAATAACTAGACTATTGGCTGCAGGGGTGGGGAATCTGTGGCCTTGAGGTCACGGGTGGGCCTATAGGTCCTCAAGTGCAGTCCTTTGACAGATTTCACAGAACAAATCGAGGTTTGGATTAGATCAAGGGGCCACACTTGAGGACCTAGAGGGTTACATGTAGCCTCAAGGCCGCAGGTTCCCCACCCCTGGTATAAGCGTCTAGGGCAGCTGGGTGGTACGGTGGATAGAGCATTGGGCTTGGAATCATGAAGACATCCTCATGAGTTCACATCTGGCCTCAGACACTTACTAGCTGTGTGACCCTCAGCAAGCCACCTAACCCTGTCTGCCTTCAATTCTTCATCTGTCAAATGAGCTGGAAAAGAAAATGGCAAACCACTCTAGTGTCTTTGCCAAGAAAACCCCAAATAGCGTCACAAAGGGCCTGACAAGACTGAAATGACTCAACAACAACAGTCTGTATACTAAGCTATTCCGTTAGAAAGCAGACATAGAGACACAGTGCGTTGCCAGGACCATGCTCGAAGGCTGTCGGAGCTTGTGTTCCTCTGGCAAAACAATCAAAAATGCAATCTCACTTTCTGTTAACAGATGTGAAGTATTCATGTATCCAAAAAAATGTGAGATAGCAGACAAAATCAGAAAATCTTAGAGCTTAAAAGAACCTTTGAGTTCATCTCTACCAACTTCACACCGAAAGAGAGAGAACAATGTCTACATATCTCCAAAGAGGATCATCTGCTCTCTTCTTAATCACTTTCAGTGACTAGGATCTCACTAATGCCCAAAGCAGCTAATTTCCACTTTTCAACAATTCTAAACCTTTAAAAGTTCATCCTTATATGAACCTGTAACCTCCCTCCCTGCAATTTCTCCCCAATGTTCCAAGTTGCCCACTCTGGAATCATACAGAATAAATCTGTTCCCTCGGAGGGTTTTATAGGATCATAGATTTCAAGCTAGAAGAGACCTTAGTGATGTGTAATTTGAAGCCACTATTATACAAATGGGGAAACAGGCCTAGAAAGAATAAGTGGTTTGACCAACAACCTATTTGCTGTAAGTAGCAGAGTCAGGCGCCTGAAAAGATCCTCCAAACTCTAAATCCAGTGCAGTGCCCACTATACCATGACAACTTTTTTAATATTTGAAAATAACTCTCCTTAAAGAGCAGCTAGGTGACACAATGGATAGAATGCTGGGCCTGGAGCGAGAAAGCTTCATCTTCATGAGTTCAAATTTTACTTACTAGATACTTACTAGCTGTGTGACCCTGGGCAAATCATTGAACCCTGTTTGCCTTTGTTTCCTTATCTGTCAGATGAGCTGGAGAAGGAAATGGCAAACTACTCCAGCATCTTTGGAAAGAAAACCCCAAGTGAGTTCACAAAGTGAGACACAATTAAAAGAAACAACTGAACTACCTCTCCTTCTTCCTTCCTCTCTCCCCCCAATTCAGTTTTGTTTTCCAAGCTAACACCACAGGTTCCTGCAACAATTTATCAAATGGCATGGTCATCACATGTTTCACCATCCTAGTCACCCTTACAAAATCACAGATGACATTAATTTGGAACGGTTTAGGGAGAGGGGATATTTTGTTTTTGGTTTTGTTTATTTTTTTTTTTGCTTCTGTAGAAGTTGACTCATATTGAATTTATAATCTACTAAAGCAACTCAATCTTTTTCAAAGTACTAGCTAAGCCTGCTTCCCTTACCTTGCTCTTGTGAAGTTTATTTTTCGACATACAAGTGCAAGTCTTTACATTTGTCCCCACTGAATTTCATCTTCTTTAATTCAGCCCAGGGTGCCGATCTGTCAAGATCTTTTGTCCTTACTCTGTCATCCAGTGAATTTGCTATTCATCCCATCCTTGAGTCATCTACAAATTTAAATAAGGGTGCCAATTATGTTTTTAATCCAACCATGGGTAAAAAAAATGTTGAATAGCATAGCATAAGGCCAATCATATATCCCTGGAGGCATTCCACTGAAGACCTCCTGCTAAGTTGGCATTAAAACATTAAAGGTTACTATTTGAGTCTGACCATTCAACCAATTCTAAAGCCATCTAGTGGTACTATCATCTAACTCACATCTCTCAATCTTTTCCACGAGAAATATTTTATCAAACACTTCTCTAAAATCTAGGTAACTTGCTCTGGAATGTGTCCAGTGTAGCATTATAGAATCTCAGAGCTGAAAGGAACTTTGGAGGCCATCCCATCCAACCTAAACTCAACCAAGATTTACCTTTAAAATATACATAACAAGTTGTCCTACAGCCTTGGGTTGGAGATCTAGCTTTGGATCCTGACTTAAACATTGACCAGCTATGTGATCCTGGGCAAATCACCGATCTGATCTCAGATTATTTCCTCACTTATACAATGGGAATACTAATACCATTTAATATTATTTCAGAATTAGAATGCAACTTATTAGCCTTCTAGTCTAATACATTCTTGAACAAGAATCCTCACTACAACATGCTTTTGAAGAACTGTGATAATAAAGAACCTAATATTTCCATAGACAGTCCATTTCATTTTCAGACAGCCATCCATCTCTAATTTCCTTTGATTTCACTTCTGCATTCTGGAGCCTTATAAAACAATTCTGATCTCTTCTTCACATGTCAGCTCTTCAAATACCTGAAAGAATTCATCATGTCTGCTCTTCTCTAGGGAAACAATCTCTAGTTCCTCCAATCAATCCTCATATAACACAGACTTGAGACCCTTCACCATTCTGGTTGCTCCTCTATGGACATTTTCCTGCTTATCAATGTTCTTTACTAACTGTTGTCCCCACAACTCTATACTGTCCAAGCCAATAAAATGAACACTTCTTTATTTCGTTTCTTAATAGAATGAATCACCAAATCAACAGCTTTTTGTCTGCCATAATACAATATTGTTGACTTACTATAATGAGCCTGTAGTTCACAAAAATCTCCAACTTTTTCAAATTGCTGCAACCAGTGCCTTCCCATCTTGCACTTAAATCATTTTTTTGAATCCAAATGTAGGACTTTACATTTATCCCTATTAAATTTCATCTCATTAGATTCAGCCCAAGGACTTTACATTTATTTCTATTAAATTTCATCTTATTAGATTCAGCCCAATGCTCTAGCCGGTCGAGATCTTTTTTAATCCTGCCTCTGCCATTACGTTAGCTATCCCTCTCAGCTTTGTGTCATTGGCAGATTTGATCAAAATGCCTTCTATACTTCTATTCAAATCATCAATTTTAAGTGGCAAACAGCATAGGCTAAGCACAGATCTCTGGGACAGTTCTCTGCTGACTTCCTGCCACACTGACATGCAACCATTAATGACTGTTCTTTGGGTCTGACTAATCAACCCTTTGAATCTGCCTCATTTTACCATTGTGTAGCCTACATCCATATTTTTCACAAGCATAGCCTAGGAAAGTTTGTCACATGCTTTGTTATAACTAAACAAACAATATCTACAAAGTTCTCCTGATTTAGAAATTTAGTAACCCTTCAAAAAAGGAAATGAGGTTAATCTGGCATGCTCTTTTTTTCAGGAATCCATGCTAATTAGTTTTTTGTGATCCTATCTTTTTTTTTCTAGATGATAGTAAAATGGCGTTTATATTGCACTTTAAAGTGTGTATGTATGTGTGTGTGTGTTTACTTTGCATTTTACTTAGCACTACAAGAAATTAAATCAGTCAACACTGTTTACTCTAGTGAACATAGCTCTCTGCACTTTAGGAAAGCCCAGGAAGGAAGGAAACAAGCATTACTTGGTGTCTATGTGCCAAGCATTATGCTCATTGCTTTACAAATAATATCTCACTTGATGACCACAACAACTCTGTGAATTGTTGCCTTTATTATTCTCGTTTTATAGATGAGAAAACTGTGGCTGAGACAGATCAAGTGATTTGCCCAAGGTCACACATCTACACAATGATGGAAGCCAGAAGTGAACTGTTCTATACATAGCTTAGAAAAGTCTAATTTGGTTGGTAAATTATCTGTGATTTTACTTCAGGCTTTTCAGAAGACTCTCATTTTTCCTCATAGGAATTGTTTTACTTTGGGTTCTCAGATCTTTCTGGGTCTTTCCATCTCTTCTAGACTCACCAAACTCTCTCTCTAAACCAATACCACCAAAGCGATCTCATGGAGGAGGCATGGCTAGACAGAAGTTCATCTTAAAAAAAAAGGCCTAGGGGTTTTAGTCAACATCGTTTCTAAAATTTACAGAACCCAGTACAATAATCGAAATGAGGTCTGATGAAGGTTTCAGTATGGCTAGATAATATATCATCTGAAAAAAGTTCTGGTGGTTTTTTGTTGCCTGAATGCCCAATATTAGTCAAGAGGATGATGTGACTGTCAAAAAAAGCCAATGTGATCTTAAGTTGAATAAACAGAGTCATAGTTTCCAGGCCTGGGAAGGTCATATGGCCCTTTTATATTTTGCTCTGATCAAACCACATCTAGAATATTGTCTTCAGTTATAGATATCATAATTTAGGAAGGACATTGGCAAGCTCTAATGGATCCCTATTAGAATGCATTCCTCAAGGATAGAAGCCACATTTTTGCCTTTCTATGCATCCCTATAATTTGGCACAAATAGTAAGTGCCTAATAATTGCATGTTGACTGACTTGATTAAGCTAAAGAATATCCAGAGGAAAGCAACCAGAGTGTCAAAGAGTCTTCAGTTCATGCCATATGAAGATCAGTTGAAGGAAATCAACATGTTTACCCTAGAAAAGAGAACATTTAGTGGAGATGTTCTAGCTATTTTTGAATATTTGAATTATTGTGATGAGAAGCAGATATTAAACTTCTTCTGTGTGGTCCCAGAGGAAAGATTTGGGAGCAAAAGTCAGAAGTTGCAAAGAGGAAGATTTAGGCTTGATGTAAGGAAACGTCTCCAGATGATATCAAAACCTGGAACAGACAGCCTTGGAAGGTCATTGGTTTCTCCCCATTAGAGGTCTTCAAACACAAGCTAAATGAGCATTGGGAGTTTGTGTGTGTATGTGTGTGCGTGTGTGTGTGTGCGCGCATGTGTGTGTACGTGTGTGTGCGTGTGTGTGTGTTGGGGGGTGGGGAATACGTTGTAAATTCTCATTCAGGTATTGCTTAAATGGGATGGGCTCTGATGTCCTTCCCAACTCTTGTGATTCTGCAAATCTGTGATTTTGACCAGATCAGACCATCAGGACCATCACTTCATTAATTTTGAATTTTGTATTTCTGTTAATGCTATCCAGTTTGTCAATTTTTCAAATATATCGTTTTTCAAATGCATTTTCTAGAACAGAATATGAACTCCAAATATGGGCTGCCCATAATGGAATAGTTGTGTGTACTCTACTTCTGTTCGTGCAACCTAAGTTTTCATTAGTTCCTTCAGCAGTACCGTCACATTACTGGAGTTACAAAAATTATTGTTGTTTAGTTGTTTTCAGTCATGTCTGACTCTCTGTGACCCCATTTGGGGTTTTCTTAGCAAAGATACTTGAGTGGTTTGCCATTTCCTTTTCCAGCTCATTTACAGATGAGGAAACTGAGGCAAACAGGCTTAAGCGACTTGCACAGGGTCACACAGCGACTAAGTGTCAGAGGCTGGATTGGAACTCTGGAAGATGAGTCTTCCAAGGCCAGCACTCTAACCACTATGCCACCTAGCTGCCCCTAGGAAACTACAACCACCCAGATTGTTTTTTCCCCAAATGAACTGCAACCAAGCCACATGTCCCTCATTCTGTGCTTGTATTATTTTCCCTATTATTATCGCCATTTTGCAGATGAAGAAATTGAAACTCAGCAAGGTTATCTGACTTGTCCACAGCCATAAGACAGGTGAGCAGTGGTGTCTTTAAGACTAAGATTCAAGTCCTCTGAATTCTAGTCCAGTGAGAATGTCTTTGTTTAGGATGTTGCATCGAATGAATAGCTGGACTTGGATTTAGGAGAGATGGGTTTGAATTCTGCTCCTGAAATTTGTTAGTGATATGATCCTGGGCAACTCACTGAGGCTCGATTTCCTCATCTGTAAAATGCTAATGATAATAATAGCACCTGCCTCACCAGGCTGCAATGAGGATCAAAGGTGACATATTCAAAGCTTTTTTGCAAATTTTAAAGCAAAATGTAAATTGGAGATGGGTTATATCATAATAGACACATATTTCATTTGGCTTATATAAACTGATCTCACTTCTTTTCAAATGTCAGAACCCCAGGATATCCCTGCTAAGAAGCTACAGATGGATAGAGATGCCTTACTCAATAATCATACCCAGGGTTTCAATGCCATGCAAATAGTAGGCAGCAGCAAGTTCACATTTAAATCCTGAAGAAATTAGAGGCATGATGAGGCTTCTGATAGAATAATTGCTTCACTATAGGGAGTTTGTACAGCTAAAGGTTGCTGGTGTTTAGACTATAAATGAGTTTCCACTAGAGGTGTGGAGGCAACCAATACAATAGGAATGAAGGGGGAGGAGGCAGCCAAGGGTTTGGAGTCATCAAAAGCTCATGATATTTCATCCCTGAAATGGGATTTGAGAAGTATTTATGCACATTTAAAAGCTTTGCTCTATGAAAGAAAAAAAACAAACAGAAATGAAGTATTGAATATTTCCTGACTCCTACAGGGTTAGTTATAGTAAATAGCCACCACTAAAATAATGCCAAAGATATTGGATTTCAGAAAGCACTCATTAAACCATGTGCATTCTGCCAAGAGATTTATTCTCTATTGTTTACTGGCATTATGTAAGGATGGTATTTATACAAAAGGGTTTTCTCTTGCATATTCATCAATTGGGACAATCAATTTATGAGTCCTTTGGGGGCATTGTAAACCCCTAGTCAAGAAGCAATGACATCAGACACCCAAGCCCTAGTAGGAATGAATAGGAAATAGTTTGCAAATGTCTCCTGATAGAAATTGGTCAGACTTCCCTAAAGGCAAGAGAATTTAGGAAAGGCATGCATTGGTTTTCATCTTTACCATTTGTATAACCCTCTGGCAATTGTCCATAGATTTCTGATTATGAGCGAGCTCCATCCTCACTCATTTTAAATTTAAAAATGGAAAGGGTTCTAAATATAGGGACATTAATTGACTCTTCTTTGGTCACAGAAAAGTCTGTGTAACTCCTCCTATTAAACTGATGCCATGGACACTTGGAGCGATAGCAAGTGTGCATGCAGAGAGGCACTCATAACCAAGAGTGCTCCAGGTTCTACCAGTGCTTTGGACCATGGAAGCAACTTTCTTCTGGTAGACAAGTAATTTTATTGAGATGGAGAGCAAGAATAATTGTATCCTGGTCCAGCTTCTTCCACCAAGATAGCAGGAAAAGGAAATGAGTCACATTTCTCCACCCCCCACCCCAGTGGAAAAGAAGAGACAGCAAAGGCAATCAGATTGGGAGCAGAAGCAAAGCATCAACCAGAAGAGGGAAAACTTAATCAGATAAGTCAAAGACTGGATCAGATTGCTTTTCAGAGCAAGTGAGCATACTATGGTTGATGCATCAGTTCATAGTACATATCTTCTCCCTGCTGCCATGAAAAAGACATATATTCCCCCCATCCTCCATATATATGCTCCTATTTACAAGTACTTACTTCCTAGTTGCTCTACTATCACCAGTGGGGACAATGGGGAGAGGAAGGAAAAAATTCAACTCCCCACCCCAAATACAAGTCATATCACAGATTCTGTACATTGTTTTAATGTTTGTCCATGTTTCCATACTTTTTTTAAATTGCTATCAAAATATACATTTTTACAATAATTTTAGTCAAAGACCTGATCAATAGAAAGGAAGTTATCCAGAAAGAATGGAAATTTTCCCCCAACTCAGTCTGGTATAAGGACAACAAACTAATAAGAGAGTTTTGTACATTTTAGTAGTATCTCAGAGCCTATTCATACTCTCTAGACTGCCTTTTGAGCCCAAAGAAAGACATAGAGAAGAACTGAGCCAGTAACAATGAGAGATGGATGTTGGTATATTTGTTCAAGTAATCACAACCTGTACAACACAATCACCCAAGCTCCACCTGCCTACCACAGCAAAGGGATGGGGATTGAAACTTGGTGCTCAATGTATTTCCTCTTCCAACTTCACCTACTTTACCATCTCTGCCTAAGTCACTAAGGACCATAAGTTCCATTTGCTATATATGGAACTAGAATGAAGAAGCACCCCAAGAGCAATTGTAAGAGTAAGAATTTAATTAGGTAGGAGTAGGAAAATAAGACTAAAGGGTAGGGCGATGGGGAGAACTCCATGAAAATGAGGTTATAAAACACAGAAGAGTCCAGGAACATGTTCCTCCAAGTCATACAGACCCTGTTTTAACAACTGCCCAAGAGAGCCCCAGGCTAACATGGCATCTGGCACAGTCCTAGGGAATGACGCCTTTGCTCTTCTGAGCCTCACCATTCTCACAAGCTACATTTTTGGGAGCTAAAACAAGCCTTTGCTGATGCCATATCTCACCACAATTGCTACGGGGTTTCATTTCTCATCATTTACCTTTGATGTCCATGGTCCTCGATGTTGCTCTGTAGAATAACACCAACGCAATCCAAATACAGTTAGTTCTGCTGCAATGCTTGTTTTGAACATGCAAATTTGTTCTAACACAATTAACATGTTAGAGAATGATTCGAGCATAATGCAAATTTTGAGTTTGCTCATGTTCAATTTCATCAATTAAAAAACATCAAGAATTCAGAAAACTGCAGCACTTCACAATAATTCACAATCTGCAGTCTCTATGAAGCCCACTTCCACAAGCAAATTTCAGACCTTTGCCAAGGTAAAGTACCATATTTATTGTATATCTTCTAGTGAAGTAGGAGCTCTGGACAAAAGAAGCTTGGTCTGAACTCACCCCATCCACACCACTCCATCACCCGCCCACCCACCCCCACCTCCTAGGGCCAACTCAGTAGCTCTCAACTTTGCCAGCCCAGCCCCTCTGGAAGCCCAGCTCAGGCTGAGCAGCAGCCCAAGGCTACAGAAGTCATGACTGTTCATTACAGTGTTTATGTATTTCTTAACCATTTGACATTTATAAAACCGTATTTGTTTTTATTAGGTTCCTTTTTTTTAATGTGTCACTGATGAAATTTTTTAGTATTGTACTCCTAATTCCATTTTCCCCATAAGCCCTGTGGCTTTCAGTCCATGATTTTACACAGGATTTTTAGAAATGCATTTGTCCTCAGACAGCAGTACTGACTGCTCATTCTGAGCTGAATCTGGAGTCAGAGACTATTTAGTCTAATTTATTTCTTAAATCCAACAGCCTCTTCATATATTGACTTTAAGAGAACCAAATTGATGCATGTCATTACATAGCCTTGCCCAATTATTGGGGTTGGAGGGAAATTTAAAATATGCTGATTCTGTAAATCCATGCTTTGATTTGTTATTATAATTACTGTAGCATATAATTTTCAGGACCCACCTCCAAAGAAGAAAGGGCTTAAGTGGGGTCAGTAATTTGTGATTCTTCTATGGGGAAATAATTGGGTTCCCAAATAAGGAAAAGTGAAAGCTATCGTTTCCATTTGGCTGTGCTGTGTCTGCAATGTTACATTAATGAATTTTAAGAAATCACGGGTATATAGACAGGAATTTAGTATTAAGAGAAGAAGCCCTAGAGTAAAAATGTAGAGAGACAGGCCCAGGAGGTCCTGATGATGTCAGCTATGAGGCACGAGACCCATGTGGTATAAGGGGAAGGGTGATGGCCCTGATTTATACAGCCTCTTACATAACTAGGGAAGCAGAATGACCAGAATACTCTAAAATGTGGGTTAAGTACTGAAATCTCTCAATCTGAGCCCATCTCTCCACTCACATAACTACTGCCTTAGTTGAGACCCTTATAATCTCTTGGCTAGATAATTGCAATGGCCTCTTACCTGGTCTTCCTGCCTCAAGTCTCTCCCCACTTCTATCCACCCCCTACTGCTGACAAAGTAACTCTTCTGAAATGCAGATATGACCATATGACTCTCTTTTTCAATGGTTTCCAGTAGAATAGGAAGCCATTGCCTCAAGATTAAAATTAAAGCTCCACTGTTTAGCTTTTAAACCCTTCACTACTAGGCCTAAACCTATCCTGTCATCTTCATTGGACATTAGTCCTCCTCCCACATTCTATGATCTAACCAAACTGGACTTCACTCCCTTACTTATCAAACTCCATCTCCTGATGCTTGCCTCTTTCTACTGACAATTTCCATGCCTGGAATTGAGGAACAGAGGAACATGGGGTGAATCATACATTGGAAGTGTTTTACATTTCTGATTAGAAAGAGATATGATAAATTCAAGTTTTTTCTTCTTATCTATAATCACCATATCCTTAACAGACTTATATTTTACTGAAATATGAAAGAACAGTGGTATAAAGATAGAGAATTAAACAACTTTCTCTGTGGTACCCAAAAAACCAACCAGAAAACTAGAAAAGAAGGTAAACTTCTTAAGAACAGTATAAATTCCTTTGCATATATGACTGACTCACACATCTGTGCCTCTTTACCTCATTTGGAATTGTTTCTTTCCTTTTTTTGACTTCTCTATGTTTCTATCCTCTTTCAAAAATTCATCTCTTTCTAGCCCATTCTCATACTTTTCAATTGGGCATTCTCTTAGAATTTAGGCTCTGTTAACCTTTATTTAATTTATCCTTACTTCTAGATTGGTTTTTTGCTGTCCTTAAATCATTGAGAACATTGTATCCCTGTAGTAGGAAGGCCGAATTTATAATCTCAAATATAATCATGTATATGCTTGAATGGTTCGAAATCGCAAGGTATGAGAGATTCTCTAAGTAGAAAACAACAAAAAATTTATTTAGGCCCCACCGCAGCAGATCCATGAACCAGCCTCCCCATTCCAACATCTTGACAAAAAGACTCCAGGCCCAGAAAGCCCGCCTCACAAGAGTAACCAGGAGGCCACAGAAAAACAAGATAGTATTTAGCCAAATCATTTTTACTGGCCTCAAGTTCCTGCTCGCACTCCTGGGTCTACACATAGGTCAGCTCTGCTTCCACAGCTTCCTGCTTCCACAGGTTCCACTTCCGCTGTAGTTGTCTCTTGGCTCACCTTTCCTCGCAGCTGAGCTTCTGGTGTTCTCAAGGCCCGCCTCAATGACCAGAGACCATTGTTTCTCAAGTTGGCCCCTCTAAAGTCATTAATCTACACCCACACAGGTTTCACACCTGATAGGGCTTTGGGCCTGGGGCTTAGCACTTAAGAGCTGAAAGTACTTTCACTCAAAGTAAACAAAAGCCATGGTAAGGAGACAATTTTGCTTAACAACCAAACCCCCAATTAAATTTTAAACTCTTTCCCCCCTTCCTTTGAACTATACAGTAAACACTGTTGACTGATTTTCTCCTAGATGGCCTAAGACTAAATACATATACACCAACTAAGCTTCAATGAACATTAAGACATGGGTGCTATTGTTCAGGGGACCTCGATTCAGTGCAAAAAATCACTACTGTTAGGCCAAGGTCTGTATGAAGAACTGAAAAAACAAAGAAGAAATGAAAACAATCTCTGTCCTCAAGGAGCTTGTGATCTATTGGAGAAGCTCCAGAAATTGCTAACCATGAAAAAGGCTTGGAAAACTAGCAGACAGGTGGTTTTGTGTACCCCAAAGGTTCCTTCCCTTCCAGGTATTCAGCATCCTTATGATGACCCTTGGCTTCCCAAAGCCCACATCCCAATTCTGGTGCTCTACTAACATGGAGATCTTCCCTTGTTCCTAAACATCCCCAGCAAAGTGTATCAGTCCTAAAGAGTGATAACCACATTGGAGCTTTTGGTGATGCCTGGACCTGAGCTAGGGACACTAAGCATTGACCTGGGAAATCAATAGCATCTTCTGCTGCTCCCATATTCCTGAAGCAGTAATTTGCCTTTGCCTTGGCCTTCACCGCTTTAGACTGCTGCCAGGGACCTTATAATATTCATTCAAGAGAGAAGTTTAACAACCAACCAAAGTCACCCCCAGGTAGCCTGATGCTAATCCAGTCACTGATACTAACAGAAGAGAGAGAGGCTATGGTCTCCTTCCCCTACAATAAATCCCAGATTCTTTGTATGCCAAGAATTAGTTCTCATCCCCCATTAATTCAGAATTCCTCCATACAGTCCTGTTATCCTGAGTCCCGTCTCTGTGCCCTGTTCTCTGCTCTGTAACAATGCGTGATAATAGGTTAGGTAGATAAACTCAGCTCTGCTAATGTGCTGGCTAGCTGTGGCTATTTCTAGATTTTTTTTAAAGCTTAACCTACTTATAAAGTCCTTTAAAGTATAACACAAATACAGAAATGCAGAGCTATTAGCAGAGATATTTGGGGTGGAGAGCCCTTTAAATGCCTTTTCAATCACTCTGTCTTAAGAATTTTTCTCACTCTCACCATTCATTTTTGTTGTTTTGTTTTGTTTTTGCCTATCTTTTAACTCCAGTGCTTAGCACAATGCCTAGCAGGTGATTGGTGCTTAATAAATGCTTGCAGACTGACAGACTGACCACTTCCCCGCCTCCCCAAATCTCCCCCCTACTGAAATTGTCCACTGGCCCCTTTTACAGATGCAAAGCACCCCAGTATAAGTAACACTTAACAAAAGGCCCTGCATCGGCATTAACCCAATTCACCACATCTACTTTAGAGTAGGAGTTCTTAACCTGGGATCTGTGAACCTGGTTTTTAAAACTATGTTGGCGGCTGATTTTAATATAACTGGCTTCCTTTGTAAATCCATGTGTTTCATTTCAAGTATTTCAAAACGTTATTTTGAGAAGGGGTCCATAGGTTTCACCAGACTGCCAGAAGGGTCCACAACCTGCCTCCAGAAGCTCCGGACAGTTAAGAGTTAAATCAGATATTCAAACCCAGAAGAAACTTAACTCCTTCGGTCATTGCATGAGCTCCTGACCAGGGAAGAGTTTTGAGAGTCCAATCAAAGCCATGAAAGCCAAAGCTGCCGTCTCTATGAAAACAGACCTTCTTCATAGGGTAAGTCACAGGTCTCTGCTCATCTTTCCTTTACTCCTTCTACATCTCCTCAACCAATTACAAGATTCAAAGATCCCAAAGTGTAGATTTGGTAAAGGGAGAAAAGGTAATAGATGAAACTGTTGCTTTCCAATTAATCACTGTCCTAGAAAAATTAGGGGAGTATCTTTAACATGTCAGAAATGGAGTTTCCTGTATAAAAGAGGAAAACTAGGGAACCACCTTTGGAACTGTTAACTCCATTACCCCTATGAATTACCTGAATGCAGGCTTCGAGTTTTGCAGGAACCCTCCCCTCACCCTCATTTCTTTAGCCCTCTTGAGATATCTCTTCGTTGTAAAAGATCTCCTTACATAAATGTCCTATGGATATGTAAGCCTCATATGTGAATTTTCTCTCCTTTACCTTCTGTCAGTATGGATGCTGACTTACTACATAATCACTCATTCAGAAAGGCATTTGTTTAGAAGTGTAGGAATTAAAATGGAAGAACTTTAATTTTTCTCTTCATTTTAGGAGGAAAAAAATTTTCATAAACAAAAAGCACTAGTTCAAATTGGTGCCAGGAGTGAGAGTAATACAGTCAAACTTCATAGATGTCTAACCACTGAGTTATAATAAATAGAGTGATAGGCTTGAAATCAAGAATTCATAGATGGCTGGAGTCAGGAAGATCTGAGTTCAGATTTGATATCAGATTGCTTATTAGCTATGTAACACTGGGCAAGTCACTTAGTCACCGTCTGCCTCAATTTCTTCAACTGTATAATAAGAATAATAGTAGTACCTACCTCTCGAAATTGTTATAGGGATAAAATGAGATAATTTTTGTGAAGCACTTAGCACAGTGCCTGACACGTAGTCAGTGCTTAATAAATGATTTCACCCTCTTCCTTCCAGTGTAAGGAAGGCATTGTATTATGTCCCAGAGATGAAAATACAACGAGAGAGAGAGAGAGAGAGAGAGAGAGAGAGAGAGAGAGAGAGAGAGAGAGAGAGTCTGTCTGTGTAGTCTCATGGAGATTTAATTTTATATGCTGATAAGTTGATGCATTCTGAGACACATTTACTTCCAGGGAAAGGAAACAAGAAGCTAGGTTCATCATCCTGGTGATTTGTAACTTCAAAAAAAAGATTAATTCTACTTTAAATGAAAGTCTATTTTTCTTTTACAAGTTTATATCTCTAGAAATATACACTAGATTGGCCCCATATTTAGTAGGAATTAGGAGTAAAGGCCTTAAAGAAGCTACAAAGTCCATCTAAGGACCCCAGATTTCTCCTGGAAAAAAAAACTTTTTTTAATAAATTTATTTTGATATATCTTGTTTTTACATTGCTAAAATTTCTTCCTATATTTCATCTCTTCCCCCCTCTTAGAGGAGAAATTCTATAACAATATTTCTCAAAGGAAAAGAAAATGAGGAAGAAAAGAAAAAATAAAACCAATCAATATATGAGGAAATGCCTAATAATATACGTAATGTTCCACACCAGTGGACCTCTAGCCTCTACAAATGAGTGGAATGGGAATGTCTTCTCATCCTCCTCTCTGAGGTCATGTTTGTTCTTCAATATTTATTTTGAATTTTGTGATTGTTGGGTTTTTTTTCCATTTAGAATGCTGTGGTCATTGTATATGTTGTTTTCTTGTTTCACTCACATCAGTTCATGTCTTTCTTTACTTCTCTGTATTCATCATATCCATTATTTCTAATATCATAGTAATATCTCATTATATTCATGTATGAAAATTTGTTTAGTCATTCTCCAATCAGTGGGAATATACTTTGTTTCAAATTCTTTGATACTACAAAAAGTACTGCTATAAATATTTATGTGTGTATAAGGACTTTCTTCGTATCAAGGACTTCCTTAGCGTATGTAAGCCTAGTAGTGGAATTTCTGGGTGAAAGTGTATAGATATTTAATAGGCACTTCATTTACATAATTCCAAATTTCTCTAAAGAATGGTTGTGATGATACATAGCTAAACCAACAATGCAATAGTGTTCCTGTCTTCCCACAATCCCTCCAATATTGACCATTCGTCATCTTTTCCAATTTGCTCAATTCTCAAGATATCATTAGATTTTTAGTTCCTTGAGGACAAGAACTATCTTCTGTATTTCTTTGTATCCCCATCACCTAGTACAGTACCTGGCACATAGTAGGTGCTTAATAAATGCTTATTAACTGACTGATTGCCTTAGGGTTGTTTTGATTTGCTTTTCTATTGTTAGTAACCTGGAACATTCTTTCATATGATTGTTCATAGTTTGCAATTCTTTTGTGAACTTTTTGCTCATATCCATTGACCGTTTCTATGTTAGAGAATGGCTTTTGGTCTTATGTGTATGCGTGTAGGTATACATGTAGATAGATATAGATGTATATATAAAGATTTGTATAGATATGTTGATATATAGATACGGACAAATGCCATATATACATATACATGTGTATGTATTTGTATATAAACACAAAAAACATTATCTGAGAAAACTGATAGTTTTTTTTCCTATTCAACTGCTTCCTTTTTTAGCATAGATGCATTAATTTTGTTTATGCTGAAGCTTTTAAATTTCATATAATTGACATTACCTATTTTATCTTCTGTAATTGCCTATCCTTGTCAGGTGAAGAATTCATTTCCTATCAATAGATGTGAAAAGCATATTATCTGCTTCTCTTCTAATTTGTTTATGGCATAAGATTTAATATCAACTTTATGTTTTCATTTTTAACTTATTGCGGAATATGGTGATTGTTGTTTATCCTTCATTTTCAAAGAGGATCATGATATCAGAAAGGTGGTGCCATGACTTGTGAGTGAATTGTATTTAAGTGCACAGTCACCAGCCTCACTTTCTCCTCTGGAGTCATCTGGGCCCAATGCTAACATATAGATCAGGAAGACTGGAAATGGCCCCCAGATTATAATGAAAGATATTAGTCTATGCCAGACTGCATTTTGTGTTTCCCAGCAGCTTTTATCAAATAGGGAGTCCTTTATGAAGTAATTTATGTTTGGGGATATAACACTGTATTATTGAATTCTGGTCCTCACTTGTTTAGTCTGTTCCTTTGATCTATCTTTCTATTTTTAAACCAATGTATTGCAACAATTCATCTAGCAGCTGTTGTGGAGGTGAAAGCCCAACACTAGCCCAACAACAAGAATGCTGCAAGCACAGCTTCTTTTGATCTGCTTTACTAAGGAAAGCAACTTTAAGGGGTTAACAATCTTATTTCAATAGAATATACAAGTATCATTCACTTAGTTCAGTGGAAAAAGCCAGCACCCTGAACTTCAGAGCAAATACAAAGAAATTACAAACATCAACAGACAGACCTTGTCTGATTCAAATCTCAATGCATAGTTACCAGGGTTTAACAAAGTCCCAACACCCGGGTTTACAAGCTGGAGGGCTATTAACTACAACTGCCCAGTGTCTCCACATCAACACACCTCCAAGAGTGAGAGCCCCCAGCAAATAGCTCTGTTCTCTCTTTTTATACACTCTTTAGCCATCATCAAATGTCATCTGAGCAACCAGAACTCAGTCTCCTACTATTGGCTCTGGTCTTAGCAACTCCCCTTAGGACCCTGAGGGCTTCATGCCCCCATAGGCTTAGAACCTAGTAGATAGGGGTTTGGGCCTGGGGCTTTGCACCTAGTAAGGCTCAATCAAAGACACTGAATTAATCATTCTAAAACAGTAAGAAAGTATCAACTTAATTGCCAATACACAATGCCAAATGTTTTTTTTTTGATGGCTGTGCTTTATAATATAGCTTATGATCTGGAAGTGTAATTCCACCTTTAAAAATTACTTTATATTCTAAATCTTTCTGTTTCTACAAATTAATTTTGTTATTATTTTATCAAGTTTAGTAAATTATCTCTTTGATAGTTTAATTGGTATGTCATTAAAACTGTAAATTAATTTTGGTAGCATTGGCATTTTTTATGCTGTTAGTATGACCCACCCATGAGCACTGAATATTCCTCCAGCTATTTAAGTTGTTCTTTAGTTGTTTAAGAAGTACTTCATAACAAAACCTATACATGTATTTTGTGGGCTTTGGTAGATTAATTACTACTATTTAACACATTCTGTAGTTATTTTGAATAATATTTCCCTTTCTATGACTGCCTCTTGAATTTTCTTATTATTATATAGAAAGCCTATTGAGTTTATGGATTTATTTGTAAACTGCAACTTTGCTGAAGCAATGGTGTTGATTAGTATCTTTGCTGATTTTCCAGGATTTTCTAAATAGACCATCATGTCATAAGCAACTACAGATAGTTTTATCTCTTCTTTGCCTGCCTTTACACTTTTAATATCTTTCTCCCATCTTGCAATTGGTAGTATTTCTACAACTTTATCAAATAAAAGTGAAGAAAATTGGCATCCTTTTCATATTCTTGGATTTATTGGGAAAGCTTCTAATATATCCCCATTGCATATGACACTTGCTTAGGTTTTTTTTAATATTAAAAAAATAGATCTCCCTATACTTATGAGGGTTGTACTTTGCAAAAGCTTTTTCTGCATTTGTTGAGATAATCATGTAGTTTGGGATTTTTAAAATATAATTAATTATGTTGTCTTATTAATGTTGAACTATCCTTCCCTCCTAGTTATAAATCCAGTTTAGTCATAATGAATGATTTGTTGGATAAAGTGCTGTAGTCTAACAAGATTTTATTTAAAATTCTTGTATTGATAACTATTAATAATATTTTATAGTTCTCTTTATTTCCTTTATCCTTTTCTAGTTCAAGTATTAGGATTATATTTTTTTTAAAAAAAGAGGAATCTTGTAGAATGCTCTCTCAATTTTTGAGAATAATTTATGTAACATGGGTACTAATTATTGTTTAAAAAGTTTGATAGAGTTCTCCTGAGACTCTGTCAGGTCAATGCAGTATTTCCCCTCCAATGAGGTGTTTTCCCTCCTTTGGTCTTTATAACTTTCTTCTATTTCTTTTCTGAAACTGTATTATTGAAAATCTCAATTTGCTTCTTTTCTGTATTTTATATTTTTAAAGATATTTCTCTATTTCTTTAATGTTCTTGGAGTGTTCTTTTTAGCATATAACTGTAGAGTTGGGTTCTGATAATTTTATTTGTTTCTTCTAATTTTGTTGTGGTTTCATCTTGCTCATTGCTACTTTGTTAATTGATTTTCTGGTCTCTTCTTTTTAATCAAGTTGCTAAAGGTTGATCAATTTTCTTAGTCTTTTTGAAGAACCAGCATTTAGTTTTGTCATTTCTATACACTTGCTGATTTCCAATTTATCTGTATCTCCTTCAATTTTCAACATCTTTTTTGTGCATGCTTACTTTGGGTTTATTTTTCCTAATTTTATTTTTATTTTAGTTTATATTTATTGATATTACTATTTATTAATACAGTATATTGATTTTATTATATTGAATAACACTTTTATTTTAATTTGATGTTTAATATTGTACTTTATATTTGTTTATTGTGACTGATAATTTGATGTTATATTAAATTATTCAACAAGATATTGTTTGCATTTGTTATCATTAATATATTGATCAAAAATACATTATTATATTTTTATTTATTATGTTTTATTGATTCCTAATATTTAAAATACACATTCAGTTCATTAATCCTCTCCTTTTCTATTTTGTTAAAGTTTTTAGAGATATAACTTTTCCCCTCATGCCTGTTTTGAATGAGTCCAAGAAATTTTGGATCATCGTTTCATCATAATGATTCTCTTTCATGTAATTAATTGTTCCTATGATTTGTTTTTTGACCCATTCATTATGAAAGACTTCATTACTAAGTCTCTGTTTGGGTCTATGTCTTTTGTTTATGTTTAATGAACTGATTAGTATTATTGTGTTATGATTTCTAATGTATATATTTGCTATTTTTGCCTTTTCCCCATTTATTTGCAATATCTCTGTGTCCTAATGCATGGTTGGTTTTTGTAAAAGTGTCGCATAGTACTGAGAAATATGTGTATTTTTTAGCACTCTCATTTGGAAGCTACCATAAGTTCTTTAGCTCTAGTTTCTCCAGCAGTTTGTTTGATTCTATATATTTCCCTTTTATTTATCTTTTTGTTAGATTTGTTAAAAATGGAGAGTACTGTTGTTAAAAATAGAGACTACTAAATAGAAACCATTGTTGTATTACATTTCTTATAATTCAATTAATTTTTCCTTTATGAATTTAAATGCTAGGGCATTTGGAGCATATAAGTTTAACATTGTTATTGGTTCATTGTCTTTGGTTCCTTTTAGCATAGTATAGCTTCTTTTTAAAAATGTCTACATATGTTGAGAATGTTTAATTTTGCTTTACCTAGTAGCATGATTTCAACTCCTACTTTTTTTAATTTGCCTAATGCATAATAAATTTTGTTCCAGTTCTTCATTTTTATTCTCTTTCTTTTTTTAAAATGTATTTCTTATAAGCAATAGATTATGGGGTTTTGTTGTCTTATCCAAATTGTCATCCTGTTCCATTTTATTAAATTGTTTAAGCCATTCACATTTAAATTTATGAGAGTTCAGGTTATATTTTCTTCTATTTGTCTCTAACTTTTTTTTGAATTAAGATTTTTTCTTCTCTTCCCCTTAAAGACAATGCTTTTTCTTTTCTGTTATTTTTGCTTAATCCAGTTTAAGGCAACCATCTTCCCATAGGTTCTCTTGCCCTCATTCTGGAGCCCACCCTTGATTTTGTAAGCCCTTTCCCTAATTTTGAAGTTTTACTTAATTCATTTCTCTTTCTTTTATCTAGTGATCTAATCTTTCCCCTCTATTTTATCAATTAAGTAGTTAAATAAAAACATCTTCTTTCCCCTCCCTTCTATTCAACTTCTTTTGTTCTTTTTTTCCATTTTCTGTACTTTTTTTCTAAGAAGTTTCTTTCCTTCATTCTCTTCACTAATTCTCCTCCAATTTTTTTCTATTCCAAATTTTTATTCTTTGATTCATGGTATTTATGCTTATTTATTCTTTCTTTGGTCTGTGTTCCTCATATTAAAGCTTCCAAAATACCTATTTTGAATTCCTCTTCTGATGAATTCCTATGTTATTGTCTAATAGATCTTGGCTCTTCTCCCTTTTTTCTGTTGTGCCTCACTCTTAGAAGTATCAATTCCTGTAGGAGATAAAGAGGATAGAAGTATTATCCCATGGTGAAATTTCTCCTGTGTACCAAGAATCATCTTTTTCATATTAATATTCTACCAGTGTTTTTATAGGGCTCTAAGATATAAAATACAACAGTTTTCAAAGAATTAAAAATTAGCATCACCCAGAGGGCAATGTGGCAAACTTACATGGTTGATCTGAGCAGACCGTAACATAAAAGCAATGAATAACTTATAATAAATGAAGAGTCTCATAAAAGAAATGTATGAGTAAGTGGTGATAGTGAGCAGGTGGGCAGTTAACTGAATTTCCTACTGGTACCCTTATCATGTCAGGATAAATTGAAAGCCACATGCTCGTGGAGTGGAACTCATGTGAATTTATGGAAGGACATGGTCAAGTCTGCCAGAATGGGCAGGCATGGATGAGTTGTGATCTGCATCTTTGGAAGAATACAGTATAGTCCCCTGTGGAGTACCATTGAAGGTAGGTCTATACAAGCTGGTCAATTTTGACAGTTTAGTCAATCTGTCACTTCCTTAAAAATTATCCAATTGAATATTTATATAAATTAACAATTCAGTCTGGTCAAAACAGAACATGGAGTCAAAACAGCCTGATTCAGGGGTTTCCTAGTTGAAAGCAACATTTCAAACTTAATGTGCTTTCCTTCTGATGAATGAGGAAAATAAACCCAGCCCATTTTTCTGTTTTGTCCTCATTTCATTCAACAAAATGCTGTGCCTGCACCATAGCTCAGGACATAAGAATTGCTAATGTGCTTGGAAATGTTTTTTTTCCTTTTGCAGAGAGAAGAATGATTGCCTGCCTAATGTTGGCTCTCACATTGGCACTCTGTTATCCACAACAGAGGACAGAAGATTGAGAAATAAGTCATAGAAGAGTAAAAAATATCCACATCACAAACTGCTATATTTATTCTCCTGCTGTGACACATCAGCAAACAGTTGTTCCTTGACTCCTGTAGATAAGGATTCTGTCTCTGGCAAATTGACTAGGAAGGAAGTGGGAGAGGTGGTGGATGATGGTGGCAGTGTTATTCTCTTTTTAAAGGAATAAGTCAGAGAGCAGAGTATGACTGGTCGATCTTTGCTTTTTATCACAGAAAACAGGGGCCAAAATCTTCTAATGATTGCCATTCATTCATTCTTAATTCATTTCCCCTCCCAATCTCAAGGGAAAAGCAATCTCTTTACTTCGGTCTGCCTCATTTTTCTTACCACAAAATGACAGCCCCAGGATTGTTGAGCTAGGTTGGGCACTAGACCTGGAGTCAAGGAAGTCTTGGATTTGAATTTGATCTCAGACATTTACTAACTGTATGAGGCTGGGTGAGACATTTGGCCAGTATCTACCTGCGTTTCTTCCTCATGAGTATGAGAATAGCACCTACTCTTGAGGTGCCAGACTAAGAAGAATTTTTCTTGAGGTGGAAAACCTAATAAAACATCTGTCGCCACTGGAAGATGTGTTGCTTTGCTTTCAGATCTGTTGTGTCAGCCAGAATTTATTTTCTTGAGGGATCTGAAAAGGAAAGGTTTGCATCTACCTGAATCTTCCTGGTCAGTCAAATTCTCTTTTCCTCCGTAAACTCTCAGTTTCCTCATCTGTAAAAAAGATATAATAACATTTGCTTCACACATAATGTTGTGAGAATCAACTGAAATAATACAAGTAGAGGGCTTTGAAAATAAAGATCTATATAAAAGCAAGTTATCGTTATTATTATTAATAATAATAATCTGTGAAACCTTGTAGCCAAGATGTTACATTACATGAGAGTTTTTAGAGCCTTTTATAGTGTGGTAGAATGGAAAAGAAGGCAAAGTTTTAGAGACAGAAGGATTCAGCATCTCTGTTCTGCAATTTACTACTTATCTGACCTCATACCAACTTTCTAACTTCTCCAGGACTCAGTTTTCTCATCTGTTAAAGGAGGGAGTTGGCCTAGATGATGCTGGAGGTCCTTTCCAATTCTACATCAATGATACCTTAAGTATTTCCTATAATATAGTTGAACCTTTGTGACCATAAGCAAATCAGTTAATTACTCCTAGCCGCAGTGTCCTCATGACCCATGGAGTTAGACTAGATGACCTCAATGGTCCATTCTAGCTCAAAATCCATCAGATAATTACCTATGCCTTATGTGATAGTGAAACACAATTCTCATGTTAGTGTTAATCCTTCCAAAACAGAATAGCTTCAAAATTCACCTAAAGCTTCTTTATATTTCCAGAGTTTGCTTAATTAAATTCAACAAGCTAAAACATCAATCAGCGTTTTGTGAAAAATGCACACATACATAGAAATGGACAAAATTCATCAGTTTACTTCCGTTTATAATACCAAACAGGAGAAAAGTGTCTCCTCTGATTATAAATCCACTACATTGTCTGAAAATGGAATGGACTCCTTCAAGCAGAAGCTGGATAATCACTTTGTTTCCTCATCTGTAAAATGGGGATTATAATAACACCTACCTCCTAGGGTTATTGTAAAGATCCAATGAGATAATAATTGTGAAGCATTTAACACAGGGCCTGGCACATAGTTAGCACCACATAAATGTTAACTTTTGTTATTATTATAATATCTTATAAACAGAAATCACCATCATTATCATCATCATTCACTCACTCTCCCATACAGGATTTTATAGCAGACATTGTGCCAGGCTAACAAAACTGGCATTGCTAAAGCCTAGGAAGTAGCTAGGACAGTTCAGCTTCTTTAACCCATGACAAAAGAGTCTGATTTTTAATAAAAGGAAGTCCCTGCCCATGGCGAGCTTGCAATCTAGTTTTTGGAAAATACAAATAACCAAATAAATATGTAAAGACATGGATATATAGCTTATCATCAGAAAAATGCTGTACAATCTCGTTGATTTAGTGGTACTTTTTTCCCTTTGATTTTGTATTAGTAAGGACAAATGAGAAGAAGAAAAGCTAAATAACAAGGTTAAGATAATGACAAAGAAAGGGGAAAAGAAGATGCATGGAGGCCATTTTAAAGGTCTCTCTATGGGAAAGCTTCAGGGAATTAAATATAGGAAAGTTTTGCTAGTCCTTGAATTTTAACACAGAATCTATCTATCTTGGACAATTACAGGTCTTCTGAGTTTTGTGTTTTTATCATGCAACTATTTCAAACTCTTATTTGAATATTGTCTTAAAATGTGTTGTCCTGATAGGAATATATTCAAACACTCAAATGGATCTGTATTCTTATCATTATGGAAATTCCCTCCAATGATGCAGATTACAGTCCATCCATGCCTCCCCATCCTCTGAGAGTCTTCTCTTATCCTCCCATAATTTTGCTACCCAATGTGTTGGAAGATTTCCTTGAGTTCTGTTGACATAGCAAGGATACTACTCTGGTGTCTATCTGTCATCCCTCTCCCTTGAACATGTCCAACCTGTCTTTCCTTCCTATCATATAATTCCTTGATGTGTTTAACTGCTGTTCTTTGGAGTTCCTCATTGTTCATAGGTTGCAGTGTGTTCATAACCATCAGATACCTCTTCATTGTTCTCTGTGTGATATTCATTTTTAATTTTTCAGAAATCTTTGGATTTCATGTCTTACTACCATAAAGCAATACTGACAGAATGTTCCTATTAAAAAAAGATGGGCCTTTAATTTTATGGAAGCTGGAGGCATGACAGAGATTTTCACTTTCTAAAAGGCAACTATTTCATGGGATTTTTCTTGCTAAAGCTATTTTAATCAACCACCCTTCGTGAGTTGAAGCTGTTGGTAGGGGTGGGAAATGGCTAAGAGGAAAATCACCACATTTAAATTTCATGTAGTATCTACCAGCAGATACCAGTAGAAATATCTCTTAGGAGGGTAAGATTTTCACTTTTTCAAGAGGAAAGTGGAAAGTGAGCTTTTTCTTATTAAAAAGAAAAATAACCATAGCTTTTTGAACAGATACAAGAGGATTTCTTTCTCTTTCATCATCTGTTACATGGAAGAAATGGAAGATGTACTCTGAGGGTGCTAAAACCTTTGGGAAACTACTACAGATGGAAGTGTTGAAAGAGAATATCCAATAGAATCATTCCTCAAGAGGAAATAATCATAAGCAATAGTTATTGGGAGATTTTATATATATATACACATATACATACACACATATATAATATATGTATATATTAAACAAGCTTGCTTGAAATATAATCATAGACAAACCAAGAAGGAGTTTAACAATTAACAAAAGACTAGCATTCAAGTTATGTTGGAAGCAAGTATTTCCATCAATTCCGAAGATCAAAGCAAGGTTAGATAACATTTTGATTGATAACAGATGAGAATTATGGAGAAAGGTACTGAATTGTACCTTAGATTTTACTTTCTTTAAAAGCTTACATTACAAATATTTTAATAGAGTTTAGCAATATTGTTTGTTCCTTGCTCTTTTAATAAAGACTTTTTACATTTTAATATAAAAGGGCAAGAAAACTTATAGTTTTAATATGATTCTTAGATTAAATCAATCTAGGCCATAGAATTGTTGGTTTGGACCACATAACAAAGGAACATTTAGCAATATATCCTAATTGTATTTGCAGTTCTTTGGGATGGTAAAATTCAAATCTGCAGACATACCTGTGTAAAGTGATAACAACACTGTAGTAGAGACTCACTGAACCCGTATCTACAGAGTCTTTTCATGGGCGGGGAGGAGGAGGAGAACATGAGATTGTCAATAATAGTCATTGTTCTCTATGCAAAAAGAATCTCCTAATTTGAAAAACCTAATGACATAGTGTTTGAAAGGCAGCAAACAAAACATACACACTATCATCCTAGAAACAAATCTCACAGATTACATACTATAATCTCCATCCCCATTTCTTTCCAGCTCCCCTTTATGAGTTTTTTCTTCCCCGTATTAGAAAGTAAGCTCTTTGAGAGTAGAGAACGATCTTGTTTTCATGTATTTGCACTATGCAGAGTGCCTGACAGTTCTCTCTCTCTCTCTCTCTCTCTCTCTCTCTCTCTCTCTCTCTCTCTCTCTCTCTCTCTTTCTTTCTCTCCCCCCATCTATCCTCTATCACTCTAGGTAAAAGCAATACAAACTGAAACATTGCCATCATCTCACATTAAGGCTGCAGCTTTGAAATGTGCACACACTACAGAGCAAAGGAAAAAAAAGATTTAGAAGAGAAATTTAAAATCTCCTAGCCCACTGCCAGGTAGAATATTCAGCATGCCAGGAGTTAAGAATAAGAATCTGGTGCAGATGTCTAGCCCAGGGGGAGCGTCATTTCAAGGACAGCAAGGAGAGAAAGCTTCCTGATGCCTTACTTATCAGAGATCCCTAAAGGACAATTTAGAAGATGGCTTTGGAAAAGAATCTCATCAGGGCCCTCCTGGGAGGTGAGAGATTTGGTGGGAGACTGCTGTGGCATGAATTTTCAAGGGCCATTCTGGGCTATGGCATCTGCATTATGGACCTACGCAGTAAGATTCCATGACTGTTCCCAGGATCTTAATTCTGTAACCTCTCCTCACCACAGTCAACACCACCAACCACAGCAGGGAAATAAACCAAAGCCCGAGGCTAGAACCACTATAAAGAATCACATTTCTCCTACCCCACTTTGCCTTTCTCCCACGCGTGCAGCAACACAGATGTTTTCTGCTATATCAACCAATTGACTGTTTTCTTAAAACTCCAAATATTTTTCATCCTTAGAAACTATGCGAGTCAGATTTAGTCAAATATAGGTAGTAATTTGAAAATTCAAATCTTCTGTTCTCTTCCCTTTGAATATAATAATAATTCACATTAACAATTCATTAAGGTTTACAGAACACTTTTCACAATAGCTCTGTAAAGAAAGTAATGTAGATAGTATTTCCATTTTACAAATGAGGGAATTAAGGGTCAGAGAAATTAAGTATTCGACGGAGGTCTCTTGGCCAATAAGTGGAGAGGTCAAGGATCTATCTGAACCTGTCTTCTGTTTCCAAGTCCAGTGCTCTTTCTATGTAATACTGTCAAAAGTGGGTCTAACTTTCTAGCCTTATTAGACATTATTCCCCTTCATGTACTCTTCACTCTATCCAGAATAACCTTCTTGAATTGCTCATGCATGATGCTTTCCGTCTTCTGTCTCCAGGCTTTCACACTGGGCTAGCCTATATCCTGTAATGCACTCTCTCTATCCTGCCACCCCTTAACATCCTTATCCTCCCTTCAAAGCTCAGCTCTAGCTCTAGCTCCTGTATGAGACCTTTCCTCATCATCTGGAAAGGCATCTGGCACAGTGATAAATGAAGTGTTGGACTTGGATTCAGGAAGATCTGAATTTGAATCACATTGGGCAAGCCATTTAACACCAGCCTCAATTTCTTTAGCTGTAAAATGGGCATAATAATAGTGCTTACCTAATAAACCTGTTATGAGGCTCAAACAAGAAAATATATGTAATTATTTTCCAACCCTTAAAGAGCTTTTTTAAGTGGGAGCTCTTCTTCTTCTTCTTCTTCTTCTTCTTCTTCTTCTTCTTCTTCTTCTTCTTCTTCTCCTTCTCTTTCTCCTCCTCCTTCTCCTGCTCCTCCTCCTCTTCCTCCTTCTCCTCCTCCTTCTCCTACTCCTCCTCCTCTTCCTCCTCCTCCTGCTCTTCCTTTTTCTTCTCCTTCTCCTTCTCCTGTGTACGTGTGTCTCCCCTCAGTAGATACAAGTTCCTTGAGGACAAGACTGTATCCATCTCCAACACTTATCGCATAGTAAACACTTAATAACAATTAGGTAACTCAGCAATAGGCCAGTAAGAAAGGGTCATCGAAATTCAGTCTTATTTGCTATGGATGCAGGTTTGAGGACTTGCTTCCAAGTCACTACATGAACAACGGAGTGTTCTAATGGAGAGGTTAGCCCTATTATATGACTCTGCAGTTTCTCCATTGGAGCTTGTTGTAGGTACTCTCATTTCCAGCTCAGATGCTATTTAAAAGGCTTTTTCTTCATCACACACGATTTAGACAGGACCTCATCATCAAATGTCTGTGCATGCTCTGAATGGGGGTGAGGGAGAAGGGAGGTTCCCCCATTACACATTATCATATAATTCCAGAAGAAGGCTCACCATACCACCCTTATGCGTTGGCAGCAGACGAAACGCCCCTGTGCATGCTGAGAGGACTGGATCCCCATTGGCCAGTCCCTCCATTACATACAGTGACTCTAATGATAAATGGAATTATGAGAAATTAAAATAACCAAGCTTGGCCTCAAAGAAGAGGTATGAGATTGTAGCTTCCTCCTTTCTGTGCAAAATGGGGTGGGGGTGGGGGGAAGTAGGGAGGAAGAAGAGAAGAGGCCAGCTGTGAAAAGCTGCATAGAATGTTGGGCTTGGTTGATACATTAGTTAGTTCTGCTTGAACTTGTTCTTCTTTGCTATTTGTCATAAAAGATAGCTCTCTGAGAGATATAGGGTAAGATTTATTGGGAAATATTGGGAAAGCAAAAACAAAAGATATCAATAAATTTCATTTAAATTCCAATGGCTAGAACTTTCTATTTCTAAAACTTCTGTCTTTCAAACGAAAGGTAAACAATACGTGACTTCATTACAAAGGACACAAAATATGTCCTGGACCATTCGTAAAGATTACAAGTTTTTGGAAAACTGGGAATTTCCATAAAAAGACAAATGATGAATATTTGATCTGTAGTTTAATCAGCATGAGGACACTAACTAGCCATACCATTTTGGGGAATTACCCTAATTAGCGATTCCTAGGTCCTCCTCCTTAGGAGGTACAACCCTGTCCCCTTCGTAGTCAATTACTTACATTTTTATTGTCCCATAACTATTTATGGGATCTCGCTAGTAAAAAAAATCTTGTATTTGGCCTTATTCAGCTCCCAACTGAATTATAAACAATAAAATGTTTTATTCACAAGAGGTAAATTTGGTGGCTGCAAATAATTCATTTCTCTCTGAGGGGCATAGAATCTCATATCATTATCAATCATCATATGATACAGGAGAGACTATTTTGTATTTCTTGATGATTTGAGACACAATATTAGGTCTGCCGGATGTTACTATATGCAAAGAAAGAAGCGCAGATTTCCTTTGGTAATTCAATTTCTCATTCAATAAAGAACATAATCAACTTTGAGATATATTTTCCCATTTTGGATAAATAGGTTCTAAGATATGGGGTTTGGGGAAAAGAATATAGCTATATCTATATAAAAGTCTAATTAGAAGGAATTGCTTTTAGCTTTCTCACTTTTCTGATAGATGTAAATTCTATAATAAAACTCTGAGATTCAATTATGAAAAAGAGAGAGAAAGAGAGAGAGAGAGAGAAAGAGAGAGAGAGAGAGAGAGAGAGAGAGAGAGAGAGAGAGAGAGAGAGAGAGAGAGACATTAGACCAAAACTTCATTTTGTACCTCCATCCATCAGGGACACTATCATGCAAAATAAGTTGACAAATTTGGTTAGGCAAAGGAAGAGCTGGTTTTTAGAAGGCAGCTTTTCTGGTCATGCATGAATTTTGTATTTATAAAGATATTGGGTTTCCCTGTCACCCTCTTATATCACACAGGAACATATATGACCAGTAAACAAGTACAGATGAGATGGTAAAATATGAAGTCCAATAACAAAGACACTGTTTTTCAGACTGGGAAAATGCAAATCAGAAAGCTGTGCTGGGCAAACAATGTCTTAAGCTAACAGTGCTTTGAAGCAAGAAGGAATTAAAGAGGGTGCTCACAAAATCCTTGGATACAATGACAAAGCAGCTCTTTCTCATCTCTTCTATCAGTTCATCTAGACTCTTTCCCATGATCTTCATTCACAGTCTAAGTGATTCATCAAAGACTTTCATTTCCTCTAATTATTTCCTTGGCAATTATCCTCCATATACAAAAGTCAAAGAATTTAGAGTTCGTAATCTCATGAATATGTTAAAGACATGTAATTGTGCCAACAGAGGGAATTTCCTATGAGTAGGGAATCGGGTAGGGAACCTGTGGCCTCAAGGCCGCAGGTCCCCCACTCCTGTAAGTGTGTGAGGTATGTCTACCCGTGTAGATCTCAACTCATCTATAATAAAGCAGATAAATTCTAGGAGGTTACCTGAGGTTCACAGAGATTAAATGATTTGCCCAAGGTCACACAACTAGTTAATGTCAGAGACAGGAATTGAATCCAGGTCTCCTGACCCTAAGCCCAATATTCTATCATACCATACTGTCTCATTGATTAGAAGAACATTAGAGTTGGAAAAGACCATAGAGATCACTTCAGTACAACTCCCTCTTCTAACAGGTAAGAAAACTGAGAATCTTATACAGGGCCACACAGTGAATTGTTTATGCCACATCCACCAATGGGGAGGTAGCGGATAGTGTATTGGACTTGGAATAAGGAAGACCTGATCTTAAATCCTTCCTTAGGTACTTACCAGTTATGACACCCTGGGCAAATCTTAACCTCTCTTTCAGACTCAGTTTCTTCATATTCCAAGTAGGAATGATAACAACACCTACTTCAGATAGTTGTTGTGGGGATCAAATGAGATAATACATGTAAATTCCTTTACAAACCTTAACACACTATATAAAGTTAGCTATTATCTCCAATGAGAAACATGTAACATGAAAAGAAGGAAAAAAAAGGCTTAACTATAAAAGGCCAATGATTCATGGTATTTGTGTATCTATTACATTGACACATGTTATGTTGTTCATCTCTGAATTTATTTACACATAGTATTGTTATATGCAAGCAGCAAGTATTTAACGTTAAGTGTTTCTAGGTTTCAGGCAAGCTACTAAGCGCTGGAATACAAAGAAAGGCAAAAAATAAACAAAAACTTAGTCCCTGTTCTTAATCATCTGAGATGGTAAAATATAAAGTCCCAGTAACATAGACACTGTTTTTCAGAGTGGGAAAATGCAAATTCTAATGTGAGAGACAACTGTGGATACAAGATATAGATGTGTGTGTGTTTGTGTACAGTGTAATAGAAGGCCATCATGAAGGGAAGGTGCTGCACTAAGGTAGGATTTGAGTTGAGTCTTTAAGGAAGTCTGGGAAGCCAGTAAGCTGAAGTGAGCAAAAAGAGCATTTTAGAGACAGCCAACAAAAAGGCAGAGTGGGAAACTGGGGTGTGCTGTGCAAAGGCCAGCTTAGAGGGATCATAGTGTGCAAATGGAGTAAAGCTAAAATACTAGAAAACTAGAGAGGCACTAGGTTATGAAGGGCATTAAATGACCAAAGGATGAGAAGCCGTTTGAATTAACTGAGTAGGGGTGAGGGGCCTGATGTGGGCTGACATATGCTTTTAGGAAAATGACTTTGGAAGCTGAGTGAAGGATGGAACAAAGTGGGGAGAAACATGAAGCACAAAGATCAATTAGAAAGCTCTTAGAATAGTTTGGGCTAGAGAGGATGAGGGATTGTGCTGGGGTGTCAGCTCCTAAAAAGCAGACGCTAAGTCAAGTCTCTTGCCTGAATGGAATCTAGCAGCACAATACAGTGAAAGTGGGTTTGCAGTCAGAAGGCCAGGGTTCCATCTCTGTCATTTACCACCTTCATGACCTTAGACAAGGCATGGCCTTGAACTCTCTTGCCTCAGGTTTCTTCATCTATAAAGTGAAAGAATTGGGCGAGATAACCTCTAAGGCCCCTTCCAGCTCTAATCTATAAAACTATAGGGCATTATCGGTGCTCAGAAATATTTAATGTAACCCAAGTCCCAAAGCCCATTGTTATAAGATGGGAGAAAAAGAGGGAGATGGAGATGGAGAGGGAGAGGGAGTTTTAAGACCTCTTCCAGTTTTAAAATTATATGATTCTATTCAACTTTCTATCATAGGTAACCTGAGATTACCTCTCCTGGTTATGAAGGATGTGTATTACGTTACCTACCATGCAAGCTATTATTTCAGGATTGATGCTTATAGTGCTGCTTTGGAGAAAGTTTGAGGATGAGTCATATGAATGGAGAAAAGGGTGGCTTGGGTGAGGTTTGCCTAAAATGATTAGAATGACACTGTGCTATGGGGCGTGGGAGACAAAGAAAATGAAGACCAAGATTAGTGTGAGATTCTAAATGCCAATGCGGGGCTACCTCCAAGCTTCAAGTGCCAAGTAGGGGTAATGAGAACATTCAATCAAAGTAATAGCTGGAGAAAACAGCTTTTGTTCCAACAATAAGGACATACTAGAGTAGTACAGCAGTGGCCTCAGGAATAGTCAACCAGTAAGTATTGGAAGTATTTGGGCCACAGTATCAGCAGCAACCAAGAAAAGAAGATATGGGAGATATTGTGCAGTTAAGTGTTGGGGGGATAACGACAAGGCCACTGCAATGATCAAGCTGGATATCGGGAAGAGTCATGGAGAAATATGAACATTGTTCTTTTTTTCTTTTTCATCTTCAGCGAACAGCAAAACACCCTTCTACGATATGGAGGCAGCATGGCTGTATTAGATAAAATATTGACTTGGCATCAGAAAAACATAGGTTCAAATCCTGTTTCTAATACTTAGTAGCTACATGAGGCCATGACTTAACCTCTCTGGGCTCACTTAAGGAGTCAGACCAAATGACCTATTGATTAGATCGTGATCTCCTTGAAAACAGATACTATCTTTTACCTTTCTTTGTCATCCCAGCTTTGGTAGAGTGCCTGGCACACAGTGGGTGCTTAATGAATGTTTATTGACTAACTGATTGATCTCTAAGATTTCTTCTGGCTCTAAATCTACGGTTCTGATTCTATGTCCTGGGAATAAAAAGCTGCTGAGAAAGCAGGAGAAGGGGCTGAATATTAAAGCAAATTTGAATTTCAACTCAGCAAAGGCCCTCGCCTAGATGTATAGTATTAAATGTGTAGTTGTTGTTTAGTTGTTTTTCAGTCATTTCCAAATCTTCTTGACCCTTTTTGGGGTTTTCTTGGCAGATATTGGAATGGTTTGCCATTTCCTTCTCCAGTTCATTTTACAGATGTGGAAACTGAGGCAGACTTAAATGACTTGCCCAGGGTCACACAGCTCCTAAGTGTCTAAGGCCCGATTCGAGCTCATTTCTTCCTGACTCCAGGCCTGCTGTTCTATCCAGTGTGCCACCTAGCTACCTGATGTTAAATGTAGGAGTCACAAAAGTTACTTGATCACCCACTGTCTCTCTTTTCATCCTTCTTTCTCTCTCAACAATGGCCTAATGACTAGGTTCTCAAGATATGATTTCTGCATATGGAGGGGTAGGATTTTACATTTTTCCAGGGTTCGCTTTATGTTAGCAGTATTGAAATAAATGACTTGGTGTATGTACACGCGTGCACACACATACTGAAATACTAATGTGTTTTAGGCTATATGAATTTACCTTAAGATATCATTGCATTAATATCCTTCCACGATCCTTTTTCATCGTGGAACATGAAATTGCTTTTTTGCATTCAATCATCCACCAAAGCTTTTTACGACATATTACTATGTCACAAATATTACCTCTTAAACATTTTGATAGCTTGGCAAATAGGCTGGCGTGTTAATGTCCCCTTCGAAGTTTTCTAGTTGTCTTCTCTAATGGTTCATAAGACCAGAACATCAGAAAAAAAAAGACAATCAAATTTGTAAAGAATTGTGAATGTGTGTGAAATACTATTTTTAAGCACATTTAAGTCTGACTCATGTTTAGATCTTACACCATCCTGAGCAACATTGCCTCCTAAAACAATGAAGTGCAGTGGAGAAGAAACTGGGTTTATTGAGAGTTTAGCATAAGATGTAATTAAGTCACATCATTTGAAGAGTATTTGTAAATGAAACAGGAAGGAGGACAGCAAACAGACAAAAAAAGTCTGCCGGCATAACATTCTCTATTCATCATTGATGACAGGATTTCTGGGGATGGGTAAAAACAAAGGATCACAGATTTAAAGTGGAAACCAATCTTACATATCATAGCTCTTTGAACCATTTTGGCCCATTTGGGCCCCAACCCCTTAAAAGCCAATATACAGAGTCCAGATGGGAGAAAAATCCCCTATAGGTGTTAGTATCTTTTAGATGCTCCTGTTTGCAAATGACATGTTTTGATTGCATCAAGCCCCATAATACTATAGAGCTTCTTCAATGAAATTCACAATCACTCAGAAGAGAACAGCCTAATAATCAGATTTTCAAATAGTATGTGGAGCTTTGTCCCCAGGAACCAACATGGTGGGGTAGTATCCTTATTCCCAGGGTGGGAGGCTTGCTAGAGTCAGCTGTATAATCTATATAGGAAAAAATTGATAAAGAATGCCTATTGTTGGAACAGTGAGAAGCCCACTGAATCAGTGTGTCATGCATTTATCTTGCAAAGGTGCTACAAATGGATAATAAGCTGGCCCTAGAAGTGAGTAGGAGTAAAGGAGTGGGTTGAATTTCCTTTGGGGGAACGCCTGGTGTTCTAAATGATTCTATATTGCTCCCTGATACACAAAGGAAAAATATCTTTTTAATGTCAACGTTCTCCTTGTAAAATACATGTCATTATGAATCATGCAACACCACAATCTTTAAGGAATCAAAATTGCTGCTGATCCTGAGTATTATGGAGATACATGGTGATCATAAAGTTACACCTAGAAATCTATCTAGAAACAGCACTTCCACTTCCTTTCTCCTCACTTTCTTTTAACTCTTTGTAGTTTGCCTTCTGACCTCATCATTCAGCTGAAACTGCTCTCTCCACTTTACCAACGATCTCTTAATCACCTAGTAGCCTGATCTCTATCCTCCTCCTCCTTCTTCATCTCTCTGCGGCTGTTGACACTGTCAATCACCCTCTTCCCTGATACTCTCTTTTTTTCCTAGGTTTTTATGGCATTGCTCATTTCTGTTTCTCTTCCAATTTAACTGATCACTCCTTCACAGTTTCCTTTGCTAGTAACACACTACAAGCAAGCTATGTGACCCTTAAGTCATTTAAGCACAAGTCACAACTTGTCTCAGCCTCCATGGGAATGACCATATCATCTGCCTTTAGAAGGTAAGGCATGGCTAGGTTGTACTATGTTACCAACAATAATTTATTTGCAAGAAATGGCATAAAAGACAGATTGTTAAACAATCACCAACAAAGGAAATACATAAATTGCAAAAAAACGTTGGGCAATCATATAGTCATATGATGGAAACAAGGTCACATGACAGCAGAAGGATAGTCTGAATTCCGAGTTAGCTTTAATGAAATGTTAAAAGACCCCTTAGACATTCTTAAACTTTTTTGGACCCTGTTATGGACCCTGTTAGTAGTCTAGTAAAGCCAATGGTCAGCAGCCACTGAACCATTTCCAACAAAATTTGCCCTACAAATAACAATCCTTTGTTATAGTTCTATAATCCATGGAGGGAAAATATCAAATAGTTAAAGAATGCCTATTATCCAAAAATAACACTGAGTTGTATAGGTGGATCATTGAAGCAATTTGTCAGTACAATTGTTTTGGAAAGGCATATAAATGGACCACAAACTGGGCCTAGAATTGAATAGGAGGAAAGAGAATAAGCTAGATTGCATTTGGGAAACTGCTTAGGACTCAATATTTTAAAAATAATTGATATATTTTAGTTAAAGGTTAGTGAAAATAAAATGGTATTTTTTTTCACATCCAAGTTCACAAACCTCTTGAAATCTATCCAAGGACCCCTTCCCTCAATGCCAGGTTAAGAACTTCTGACCTAGAGGAAGGCTCCAAGAAAGTCTATATAGGATTCAGAGATAGGCATAGTGTCAAGAAGGCATTGATGGGTTCCCAGCTAAAGTAATTAGAAGGGAGAGTTATATAAATGAAAAACAGATTAAAGTATTGAAGCATGAGGCTTATTTTAAAAGTCAAGTCCTCATGGATCCTTTTATGATTCTTCCATCAGCCTATAGATGGAATTAACCATATCAGGCATATGCTTCAGATAAGGAGAGAGAGAATAGTCTAAAAACTGGAATTCTCTAAACTTTCAGGTGAATTATGGTTTCCTAATCTGATATTCTTCCTACAGCTGTTACTAAAAAGACAAGCTCCACAAAACTTAGTCTGGTTTTCACCACATGAACTAGTTACTGGAAAACCAAATTTAGGAGGCTGTACTAAATTATGTCAAGTCTAGTTAATGGCAAATTTTAGTAGAATTACCTTGGGAATCTCTGCAAGTGACTTGGAACCAGAATACTGTTGTCCTGAGAATGCCCTGAGAATACTATTCCAGAATGTTCAAGGGAAAGATATTTCCAGAGATCACATGACTGCATGTGACAGCTCGGACTCAAGATGAAATATGCTGATTGCATTGATTTTGGGAGTGAGTTACCAGAAACATGGAGACTTTGTTATTTAATATCAATGATCATTGTACCACTTTGGCTTTAATGTTCCCTGGTGTTTATGTTTGTTTGCAAGAGAGGTATACTCAAATTCCTTTTATTTATTATTCAGGGATCAGGGCCATTCCTACTGCAACTTTTGGGCAACTGAAAATCTTCTGTTTATACTACTCTTGCCTGACCAAGATTTGATTTATGGAACAATAATGTTAACTATTTGACATTCCCCGAGGAGAAGCCAAAGGGAAGTTTGAGTTTCCTGAAATGATTTTGTTATTCCCCTAGCTAATTGTATAAGGATTTCTCTGACCTTAGTTTTCTTGGTTATTTTGGCAATATGTAAATTTCCCCTTTCAATCAACCCATAGTGTGGCCTCTAAATGGAGTTTAATCTGTAAACTAATTTAGTTTACCTATGGAATCTGTTTAACAAGGTGTGTTATGGGATCAAGTGAAATATAGGGTTATAAATCCACATAGCTATGTTTGTTCAATTCTTAAGACACTGAAGAAAGCCTGGTATGATGATTTTTTTTGTGTGTTTGTGTGCTACTCATAGCCACGGTGCACTTGTTTCCTAGTATAAATGTAAGACTCTTGACTTATAGCCCCTGAGACTTACTCAAATTGATCCCTCTGACTATGAGACATTGAGAAAAATTTGTCACCAATCTGGCTCCTTCCCTTCCTTAAAGGAATTCTATCAAGCTCTAGATAAGTAGTGAGAGGGATACCAATGAGTTGGGTTATTTTAGTGAATCCCCTTTGAAATCATAACCCAGCTTCCTGGTTCTGTAGTTATGCTTTCACTAGTATGAGAATGTTGGACTTTAAGCCCAAAAGAAGGGATTGTGGATTATTATTTATCATTTATTAATATTGTTTGAGCCTAACTTTATGGCACTAGAGATTGTTTGAACCCAGAATGTCTCCTTTACCACAGTAACTCCAGGAATGCTGGAGATGGCTACAAGGAAGTTCGGGCTTCCCCGTGTCCTGGATCCACACAAAATATTCCTGTTTTGGGCACCCTCACCCAGGTCTTGTTTTGGGTTCACCCAAGTGTAGCAGGAAGGCCGAATTTATAATCTCAAATATAATCATGTATATGTTTGAATGGTTCGAAATTGCAAGGTATGAGAGATTCTCTAAGGAGAAAACAACAAGAAATTTATTTAGGCCCCACCGCAGCAGAACTGTGAA
>CM053627.1:100113627-100166246 GCA_028646595.1 Phalanger gymnotis | reverse complement strand
CATGACTCTAACACGGTTTGGCTATTCATTGATATCATAGTGCCTGGCACGTAGTAGTTGCTTAACAAATGCTTTTTAACTTGACTTGTTCCTGGAGGTAGCAGGGACAGGGGAATAACCTAGTCATACTTGTTCTTTAGGAACACTTTGGCAACTGAATGGAGGATGGACTGGAGTAGGAAGAGACGTAAAGCAGGGAGAGCAATTAGTGAGCTATTACAGATGATGAGGGGCTACTGTGCCAGGGTGAAGGATGAAATAAGTGGAGAAAAAAAGATTGTATATTAGAGATGTTTTGAAGGTAGAAATCATTAGACTTGGCAATAGATTGGATATGAGGAATAAGTGTGAGGGGTCAAAGATGATGTTGGGAACCTGGGTGACTATGACTCTGGAGGTCTGGTTCCTCAGAGGATATAGCATTAGAGGCCACTGTAATAAGCCTGGATTTCCCTATTTAAGTTTATATTGTTTGCCTCATTTCTCTTTCATGTGGTTTTCATGTATTACCTGATCCATCTCTCCATAGCACCTGTATTCTTTTTGGTTTGGTTTGGTTTTTTTAATATTTTATTTTTTCTCCAGTTACATGTAAAAATAAATTTAATGTTCTTTTAATTTTGAATTTCAAATTCTCTTCCTCCTTCCTTCCCTCTCCCCTCATTAAGAAGACAAACAATTTGATGTAGGTTATACATGCGCAGTCATATAAAACATATTTCCATATTAGTCTTGCTGTGAAAGAAAACATGGGTCAAAACAAACAAGAAAAAATAAAGTTCAAAAAGTATGCTTTGATCTGTGTTCAGTTCAATCAGTTCTTCCTCAGAAGGTGGATAGCATTTTTCAGCATAAGTTCTTCAGAATTGTATTGCTGGGAATATCTAAGTCATTCACAGTTGATCATTTTACAATATTACTGTTACTTTGTACAATGTTCTTCTGGTTCTGCTCACTTCACTTTGATCAGTTCATGTAAGTCTTTCCAAGCATTCTGATCATCATTTCTTATAGTAAAATAGTATTCTCTCACAATCATATACCACAACCTGTTAAATCATTTCCCCATTGATGGGAATCTCTTCAATTTCCAATTCTTAGCATCACTAAAAGAGCTGCATAGCAACTATATTCTTAAAGGGCAGGTTGAACTGGGTGCCCTAAAACCAATTAGATAGATTTGAGGTCGCTCCCTCCTCTAAATTCAATGATTCAAGGGCAGCCCAGAGAAGAGAAAACAAAACAGAGATATGACAGCTGTCTTCAAATATTTGAAAAGCTGTGATGCAGAAAAGGGAAAATGCTCAGACTGTATTGCTCCAGGAGATAAAACCAAGATAACTGAGAAGTTACAGGAAAGCAGACTTTGGTTGAAATCAATGCAACAAACATTTATTAAAGCTTAGCTTAGCTACATGTGACATACTTTTCAATATTAGAAATAACTTTCTCACAACTAGAGCTAACAATCAAATGGGCTATGTCACAAGGTAATGAGACCTTTAGGAGGTAACATGATTTCCCTGGCCTCAAGTAAGTGAGGAAGATTAACTAGATGACATACAAGGTCTCCTTTGATTCTAAATTTATGGCCCTATGATCTTGACCATTGCTGCAAGTATTCAAGCATCAGATAGATATTCTTATGTAAAATCAATCAGTCAATAAATATTTATCTATCTGTCTGTCTGTCTATCTATCTATCTATCTATCTATCTATCTATCTATCTATCTATCTATCTATCTATTTATCTACCTATTTATTTATAATAGCCTACTGGGTTCCAGATATTATGCTAAACTCTGGGGATGCAAAGAAAGATAAAAGACAGTCCTTGCTCTCAAGAAGTCCATAGTCTAACCAGGGGAGACAAGATGCAAACAACTATATACAAACAAGTTATATATAGAATAAATTTAAAATAATAAAGAGAGAGAAGGCACTAGAATTAAAGGAGATAGGGAAAAGCTTCCTGTAAAAAGTAGAATTTTAACTGGACCTTGGGAAAAGCCAGGGAAGCCAGGAAGTGGAGATGTGGAGGGAGAACATGCTGGGCATGAGGAACAACCAGCAAAAATGCCTGGAGTAGAGAGATGGCACATCTTGTACATGGAAAATCATGGAGGCCAGTGTTGCACAACCGAAGAGTTCATGGTCATAGGCAGGAAAGAGAAGTAATATGATAGAAGACTACAAAGGTATGAGAAATGGGGGAGGTTGTGAAAAGCTTTAAAATACTTTTGATCCTAGAGGTGACAGGGAGCCACTGGAGTTTGTTGAGTGGGGGCTGAGGGTGTGACATGGTCAGAATTATGATTTAGGAAGATCACTTTGATTGATCTGAGTGGAGAATGGGCTGGAATAGAAACTTGTGGCAGGGAAGCCATGGCAATGGTCCAGGTATGGAATGATAAGGGCCTCTTCTAGGGTGGTAGCTATGTCGGAGGAGACAGGGAGCATATGCGACAGGTGTTACAAAGTTAAAATGACAGGCCTTGTCAATAGATTGGAAATGGGGAGGTGAGAATGATGAACGGAGGATGTTACTTCGATTATGTCCCTCAGAGACTGATGAAAATGGTGTTTATAGTGTCAGGGAAGTCTAGAAGGGTGAAGGGTTTGGGAGGAAGATAATGAGTTCTGTTTTGGATATGCTGAGTTTAGACATTCAGTTCCAGATGTCCTAATAGGCAGGTGGAAATTCGAGACTGGAAGTCAACAGAGAAATTAGCACTATATAAGTAGATTTGAGAATCAACGGCACAGAGATAATTGTTTAATTGATGAGAGCCAAGATCACTAAGTGAAATAGTTTAAAGGAAGAAACAGAAGAGCCCTGTGGAACTTCTAAGGTTATCAGGCATTACCTGCATGAAGTGCCAGCAAAGGAAACTGTGAATGAGCAATCAGAGATATAAGAGATGTATCATAAAACCCTCAAGAGATAGAAGGGATGTATCACAAAATCCCTCAAGAAGGATGTGTCACAAAAACAGAGAGAGAAAGGAGAATACTAAGAACAAGAGGGTAATCAGTAGTGTCAAAGACTGCAGAGAGGTCAAGAAGGATAAGGATTGAGAACACTTCACTAGACTTGACAATTAAGAGATCATTAGTAACTTTGAAGAGAACAAGTGTTGGTTGAATGATGAGGTTGGAAGTTAGACTGTAGAGAGTTAAGAGGAGAGTGAAAGGAGATGAAGTAGAGGCACCTATTTTAGATGGCCTCCCCAAGGAGTTTAGCCACTAAAAAAGAGTAGTGATACGGAACAACACGTATTGGGATAGATGGATGGATCTAGCAAGGGATTTGCGAGAATGCAGTAGATGTTTACATATTTGTAGGAAGAGATAGACAGGAACAGACTGAAGATAATTGAGATGGTGGGGATGACAGAGCGAGTAGTTTATAGTCAGGTATGCCAAAGTACTGATTCCTCCACTGGGTGACAGGTTAAATTAGATAAGAGTAGTTCACATTTATATAACACTTAAGATATAAAAGGCAATTTCCTGCAAAAACAAAATCCCAGAGTTTTAAGTTCCTTTCATGAATAATTGTAAAAAAAATTCACTCAACTAAATTAGCAAATCAAATATATGTGGGGAAATTACATAAATTTGAGAAAATCTTTGGGAAAGGCTATGATAAGGAAAAGAATTAAGTACATTTTTAAAGGAGCTTTTTCCTCCCCTCAAGGTATAACCTCTTCCCCTTCAGTCCCCAAAATGTATTTATTGCAACATTTCTTCTCACACTGGTGTTTATGCCAAACTTGATATTCAAAATATCAGGTTCTATTTTGTGGAAGTGCCTCAATATGAGAAGTAATGATATACAAAGGACATGTATCAGTAAGATTGTTATGTGCTCCTTAGGCCAAAGATAAAAATTCTTAAGCCATAATAAAGAGTCTTTGTTGAAAGCTTTGACTAAAGAAATGATTCATTGACCTAAATGACAGAAATAATTTGGTTAAAATTTTCCTTTCAAATCTCTCTTCAAAACAGAAAATTAGCTCTGAAGCCAAGATAATACTATGAGAAATGCTTATACAAGAATATATAAGCTTATATAAGAAAAAGGATATATAAGCTTATATAAGAAAAGAGCCCACACCACATATAATATTTCACTTTTCCCTATTTCTATTTTAGGAGGGACATAAAGAACTGTCTTTGGCTCTGACCTAATCTTGCCCAAAAGTAAGAGTGTTACACATTTCCCAAAGAAAACTGGCCAAAGATATGGTTAATATTAGTGTGTTGGCACAATTTTCAATAGGAAAATTATCAAGAATGCTGATTAAATTTATTTCATTTGTCTTCCCAGACCAAAACTCCTTTCCCTGGCCATCGCTCTCCTATATTTGTTGTTTCCTCCACTAGAGTGTAAGCCCTTCAAGGGTAGAATATTTTGCTTTTGTATTTTGTACTTATACTTCACATAGGGCTAGCACATTCAAAAGTACAAAAGTAAGTGCTTAATAAATGCTTTTATTTTCATTCCACTGTCTTTGGATTTTTTTTCAAGTTTTATTGATGCCTTTCCAATTTTTTCTACACAAAATATATTTCTCAACATATGCCTCTCCCACATGGATTAATCCGTTGGAACAACAACAATAAAAAATTAAGCATAACCAACCGACTAAATGAACACATTTCACAGTCATAGTGTGTACAACATTCTGCACCTATCAGCCTCTCCCTCTCAACTTGAGGAGAAGAATGAGTTCCTAAGGACCGAGATTCATCATTGAAAATCATCTGAGCCTTGATTCACCTTATTGGCATTTTTATTGCCGTCATTTCATATAATCATTGCTTTCTTCACTCTGCTTTCTTCACATGGTTTCTTTACTCTGTAGCAGTTCATACTAGTTTCCCCATGTTTCTCAGGATTCCTCACATTCATCATTTCTTCTGGTAAAATCATATACCATTTCCTAACTGAGGGGTACCCGCTTTGTTTATGGGGCTTTTTCAATTATCAGGAATGTTCCTGTGACTATTTTGTAATTTGTATATATATATATATGAATACATAATATGCATACATATATAATCTTTGTAAACTGACCTCATTTGGAAGTAAATTTTGTATTGTCTGGGCTGAGGGTAGAACGACAGAAAAATGTTTTCTTGGGGGGTAGGTAATTGGGATTATGTAACTCGCCAGGGTCACACTGCTAGTAAGTATCTGAGGCTAGATCTGAACTCAGGTCCCTCTCACTCCAGGCCAGTGCTCTATCCATTGAGTCACCTAGCTGCCCCTAGGAAAAAAAATTAAATATTTAATATTTTAAAAATATTTATATGGAGGAGTAAATTGTGAAAATTCTAGAAGGTAAGTGATATGTGAAAAATGTAGGAAAGGCAGGGAACTCCAATGAAGATTGGCCATTTGTCTATGTATAGTGTGATTTTTACTTTTCCCTCCTGTGTTATAAAATTTTTTATCCCAGGAACCTCTGGTACACAGGACGGATTAGGATATCCATAAACTCACAGGGAGGGGCTAAAACAAGCAAGAGAAATAAAGGTTTAATGGCCAAGGTATTCTGGGAATAAGCCAATGATCGGTAAATCAAGACTTTTTTATTAAGCTCCTGTTATGTGCCAGGAGGTGGGTGTACAAATACAAACAGAAAACAGTTTCTGCCCCCAAGGAGCTTGCATTCTATTGAGGGATAAACAAGAAGATACAAAACACATGCAAAGGCAATGTGGGACTATCCACATGGGAAAGAACACTAGCAGATGGCACGACTGAGAAGGGTCTCATGGTGATGGTGAAACCAGAGCCATAAAGGTAGCTAGGGATTCTAAGAGGTGGAAATGAGAAAGGAAGGGAGTGAGTGTCAAAAGATAGAGGCTGGAAATAGATTCTAAACCAGGTAATGATAACTACATTCCTGTGGCTCTTTTAAGTCTATAAACTGTTTTTCTCATAGCCATCTTGTAAGATACAAATGAAGGAGCTGATGTTCTGTGTGGTAAGTGAATTGAGCCAGAACTCAAATTCAAACTTCTAATCCCAAGCCTACTGCCCTTCCTACTACTTCTCGGAGCAGGTAATGTCATAATATGGTTACAATCCCCCACATATCATGTGGAAACCTCAGCTTGTGAATATGAAAACTTGCCTAGATGTATTTATCTTCTCCCTGTATTTGATAAATTAAAATTGTATAGTACAGCACAACATTGGAGTTTGGAGTTTGACCAAGATGCTACACATAATGTTGGACCAAAGATGTCACAGGCCCAAGAATTGGGCTTTATTTAACTCATTCATTCACTACTGTGGTGTGTTCAGTGGCGATAAGATATATACTTGTACCAATCTGCTTGGAAAACAAAAACTATTAGCATTTACTCCCCTATCCGCTATCCTTTATTCTTTAGTTCTCCACAAATTAACTAGAATCTTTATGATTTATAATAGCAGTTAAGTACCCACACATGCCTATAACACATAAAAGGAACAATCCACTATACAAACACATATAGACTTAATTACAAGTACATCCACTGTTGGTGATATATATGGACAACAATGAATATTTGAATGGGTGACCTAAATTCCCTACAACCCTTTTATTAACCAAGAAAAGGCAATTACAGAAGATATGTCAAAAAGAGATCTCCAGCACTCAATAGGGAAAGGAGTTGTAATATGTCTGGAAAGGTGGACACCAAAAATCAGCAGAATGACTAAGCATATGAACCCAATCCTTTGTCTATAATGGTGGTATTGAGGAGGGAAGGTTTTCTGCTAGGTTTTAGGGAAAACACCCTGCTCCTTTCCCTATGATGTACAGCCATGTTATGTATGATTTCCCAATTCTGACAGTTTGGTCTGAAACAGATATGAATCTCATGGGTTGCTATGCATAGAGATATGTTTTTAGAGGGACTGTTCCCACCCATGAGTCCTTTTGTGACCAGGTAGAACAGACATCAATAACTGCTTGCTGTAACAGAGTAGGGTTGGTGACCGTGACTTGTGAGAGTTGTGTAAAAAATGAAAGAAAACTCCTCTTTAGAAAACTGCTGAAAAAGTTCCTATCCCAAGAGAACTAAGGTTTAAAGTTCCTCTCTAGGGAAGGGAGAAACTCAAAGAGAGAGATGACAGCGATCAGGGTCCAGCCAGAAGCAACAGAAAGATGCCAGTATGAGCTTCTGCAGGGATGACCAGGTGCTAATATGGCACAGAGGCATGGTAGAAAGTATGAACCCAGCTACTTCTAGGAACCTGTAGGGTCAGCCTATGAGAAAGGAAAAGGGAGATGGTTCAAAAAGTCTCTACAGCTCTCTGTTACTTCCAGGATCAAATGTAAAATCCTGTGTTCAGCTTTTAAAACCTCTCAAACCTGGCCCTTTCCTACCTTTCCAGTCATCTTGCGCTTTAAGCCCCTTCACACACTCTATCATGCAGCAGCGCTGATTTTCTTGCTGTCCCTCACACGTGATACACCAGTTCCCAACTCTGCCTTTTCATTGACTATGTCTCTTCTCTAGAATATTCTTTCTCCTTTACCTTTGCCTTCTGGCTTCCATCAAGACTCAGATGAAACCCCACCTTCTGCAAAAAGCCTTCACTAGCACTGCCCTCTCCCACTCTCCCCATCTCGCTGCTAGCATCTTCTTTCTAAGATTACCACCGATGTACACTTTACATATATTGTATATACATGGCTATCTCCCTCATTAGAATATAAGCTCCTTAAGGGCAAGGACTGTCTTCGCCTTTGTATTTTTATCACTTAACATGTCGCCTGGCACATAGCAGGTGCTTGATGGTTTATGAACTTCCCTGGCAGGTCCAAGAGAAAAGGCTTAGTCGGAAAAGCTACAAAAAAAAGAGGCAATCAGAAGCCAAGCAGGAGTCTTGTTGAAGACTCATAGGCAATTATGATTGAAAATGCCTTTGCCTGTTGAAAGGACCTGGAGTGTCTTGTAGCTTATCCTTTCAAGAGCTCCATCTAATCCTCTCTTAAAGACTAGCAGAAGCCTAATGATAGATTAGTACACCAATACATTCCCGGGGAAAAATGAGAAACAATTCAATCAAAGAATATATTGTAAATTAGAGTTTTATTAGATAAGAAGTTGGTATTAGATTGTCATATAATTACGCAGATATAATCACTGAATACTGTGAAATGAATAGCTCTCATTTAAATTTATGTTATTTGAAGATTCCATTTAAAAAAAGATATAGCATCAAATCAAGTATCTAGGGGCTAATGATCTAATTTCTGAGATGTCTGATCTTTCCACTACATATTCCTTTGGATGGATGCTCTTTGGTTCTCATGTTGCTCATTAGCACACTCGCCCAGAGTGGGAAACAGAAGACAGAGAATCCAAATCAGTTCATTTTGTTCCTTAATAGCAACTCTGATCCTAGGCTGAAGGATGATATTGAGATGATATGGCTAATGTGAGGTTTTTGCATTATCTATGAATTTCACTGAACATGTTATCTCTGTCTTTAGTTGCCACGGATAAAGAATTGCCAAAAGGTTCCATGAACTGCTATCTTGGATAAGGCAAGAGCCAGTTTTCAAAGGGCAAATTCATAAATATGAATATTGTTAAGGAAAAAATATTATATCTATGCCCTCTGAAATCTAATGGGGCCACAAAGCACACCTTAAGGATAATTTAGGTTCTGCTATAAAGGCATCATGGGCCATTTCATTACTCAGGATTCTCTTTGCTTTAGACGATCTACCCCTATAATTTTGTTATGCTGCCCACAGGCCACAGGAGTGAGTCCCAGATACACATGGTTCCTATGATCCCAAATTGTGAGTTCATTCTATTTTTAATTGAGCTTAACGAATATTTATTGAGTGACAACTACATGCTGTATGCTTTGAAGAAACAGTGTTAGATGAAGAAATTACTTGTGGCATGGGTCATAATTTGAATTAATGGAATTTGTTTAAAAGTTGTGTTTTTAATGAACCAATGCAACTTTTAAACCTTTAGAACAAATACAAAATAGAAAGAAATTGTTTGTATACTTCTCCAGTTACTTAGTAATTCTTAGCGAAACCACTCACAAATGTGGTTTTATTTCCAGACCTTTGGGTATATTCTTTTTTTCTTTAAAAATTTCTTATATACTGACCCATTAACCTGGGTTTAAATTCCACTTCACTTTAACCGGGTGATCCTGAGCAAGTCATGTAACCTCATTGGATCTTAGTCTCTTCATCTGTAAATGGGGCATAACAAATGCCCTTACCTCATTGGTTCATTGTGAGGATGAAATCACTTTAAATTCCCTGGGCTTCATTTTCATCTTCTATATAATGAGGAGAAGGCAGTAGATGGCTTCTGATGTCCTTCCCAGCTCTAGCCCTATGATCTTATGAAACTATGGTATGAAATAATATAAATAAATCACTTTTCAAACCTTAAGATGCTATATAAATGTGAGCTATCCTCTTCCTCATTATTATTACCCCCTGACAGCTTTTATCCCAGCTCCCAGCACATCTCTTTTGTCAAGGCCCAGGAGTCATCTCACTGACTGCTGCCGTAAGTTGTCAAAAGGCTTGGCTTGCCACTCTAGCTGTCTTTCTCAGCTAAAAAAGGTCAAAACTTCTTTTGGCTTCCTAGTAAAAATCTTACACTGTTTGTGCCAAAGTCCTGAGGAATCTCCCTTTGTTTCTTGGCAAGTTTAATAGTGAATCCTTCAAAGAATGATCCTTAACCTTCCTGTGGTAGGGATATAAGATAAAACTTCAACAATATGTCAAGGACCACACAGAATTGCCATTTCCATCCACATTAAGTTTTCGTAGGGACAGATGCATCAGACAGAGATGAAGCCAGGAAGACTCTTTTTAACAGCTATACAAAGGCTAAAAATGAAAAAAATAAAACAAAAAAAAATAATAAAACCTTTGTAAGAGGCCAAGCAGACAAAAGTAATTTGGGGATGACTTTAAATGAGAATCACACACCTGATCAGTATAGTCAAGTTCTATAATTCCTTGTCCTATAGACTCCTCCGGAATATAAGTAAAATGCTATTAATAAGCATTCTTTTAACTAACATATCCTATTGGCAAAAGCCAGAGACAATCAGTGTGGCCCCTTGTCCTCTATTTTTCATTTGACCCTCAATTCTCATGTGTCCTAGAAGCAGACTATAAATCTTGTCTCAGGCCTTTTCCACTTTTTGGCAGAAAATTCATTAAACAAGGGGTCTTTCCCTCTGTATCAGGCTTCAATGTGCACACATTTCACAGATCCTAAGATAGAAGGAACTTTTTCAGAAGCCATCTAATTTAAACATTAAGAACATGAGCCTCCCCTATATTATACTTGACAGGCAGTTCTTTCAGCCTTTGCTAAAAAATTACCAATGGAGGAGAAAACTAAAAAAAAAAATTCTAAATTTGACTATTTGCAATTCCCACCCACTGTGCCTAGTTCTGTCTTCCAAGGTCAAACAGAAGTCCAATTCTTTTTTCCCCTTCAAATCCTGTTCCCCAGGATAAACATTTGCAAATCATTTAACTTGTCTTTATATCACATGAACTTGAGGGTCTTCATGTTGTTTACTCTTCTACAAGATTATCAATTTCCTCCCTTAAGCCCGCCATCTGAAATGAACATAGGAGATCAGACCAGGCCAAATTTAGTCCTTTCTCTAGCCCTGGATACAAAGCCTCTCATGGCAGCCTAAGATTGTATTAGTTTTCCTGAAAACCATATCACAGTTAAGGTTGTAGTATAGGAAACTCCAAGATCTTTTTCAAGGCCACTCTTGTTTACCCACACCTCCCCATCTCATACATGCATTGCTGTTGTTTTTTAACCCAAATGTAACATTTTTCCCTGTTCAAATTTCAGATTAACTGCTTTATGCTAATGTTCTAGAATCCTTGGTTTGTCAAACATCCAGTGTGCTAAATGTCCCTCTAGTTCTGTGTTTTCTAACAATTTCATAAGCCTGCATTCAAAGCCTTTATCCAATTAGTGGATTTTAAATGTTACCTGGCACAGAACCAAGCATAGAATCCCAAAGCACTCCCAGTGGAGACCCTTCCAAATTTACACTGGGCCACTCTTTGCATCTAACCACTCAACTAGCTCCACCTGATTGTACTATCATCTAATTTCAGCCCATCATTGTTTTTAGAAGAAAAGCAAGAAAGACTTTCCTAAAATTCTTTTCTCCATGCTAGGTAAACTATAGCTTGTAGATATGATGCCTTGCATATACTGCAGTATGATTTTAATAAATATGAACCAATTCGAAATCTCAACTCATTCCCTCTCATCCTCGGCTCCCTTTTCCTTTTCTAGTACCTCCTATACGGGTATCATTCTATATTGTGCTGAGAGCTCATCCCAAGGGAATGGCTAGGAATTTAACGGGCTCGTAACTTGCAGACATACCTTTCCCTCTTCTTCTTCCCCTTAAAGAATATTTCCACCCCTATCCAATATCACTGAAACAAGAAGGACAGTATTTAGTAAAAGAGTATATTTGCTTGTCCTCCCAAACCCTCAGTGTCCTTTGCTTTTCACCTCTATTGGCACTATTTGTTGATAGCAATTCTCCATTAATCTGGTCAATACTTTATTCCATATTAGCCCTACTAAGTCCTTGCTGTCATCCTCTAGTCATTTACTTCTACTTTCTGGGTTTTCCTTTCCTTTTCTATAAAATGAAGGAGTCGGAATAGATGGGCAAGACCCCTTCTAGCTCTAAATCCTATGAGATTCTCTTATTTATATTCCATTACAATCCCATAATAAATCTCCTCCAGGCCCATCTCACTAGCTAGTCTCCCTTCACCTGGTGCCTTATTACCCATCCCTTGACCTCGATCCCGTTGCTTCCATTTCTCCTCCTTGCCAGCCCTGCCCTAGAAAAACAAAAACAAAAACTTTCAGTGCTCTTCTCAGAGGCTGCTGTTTTGGGGAATGGAGAGTAGCTTGCCTTGAATGGGTACATCATTAGTTAAATCACCTGCAGGAGTATGACGTTCTTGGGAATAACCATTATTAAGCTGGGGTTGATCTAGTCTTTATAGTTTACACAATGCCTGGCTTGTGAGAATCAAATGATTGTCTCAGCTGATTCTCGTAACAAATATGAGAGGTACCAAAATGCAAACATTATGACTTGTGTTTTGCAGATGAGAAAACTGAGGCTCGGAGAAGCCCAAGTCACATGGCTAATATGCGGTAGAATCAAGACTGAAACCCAGGACCTATGACTCCAAAGTCAGCATCCATGGTATCACACTTCAGCCGACTAGTACAATGGCTGAGGTCCTTTTGGGGTGTAGGCTGTGAGTAAGGTGGCTTTAGCCTTATTCCTAAGGCAGTTAATGGAATCCAGCTAGGCATTGATTGGGGCCAGAGTGGAACAGGGAAATCCTTTGTTGTCTCCCCAGAGCTTTCGAGTCATTATATACCTCAGAACCCAAGCTTCTTCGTCTCTTTATAGTGAATACCTGAGACTGTTGGTACAATCCAGCTTCAAAGCTAGTCACTCACCTTACATAAACATGGAGTACTGCATAGACGTGCTAACTTTTTCCATGTTTACAGAATTTGTTTCTTCCTCTAGCTCACCTTTCACTCCTTCGTTTCACAACATTCTGCCTTTACCTATGTAGACTTTGAGGTTATTCTATTTTTCTCATTAACGTTACTTTAAAAAAATGTGTTGGGGGGGGGGAGGTTGCTGGCGGGGGGATGGGTGGTTCGGCCCATTTACCGTGACTGTGGGCTAAAAGAACAAATTGCATTTTCAATTCTATTTTTTTTGATGGTGACAAACACAATGCCAGAACAGCTGATTTAAGGATGTTTCCCAAGAGAACTCAAAACTATCAATAGAGTGAAACCTTATCTTTCCATTCCCTCCACTAAGAAGATTGGCTGTTTCAAAAAAGAAGAAAAATAACCTTTCCACTCACGATGACTAGCCGCCAACAGAACAATTCTTGCTTTGGTTCTCCCTAACCAAGCTGCTGAATTTCCTTTCCTTATTTGTTGTGGTCCTCTCCTGACCTCTTTTTATCATGCCACTAGAGACTGTGATCCACTAAGGAAAGTTACAGGAGTGACAGTGATAAACAATTATAACTCAGCTCCAAATTATAAAAATAATAATAGCAATTATGACTGCCCCCATCAAATAAGGAAATATGCTTTGTTCTTTTGGATTTCAGAAATGATCATTTCTAGAAAAAAAAACTCGATTTTGTACATGAGAGCTGTGGGAAATGCTCTTTGCAACTAACATTCAAATGTCTTCACTGCATTATTCATGGCATTAATCCAGGACAAAATGTCAATATTTATGAATTTACCAATTAATTTTTCTGAAGCTGATTTCTCCTATCAGAGCAAAGGGAAAGAAGATTAAAGCCTACTTCCAGTGGGAAGGTAAGATTTGGATATTTTAGTCATTAAGGAAACACATTTCTATCATTTGAAAATATTCTGATTTCAAGTAGAAAGTTTCCAGGGGTGGAGAACCTGCAGCCTTAAGGCCACATGTGGCTTTCTAAATCCTTAAGTGTGGCCTTTTGAATAAATCCAAATTTTACCAAACAAATCCTTGTTAAAAGGCCACAGGCTGCCCACCCCTGGCACATTTTGAGTGATGGCATAGTAGCATGGAAACAGAGTTGTGTCTGGAGTCAGAGGACCTGGATTCAAATCTAGCCTCTGATGCTTATTGTTTCTGTGACTTTGGGCAAATCATTTAACCTATCCCTGGTTTCTTCACTTGTAAGATGAGAAGGTTGGACTGGATGTGTTGTTCTGAGTTCCCTTCCAGCTCTAGAGAAGGGGTTCTTCACCTGCAGTTCATGAATTTGGATAGAAAAAAAATTCACTTTTATTTTTCCTAAATTCTAAGTGAAATTTAGCATATCCTTCAATTACATATTTTTAAAAACCCATTATTCTGAAAAAGACTCCATAGGGTTTCCCCGGACTGCCAAAGGGGTTCATGACACACATACACAAAAAAAGATTAGAAACCCCTGCACTAGAGCTATGTTTCTACAGTCCTATGGCTATAAATACCGGATGAGACATTTGGGTAAAGTCCTAGTAATGGATAACAGGAGATAAAAACTTTTGAGGGCAGCCAAGTGACATAGTAAATGGAGTGTCTCACTTGCAGTCAGGAAGACTTGAGTTTGAATCCTGCCTCAGACACTATCTGTGTGATCACAGGCAAGTTAATTTACTCATGCCTCAATTTCCTCAGCTGAAAAATGAGGGAGTTGGACCTGGCCTCCAAGGTTCATTTCACCTCAAGATCTAGGATTCTTTGGTCCTGTGTCCTCTAACTCAGTGCTGGTTTTGTAACTCTCACCAAGTTGCAGGGAAAATAAGGGACAAATTATTGAAAACAAATTCCTCTAGGTGTGTTCTACCAATAGCTCAGGGTAGTGGCAGTTTCTGTGCATTTCATCGTATTCCCTACAGAGAGCACTCAAAAGGATCTTAATGAGGCTAATGTGATATTGGACCCCTGCTTCTCATTCTCGCCACCTCTATCACTGACTTCTCTCTCAGCAGAAAGTAGTAAAGGGCCACTAGTGACTCCCTGAAAGAAAGGCAACAATGTGGTAGAAAGTTAGTGAATAGAATATAACATAATATATATAATACATTATATCCCTATCAGCCAGCCATAAATCTTCCCTCTGTAGAAATAAACAGAATATTAATAGGTAGATCTTACTTTCTGGGAAGGGAAAAAAAGATACATTTCCCTTACTACAATTATAGAATAATATTAGTTATAAGTAGATATAAGTGACAGGAAAATGATAGATTGAGGACAGAAGTGAATGGATGAACTAGCATGGAACGATAAAGATGACAGTGACATTTATGTAATACCTTAAGGCTTGCAAAGCACTTTACAAATGTTATCTTATTTTCTCCTCACAACAACCCTTGGAGGTAGATGCTATTATTATCCCAATTTTACAGATAAGGAATCTGAGCCTGAAAGAGGTTAAGTGACTTGCCCAGGGTCACACAGCTGGGAAGTGTCTGAGGCTGGATTTGAACTCTTATCTGCCTGACTTCAGGTCTTGCTCTATCAACTGAGTTACCTAGCTGCCTAAGTTATTTAAACTGAGAAGGTTAAGAATGATTTAATTTCAACTTCCACTATAATGCTCAGCATCACAATTTAAGAATTAGGAGTGAGGTTATGCTCTCCCTCAGTAATCCTTACCTGTAATTTCTCTATTTCTACAGCAGGAATGGCAATCACTACCATCATGTGGCATCATGGAGAATGACCACTATTCCTCATAGTGGAGAACTCTGTGGATGATACACACATGAGGTAAAATCTGTTCTAACAGCTCTTTGCTGAGTCTCCTCTTGACCATGGTCCCCTGACGGGGCTATCAAAAATTATAGGAGGGCTACGTCAGGGGCTATAAGATGCCTAAGGGGACCTTCTCAGTTTTAGTTCTTTTTATCAAACAAGCTTCCCTCTTCATCCTTCCCCCAAGAAAACAAGTAGCCAATCAATCAATCAATAAGCCTTTATTAAGTGCCTACTATGTTTCAAGCATTCTAGAAGGTTCTAGGGAATACAAAGACAAAAGATGAAAAAATCTCTGCAATCTCTGCTGCCAGTCAAGAGCCAGTTCCCATGGTGGAATCACATAAAATGGTAATTTTCCTAGAGTTTTCATAAATGTGTCAGAGCAGAGGTTCTTAACCTGGGGGTCTGTGACCTTTTTTCATAATATTTTAACAAGTTTATTTCAATATAATTGGTTTCCTTTATAATCTTTTGTATCATATACTGTGCATTTAAAAACATTTTTAAGAGAAGAGGTCCACAGTTTTCACTAGACTTCCCAAGGGGTTCAGGACAAAAAAAGATTAAGAATCTCTGCTTTAAGAATCGTGGTAAATCTCTCTATAGAACAAGAAATTCCATTCCGTTGCATTCAGCGAGGATTTATGGCACCTCTATCTTCCAGCCTTGGTGTCTTGCTTGGTGGCAGGCCAGACAGCTTCCAATTACAAAGCAGTAGGACCCTTTTTGTTATTTTTGTTGCAAGAGATGAAATCTGTATAATTATAGCCTTTCTCTCCCTTTCAGGTAACAAATGGTTACATACGATGCAACAAGAAAGGGTGCCTATAGTCACGAATTTTTTGTAAAACCACCTGAGGTGTAAAGTCAACCAAAAAAAGCAGTCTGATTCCAAGTGCTGTCAATGGTGTTTGTTACCCTGTTGTACCACACAAGGCTGAGAAGGCAGAGTCCAAAGACTTTCTTCCCTTTCTTGTGCAATTCATAAATTTCTTTAGATGGTGCTCCAGAGAAAATATATCTCCCAGCCAAAACTGAGACTAAATGTCCATGCCAGACTAATAATAATAAATAGTAATAATAAATGACACCACACTCCTGTTTAATAAGAGTCTGTCTTTGAATCACCTTATAATGTCAGCCCATTTCCCAGACAGGAGCTTTAGGGAAAGGCTAGAGATTTCACCACTAGAGGTTACATAAGGAAGAACGAACCTTCCCAAATTTCTGATAAAAATCTTCTTCTGCACGTGCCAATGCTTCTTCATCGATATACACAGCAGGCCTTTTGGACATGAGGAAGTACTGCACCTTCCTCAGATTCCAGCCCATCACATACTTGAGCCAGCCACACACAGCAGCTGTAGATCTGCCAACGCCAGCATTGCAGTGTACGTAGACAGTGTGTCCGTTCTCAAGCAGGCCGTGGAGGAGACAGACCGCCTGAGGCAACATCTGCACTCTGCCTAGGATTGAGAAAGCAAGGCACATACACATTAGGAGCAAAACCTGAATATCAAAGCTAATAATAACTTGTCTGCTGCACCGTGAAATCAGGATGCTATGCAGGGTGAGACGGGCAGGGGACAGCTTGTTTCTTTGCAAGGGTGGTTTGTTTGTTTTTAAAGAAAAGGTAATAGTTTTCCAACATGGTTAATAATTTTCATGAAATCACACTTCAGCAGGGTCAACTCAAAAGCAACACCAGCAAAGGCCTGCATTTTATATTGCTTGTCTCTTTTCACCACTACCCCCACAGAGTTCCTTCTATATCTGGGCAAATGTCACTCAAGAGGAAAAGTTAACAAATATCTTAGGGTGGGTGTAGCATTTTTTCTTGACATGGATTATAGCTGTCTAGCAGGATAACCACTGACTGAACAGAAGATTATTTTATTTCAAAAAGAACCTCTCACCTAAGTGCACCTCAATTTCACTTCATCTACATGTCCTTCCAAGGATATTTTGTTCTACAATATTGCTATCAATTCTTACATGTTTGGATCACATTATAGAATTAGTCCAGAGGATTTAAAGAAATCAGTTGAGTGTATTCAGTGTATGTTAATTTGAATTTATAATTTGGACCACATAACATGGATATATAACAGCATAATAATCCCTGACTTAGAGTCAGGGTTCAAATTCTGCCTTTGACAATCATTAGCTATGTGACTCTGGGTAACTTACCTAACCTATCTGATGCAATAGTAGTATATGCCAGGGGTTTTTTTCAATCAGTTTTTTTAACTTGCACATAAATAACATTAAATTTCTTTCTAATAATATCAAAATAAGCAAAAACATAGGCCCAGAAGAATGTCAAAAAAAGCTAGTTGTCAAAGAGAATATTAGGTCCAGCAAAAAAAAAAGAAGAAAATCAGTAGAAGGGACCAATATCCTAGGAGACAACATTCAAGAGAAAGAGATAAAATAAAATTTGTGGTCCCAGACCATTATAGACAAATGCATAAATATGAGTAATGAGCAAGACAAACTAGAGAAATATAAGAAGGTAAATTCACCTATATCACTGAGACTTAGTGGGACTGAAATCATGACTAGAATGTATCTGTAAAGGAATGAATAGAAAAAGTGTGTGGTAATGTTATAGTAGTTCCAGATAGTAGGATTCCTAGCTCACATATGAAGATCCAGGAAGCAAAGGAGGAGGAAAAGAAAGATCTACAGATTTATAGAATATCACAAGTGAAAAAGATCTAAGATAACCTTCACTGTCTTCATGGACCAAGTAGAGGAAAAAAACAGAACACGGTAGTGTGATGGAAGTACATTACAGATCATTTGGACAGAAAGGAGGAATGGGTGATGAATTCAGCAGATCCCTGAGGCATGACAAAACAGTGATGGATGACTTCATCTGCCCTGACATTTGTTGCAGCTCTTTCTGTGCTAAAGCAGAGCAGCTGATTAAACTGTTAACTTGCCTTAATAATTTTATTCTTCAAAGCATAGAGGAAATAATGAATTACTATTTTAGATTTGATTAACAAGGAGGAACCAACTGCTAAAAGAGAAATTTATAAGAACCTCGACAAGAACAGACCACTTCTTTTAAGTTCGTGATAAACAAATATCTTCTTGTGTTAATATCTCTAGTTCAACTTGTTTATTATCCATATTTTGTGCATCTGTACATAAATATATACAGATGTATATATTGTATATATTATATTGTATATAAATTATATTTCGTATATATGTACATTTCTCCCCCAATAGAATATAAGCTCCTTGAAGGCAAGTACTATGTCATTTTTGCCTTTATATTCCAATCACTTAACACAGAACTTGACAAATTCTAATTTGTTCTGTGACGTCTGGATTCAAAGGCCCACACTTGAAGACCTAAAGGGGCCTTGAGCCTGCAGGTTCCCCACTCCTGCCCTAGCCAATTCCTCATTCCTTACTGCCCAGACTTTTGTCTGCTGTAATAATCCTTTATTTCTCACTCTCTTAGACTTGGTTTTTGTTTTGTTTTGTTTTTAATCTCTACTTCCTGACTTATATCAGGGAATTTTAGCATTTTTTCTGTTACAGACCCCTTCTGCAATCTGGAGACAGATGAAAAAAAACCAACAAATTCACAGGCCTCAGGTTAACAATGCCTGTCCTATACTCTGAACCTTTTATAACTAGACCTAGGGTACCTGAATACTGTGCCTTGTCTTAGAGATTACAGCTAATTTAGGAAGCAGCCCTTTACGACCTCTCCTTTCCAGCCCCAGACCTGGTCCTGACTCCCTCTATGTATGCTCTTTTGTAACCTAAATCCCAGTGTGACAGTAAAAGCCTCCCAAGACCCCAAGCATCTTTTCTCTGGAGCTAGATCCATTTGTGACCCTCAGTTTTTTCTCTGACCACACCAGAAAATGACTACAAAAAAGAGCCCCCTTATTTCTTTCTCACTAGAGCCACACTGTAAACAAAAGAAAGAAAAAAACTCTGACTTTCTTCCACAAACTCTAGTTCTTCTCTGGCTAAACCTGTGATGCATCCAGACTTACTCTCTGGTCCTAGTTCCCACTGACTCTCCTAGCCTACTGTCAACCCCACCCAGGTATGCCACAGACCTGGTAGAGGACTGTATGCTGAGACTTTGAAGGGAAAGAGGTGGTCTGTTTTGAGGGACTATAGATTGTGAGCTACTTGAGGGCAGGAGCTGTCTTTTGTATTCCCAGAACTTAGCACAACACATAGCACAAACATTAATAAATGTTTATGACTATTAATGAGGGTTCTATTCAGGGATAAGAGTTTGGGGTACACATATATGCACACATACATATGTGTATATATATGTGTGTATATATATATACATATATATATACATATTGCTTGCTATAACAGTTCATAGTTTCTTACACCTGCCTCTTTCTTGTCCTTCTCTGAATATTAAATGTTTCTGTTTATTTAGTTCATAATAAAAAAGGTTTTCAAAAGAGATAAATTTGAAACGTGGGGTACTCCCAGTGGAGGGTGCCACAGCCAGGGGTCAGCATGAAGGCACTGATGGATACTGAGTAAGAAGGAGAGAAGGGTACCAAAGAAAAACTTCATTTTCTTTGCATTTTTGCCAAAGGCTAGCTCTCGAAGGCTCCATTCTACTCCCACACATATTAGTCATGCATGTACATGTTTATATGAATCTACATTTCTTTCAGTAAAAGGTATTGGGGGAGGATCAGGTTTGATTTTCTTCATATTATTTTATTCATGAATAACTTTTTTTCCTGAAACATTCAAAATGTAACACAGACACACTCTCCCTAGTGTCGTCACAGGCACTTCTTCGTCGTCACATTGACAGACTGCTAAGAACATTCAGCATATTTTGAATGCCAGACAAAGAAAAGTTCAGGCTCTGACCTCACCTCGAGGCTTTACTAAGGCCCACTAACCGTCCCCAGAAATCAGCGTGGGCCTCCATTGCCATGCACAAATTAGAACCATAATAAGAGTGGTTTCCTTGCAAAAGCATGAACTGACTTTGAAAGGATTTTGAAGCAGGCAGCAGGTTTGGGAGCTTTTTGTTGCTCAGGTAAAATCGCATGGCGGGGAAAAACAACCCTTAAACATCTTCTCTGCCTACAACAAAGCGTACAAGAGTAACAATCGATTGTACAATTGATTTTAACAGCTCGGTGACAACTAGTGGTGACAGTCTAGCCTAACAACTGTCTTCTGTCTTAGACTTCCTCTGACAGCATTATGCAGCAGCTCAAAACACTTCTGATAGATTTTTCTCTGGGGCTCTAAAAATATTCAGCTGAATTAATCTATATGTTCACATGCTCATCCCGTGAGCCTCACAGGCAGATTGATTTATTGATAAAATGCCCCACTGGGATGCAGGAATGGTTATTAACCCTTTGACTGCTGTCTATTCTAGAGAAAGTCTGGCTCAGAAGAAAAAACCCTTCAGCCTTGACAGCTACACAGTTTACTCTATTGCAGATAACAGAATAATAGTCATCAAGGGGTTCCTCAGATCACAGAACTCAAGCTTGGGCTTAGAAGCTATCGAGGCCAACCTACTTATTTTACAGAAGAGAAAAGTGAAACCAAGGAACTTTAAGGAACTTGCTCAAGTTTACACAGGCAGCAAGTGGTAAAGCTAGCATTTGACTCCAAATACTGATGCCTAATTCAGTACTCTATTGTACCTACTCCTCTCTGAGAAAAATTAATTATGTTTCTATGAGAGGCAGCATGTCATGGTGGATAGAGCACCGCTCTCAGAGTGAAGAAGACCTGGTTTTAGGTCTTGCCTCTAACACATACTGGCTTTGTGATCCTGGAATGGTCTTTAAATCTCTAAGCGCTCCAGGAAATTCTCTAAGTATAAGCAAAACAGATGCATACATTGGTAGGAGTTTTTTGGTGGAGCACTCCCTACACCAATGAAATCACAGGTCCACATCCCTCTTCGTGCCCCTACAAATGTTTTGATATGTTGCCATACAAAGAATGATGTTATACTATCAGTAGTCAAGAAGCATTTAATAATGGCTACTACGTGCCACAGACTTTGCTAAACACTAGAAATACAAATATAAGGGAAAAGACAATTCCTTTCTTCAGGGGGCTCGCATGTTTATGGGGAAGCCAACACATAAAAAGTAGCTTAAAGAAAGTGGGAAGGAGAAGGCGCCCCATTCCAGGGCATGATGTAGAAGTCCAGAGGAATATAACCCAGTGGAAAATGAAGAGATGGCTGGCCTAGGAACCCTCCTTATACAGAGATTCTGTGAGGAACCCTCCACCATCCAGTCAAAGGGCAGAGAATACTTCTGAAGTGTTTGTTTCAGGGCTGAGTGTTCTAGGATGAAGAGCTTTCCCGTGCATGACGGAAAAATCCATAAGAGTAATATGCTAATCGGCATAGTCTAAATGCCACAGACTGGCACCATACATCTCTTCAAAAATATTTATATAAAAATTCAGCAAGGTATAGACTTACTCAGTTTTAATTCAAGCTTCTGCTCTGCAATCATGCAAAATGATCGATTAAGCCAATAAGGAAAAGTCAATAGTGCACATAAAGCCCGTGTAAGGTTTGGGTTGAAATAGGATACGACACAAGGAAAGTCATTGGCAGAATTCTTTTAAGCTTCATCATGCCTCCTAGCAATTACATTATAGAATCAAAATCATAACCAAGGGCTAAACCTCCAAACTACTCAACTGTAAAAGAGATTGTCCACTTCATATCTTCACAATTTAGCTTCCAATCTGACCATTCAAATGAAACTGCTCTCTCTAAAGTTATCAATTTTCTCAAAGTTACCAAAGATATCATAATTGCCAAATTTGATGGTCTTTTCTCTTCCCTAATCCTTCTCCACCTATCTACTTCATTTGACATTGTAACCATCCTCTCTTCCCTGGATTTTTCTGATAATACTCTCTCCTGGTTTGTCTCCTACCTTTCTGACCACTTCTTCATGGTTTCCTTTTTTGGGTGTATTCCAAGGCTCTACTTGTCTATTCTTTCTCTCTGTCTCTGTTTCTCTCTGTCTCTCCATATATATGTATATATATATATATATATATATGTGTGTGTGTGTATATATATATATATATGTGTCACAAATTGATTATTGGACATTTCAAAGTGGATGTCCCAGAGGCACTTTAAACTCAACATGCCTAAATCTGAACCATCATCTTTCCCCTCAAGTCCTTCCCCCTTCCAAACTTTATTTTTGTCAAAGACCTCAGCATCCTTCCAGTGACTCAAATCTGCAATCTGTGCATTATTCTTGAATCCTCCCTTCCCTTACCCCATATATATATGCAAATTTTGCTGTTTCTACTTTTACAGCACATCTTGCGTCTGACCCCTTCTCTTCACGGACATTGCTATCACCTTGGTTCACACTCCCTTACCTCTCACTTAGATGATTCCAACAGTGTCCCAACTGGTCTCCTTGCCTGATAGAGAAGGGACTCCTGTCCATCCTATATACTGCCAATGAAATAATTTTCTTCGAGTGTAGATCTGACCAAGTGACTCTCCTATTCAACCAACTCCAATGGAATAGGAAGCTATTGCCTCTTTGAATAAAATATAAATTCTGTTTAGATTTTAAAGCCCTTCATAACCTGTCCCTAACCTACCTTTCCCATCTCATTAGATGATACTCTCCCTTCCACTATGCTCTTCATCCAAACTGCCCTTTTCTCTGTTCCTCAGACATGACATTCCATTACCTGTCTCCGAGCCTTTTGCATGTCCATGCCCCTACCTGGAATGTATTCTGGCCTTACCATTGTTTCAAAGACTCCTCTCTTCCTTTAAATGCAGCTCAGACACTATCACCTACATGAAGCTTCTCCCAATACTCCCAAGGGTTAGTGCCCTCTTACTCAAACCACCTTGAATTTAACTACTTTTAATGAGTTTTCATTAATTTACTTTATATTAATGCTATACATATTTTTATGTGTACCTATGGACTTCATTAGAATGTCAGCTCATTGTGAGTAGAGATTATTTCACTCTTCGTACCTGAATCGCCAGTGCTAAGGCACAATGACAAGCACACTGATTGATTGGTAGGGAACTGTGGTTCCATTCCTCAAATGCTCTTTTATCCATTTATTGAAAATTGTTGCTGTGTTTTTGGTGGATTGGGGGTTTTGTGTATCCCCAGTACCTGGCACATAGCAGATGCTTAATAAAAGCTTTTCGAATGAATCAATGAGTGAATAAATTACACAGAACAGGGTTAGTGTGGAATGGGAAAATATAGCTCCACATAAATTATGATTTATTGAACACCACTGTACAAATGTCCAAGTGAGTTAGTGAACCTCATCCTAGAAAACCCAGTTTCATTATAAGATCATCCTAAACAGGCAATACAAACCAGATGGAACGCTAAAGGAGACTAGCATTACTCTGATCTATGGCCAAACTGGAAGGTCCAGCCTGGTCTCAAGAAAGGAAGAAAACAGTTCACTCTCACTACAGAATGAATATATCACATTCTAGAATGGTCTCACAACCAACACAGCATCACAACCCCAAAGGGTTCCTCAAAAGAAGAATGATTAAAGTTTGAGACAGGACCACTGGGGAAGAAGTTAGACAACATAACTTCTCATTTCTTTCTAAATAGAGAATGCTATGATTCAGAAAAAAAAACGATTCTCTAATAGCACTCCTTCCATTATCTATGCACAATACAAGGAACTAATCACACTCCTAGTATTCATTGAATTCAGTTGTTCTGAACACTGCCAGGGTCAGGACTGGCAACCGCAACGTGATTAGAGAGAATCACAACCTGAGGATCACAGTTTAAAAATCTCAACCCAAATAACAGTTCAGTAATTGAAGGATTTTAAATTTTATACCTATATACAGAAGAACAGGGTGATAAAGAATGACTGCTTTCATTAGATAATGTTATGCAGTCGCATGGAGTATATCCATCAGTCTACATATCTGGGATAGAGAGTACAAAAGGACATGGAGCTGGGCCTGTAGCTGAGGTGGAAAGGAACAGGCTACGCTGCCACTAAAAATTGCAAAGGTCTTTTAATGACCTCAGATTTCTCATGAAACAAAGGTCAGTCTTAATACCATTATTCTTTTGGTGATGTTATAAGGCTGCCAGAAATAGAATATTACACTGTCTGAAGAAATGCATTTGAGAACCACAAAAGTTCAGTGGAGACATACAAGGAGGCATAAACAAAGGAGCAAGGAATTATGCAGGAGACATGTCAAAACCTTCATCAGACAGATGCATGATTGGGGGAAAAAGGTAGACTGGTCACATAGGAGTGAGAGAGAATTTAAGGACAGACCAGATGCACAGCTTTCAACAACACAACGTCAAAAGAACAAAAGAAAGGTCTCTAGCACATCATGTAGGACCCCACCCCCCATCCCCATGGGAAGACTAATGGGAGCATATGGCTGATAATTGCACAATATGGGCAGACGTAGATGACTTGTAAGTTATATTGTTGGAGAAAATACTCACGTCAGAAATCACAGAGTCACTGGAGTGTCAGATCTCAAACATGAGAAAACCAGTCTTCCCTAAAACTCAGGTAAATAAAAACTAAGAATGTATGATTATACAAACCTTATAAGAAGATCACAGGTGAATATGATGACATTGGAAAACCTTTTTGGAACAACAATAAAATGATCACCAGTAAATTTCATCAGAGTTTTAATGATGAAATCAGAACACAAGGTGCCTAATAAAATTATGTAGCTAAATACAAAATATATTTCTACCACCTGAATTTGCTTAATTCATGAAGCATGCATTTCCAGGGGTTTCCTTCAAACATTTAGCAGAGATGCAACCATCAGAATCATTACCTTCAGTACTCATGTCTGGTGTAGGCATCCATACATAGACCATTCCTTCTTCTTTATAGAGCTTGATCATGGTCTCTGGGGTCATGGGCTCTGAGTACCGGTTACAACCTGAGGAATTCTGTATAATATCCCATTCGGTCTGGAAGTTCATTACAGCTGTCACCCCTAATTCATGCTTCAGTTTGATGGTTACATGCTCCAACTGTCGAGGGCAGCTTCCTAACCAGATATTTGGGAGAATTCTAGAATTTAAAAGTAGAGATAGGTATCAGTATCATTTAATGTGATAAAGGATACATAAAACATTGCATTAAAACTTCGATTAACAAGAATGCCCAGACAACGAACCATTTAGGTTTCTGGTTAAAGGGAACCCTCTGCTTCAGTTGGGTAAGTTGCTTCACTGACTTTCCCTACACTTTCTAACAATCATACTATGCTTATTTCTGCTTATGTGTTTTTTTCATGCAGTTCCTGCCACAACTGCAGTTACCACAAATCCTTAACAATAATTTCATCTTTTAAAAGGTGGATGAACCAAAAAGGGGAAATTCTATTCTAGAATAGATTCTCATTTAACAGAGATGAACTGGTTACTAGAGTAGAAATGAAGACATCATTGGGGAAAGTAACAACTTTCTCATAGAGTGTATGACAAAGGAAATGAAAATTGGGTAGTCTGACATGTACCCTATATTTTGAGAGGGCACATTTTAAAGGCTAAAGAGAAAAGACAAGTCTTATTTCATGGACCAAAATTCTGCAGGAGAAATAAGGCCCAGATGGATTATGAAATTCTCAAAAATTAAATTCTGAAGACACAAAGTAAAACAATTTCAACAAAGATGAAAATTACAAGGTGTTCAAGAGCTCAATGAAGATGAATAGAAATCACACCAAAAAATTTATATTTTTACAACATATGTATAGAAGATGGAAGTAAAGTTAGATAACAGAGGATGAATACAAAGGCATGCCATGGTTGTAACAATAATGTCCAGAGATCTAAACTTCCGAATATGCTAAGGCTGACAAGAAAAACTTTATTAAAAACTTTAAAAATTATTACTTTTAGCTACATTGAGGAAAATAGGATGATCTAAGTAGGGATAGGCCCATTTCTTAGGATGGATGGAATGATGCATGCAATAGATAGAGTGCCAGGCCTAGTGTCAGGAAAATCTGAGTTCAAATCCAACTTCTGACTTACTAGCTCCATGATCCTGGGCAAGTCACTTAAATTCTGTTTGCCTCAGTTTCCTTATCTGTAAAATGAGGATAATAATAGCACCTACTTCCAAGGGTGGTTATGAGGATAAAATCAGATAATTATAAAGTATTTAGTACAATGCCTGGCATATATATATGCATATATATATATATATCGAACATTACGTAAATACTAGTTATTATCATTATTGTTATTATTATTATCTGACAATATAGAGAAGGCAGAACTGCCTCAATTTTTTTCTTCTTCTATCTCTGCAAAAGAGAATGACTTTTGAGCTGGAAAGAACAGAACAAAAATGGCCAATAGGAAATTAACCACCAAAGTAAATATTAGTACTTAGCTGCATAAATTCAAGTTGCTGGAATCAGATAAACTAGGTCCATTCTTGGGTATTGAAAGTACAGATGAAAGACTATGGAGAAGAGAAGTAGTGCAAGCATACAAAATGTTGTCCTGATTTTTTTTTAAACAAAAGAACAGGGACTACAAATTATAAAGCAATGACCCTGACTTCAATTCCAGGGAAGACTCTATAATGAAGTAAGTAAAACTTCACTGGTGAACATCTCAAAAGGAAATGCAGGTCATGAAGAATCACCACGGTTTCAGCAAGAACAAGTCATACCAAATCATCCTTCTTTCTTTTTGTTTTCTAACTGTCGATAAACTAATACATTAGTGGGTATTTTGGTGGGTAAAGTGGGTAAAGTTTACTTAGATTTCAACAATGTAATAAGTATCTCATAATATTTTTTATAGAAAAGAATGGGAGCTATGGGCTAGATAACAGGGATAATAGAAGGATTTAGAAATGGTTGAATAGATAACCTCAAAGACTCCTTAATGATTCAATGTCTTTCTAGAAGATGGTGGTCACTGAACTGCCCTCAGGGATTTGTGCTTTGTCTTATGAAGTTTAACAGTTTTACCAAGGAAGAAGTAAGAATACAAAAGAAGAGAGTAAGGATACAAAAGTAAGGATACAAAAAGATCATTAAATAGACATGGGTCTGAATCTAACAAGATGAAATATATTTAAGAAGGATAAGTGTAGTCTGACACTTAGGCTTTTTAAAAAAATCTACTTTTTAAGTACAAGATAGGAGGGGTGTGGTCAGATAGCAGTTTATATGACAAAGATCTAGGGATTTTAGTGAATATCAAACTCGATGTGATATTGCAGCCCAAAGTACTAAGGGGATGTTGGTCTATATTTAGAGAAAAAGTTTTTGGAAATAAGGAAGTAAGATCCCACTGCATTCTGCCTTGGAATGCAACAGCTGGGATATTATATTTAGTTCTAAGTATCATAGTTTAAAGAACATTGATAACATGGAGAACATTCCAAGGATGGCAACCAGGACAGTGAAGATTTATAAGTTAATGACATATAATGAACAAATGATGGAAATCGTAATGTTTCATTTGGAGAAGGGGAGACTCAGAGGGATGGATTTGTTTATGACAGTTGTCTTCAAGCATCCAAAGGGTTATTATGTGAGAGAGTATTAGTCTTGTTCTGCTCCCCCACCCTCCAGGGGCAGAACTAAGAGCAATATGGTGAAGTCACCAAAAAAAAGGCCAATGGAGAAAAAAAATTCCAACTCTAGTTATGTGTAAGTGGAATAGCCTTCCTTGAGAGTTTTCCTCTTCAAGCAGATGCTGAATGATCACTTCACAGGATCACAGGACCTTAGAGTTAGAGATGGCAGGGACCTTTAATGTCATCTAGGCCAACCTATTCATTTTATAGTTGAGGAAACTGAAACTCAGAAAAGTTGAATGACTTGTCCACTGTATAGTCAGGTCTTCTGATTCCCCCATTCGGCATTCTTTCCACTAGACCATACTGCTTGTTAGGTATGTTGTAATGGAAAGTTCTTTTTTGGGTACAGGCTGAATCAAATGATTACTGAGGTTTATGATTTTATGATTTTATAATTTGAAGGTTCTGGTACATTCCTATCCTATACATTTATTAAGGACCAGTTTTAAGTTCTACCAGTTATCTGGAAAGTCTTCTTGACTACTCTCTCACTGATTTATCACTTCTCCAAACTCATTTGAATTTATTGTCCATTTTGTATCATACAATTTAGTACAGAGATTTCACAAATAAAATCATTTGGAAGAAACAGTAGTTATGAGGAAAATGGGGCTATGCAAAGAAAATGAAACATGATGGGCAGTTTTATTTTAGGCTAATAACTACATCTATTTACATATATTTATTTCGAAAAACACTGGCAGACTAAAAGTAGCTTCCCCTACAACAAAGATCTAAGTAAGCACCAGAAGGAGTAATGACTGGAAAGTCTAAAAGGAAACCACAATGGGTTATTTTCAAGCCTAAGATCACAGATATGACCCACAAGCAAGGCGCTAGGGTCCCTAGGACTCTAAACGGGGCTAGCCTATTAGCATAGGCTCACCCAGAATGGGCTAGGATTGCAGGCTCAACCCCATAGACTTCAAAAAGAGCTTGGTCAACAATGCAAGATTGCTGAAAGTAGATTGAGGAATCAGCCCTAGGCCCAGAACAGAGCTAGGCCAGCTGCATAAAGATACCCAAAATGAATTTCAAATTAGTCCTAGTCCCCAAACATGGCTAGAACAAGAGTATATTTGCTCTCAATCTGCTAAGCCTTTCCAGCTAGGTGTGTTGTTAAGCAAAATGGGCTCCTTAGCACTTAGTTCAACAAGTGCCCTTGAAGAGTGTGGCCTTTGTTTGCTTTGAGTGATTCAGCTATTTCATTGAATCTTGCTAAGTGCTAAGCCCCAGGCCCAAGATTTGGGTGTCCTTGGTGCCTCCTTGCCTCAGGGGATGACTTAGTTTAGACATGATTTTTAGTGACATGTCTGGGACAGCGGGGGGGAGGGGCGGCCTCTTGGACCACATGGATTTGAGTCCTCCTCTTTGTGGCAATTTTGGGGCGCGTGGGTGAGTTGCATGTGTGACTCACCCGTGACGCTGAAAAAGATATAAAAATCAGGGGTTGGTCTCAGCTTCCTTGGAGCTCTTTGCCAAAGCAGTGGTGGCGCATAACTCTGGGCCAGCCTTTCTTCTGAGCTCCCAGGCTGAGCCTAGATGTTGGTAACTATGAATTGTATTGGGTCTGTTTGTAATTTGTTTAAGGGCTCTTGAGATGGTGTTGATGTTAAGACTCCGGGCAGCTGTAGCTAAGGAGCCCTCCAGCTTGTAAACCCGGATGCTGAGACTTTGTTGAACTCTGGTAACTATGTATTGGGATTTGAACCAGGCAATGTCTGTCCGTTGATGTTTGTAATTTGCTTGTATTTTGCTCTGAAGTTCAGGGTGCTGGCTTTTTCCCATGAACTAAGTGAATGATATTTGTGTGCTGAATTAAAGTAAGCTTGCTAACCCCTTAACCCTGCTCTCCTTATTAAGGCAGATTAAAAGAATCTGGGCTTTCTGGCTGTCCGGCAGCTTTCTTGGTGCTGGCTGTGGGTGGATCTAGACCCCCCACAGAAGCTGCTAGCCAGATTGTTAAAACACTAGGGGACAGAGGTTAAGGACAACAACTATATACTTAAATAGACAGACTATATACTTAAATAGCTGTGTTGCCTAAACCCAAACTGAGGCCTAGAATTTGGAAAGCCCAGGAAGATAGCAATCTGACCATGCCCTTGAACTGATAGCATAGGGCTCACTGAAAGTACTCAAAGTACCTCCCTGCCTGAAGATGTCCCTAAAATCCTCCAAGAAACTCAGTACTTGATACCTGAAGAACATCAAGACTACAACTCAGATAAGACAAGCCAGGACCAAACAAGGTCAGAACAAGCCCACCAGAAGTCTGCAAAGCCTAGCCCTAATACACAATTCTAATCTTGAAAGTAAGACTGGAAGAATGAGCAAACAAATGCGGGGGGGGGGGGGGCGGGGAAGGAGGGGGGAAGAGCCATTATGATGTCAGGAATGCCCAAAACAAAAATCCGGGGCATCAAGAAGCAAAGGCTCAAAGGAAAACACAGCTTGCCCATATGATTGACTAGAATTCCTAAAAGAGAAGAAGCAATAGATTTTTAATAGTTAAAAATATCTAAATTAAACAAAAGTAATAAGGGGAAGAACTGGGAAAGAAATAAGAGCTTTGGAAGAAAGACTTGAAAGAGAATTAAAAGCTTAACACAAGCGGTACAAAATCTTACTTAAGTAAGAGGACAGACTGAAAATTAGAATGGACCAAAGAGAAGCTATTGATTCTATGAGACAACAAGAAATAGCAAAACAAAGTCAAAAGATTAAAAGAAAAGAATAGGTAAGGCATCTCATAACAGAAACAACTGACCTGGAAAACAGACCCAAGGAGATCTAATTTAAGAATGAGTAGATGACTTAAAAGCCACAACCAAAAGAAAAAGTCTGCACATCACATTTCAAGAAATCAAAGGAGAAGACTGACCACACAAACAAAACTGATACAGCCAAAATTAGAAGGAAAAAAGAAAACTGGGTGGGGGCGGGAAACTGCAGTAAGTTTCTCTGATAGAGGCCTAATTTTTCAAGTATATAGGAACTGAGCCAAATTTATAAAAATAAGAGACATTCCCCAGTCAATAAATGGTCAAAGGATATGAGGCAGTTTTCAGAAAAAGACATCAAAGCTATCTATGGTCACATGGGGAAAATGCTCTAAATTACTACTGACTAGAGAAATGAAAATTAAAACAACTCTGAGGTACTACTACCTCACACCTATCAGATCAGCTAACATGACAGAAATGGAAAATTACAAATGCTGGAGGGGATGTAGAAAATTTAGGGCATTAATTCACTGTTGGTGGAGTTGACTACTGGTCTAACAATTGTGAAGAACAAAGGACTAGAACACTGTGCATACCTCTGGACCCAGCAATTCCCCTATTAGGTCTGTATCCAAAGAGATCAAAGGAAAGGGAAACTAACCTATTGGTAAAACATATGTGTGTGTGTGCGTATGTAGCAGCTCTTTTTATGGAGGCAAAGAATCAGACATTGAGGGGATGCTCATCAAATAGGAAATGGCTGAACAAACTGATTGAATACTATTGTTCTATAAGAAATGATGAGCAGGATGGTTTCAGAAAAACCTGGGAAGATTTATATGAACTCATGCAAAGTGAACAGAAATAGAAGAACACTGTACAAAGGAAGAGTAATGGTGTAAAGGTGAGCAACTGTACTGTGAAAGATTAGCTAACCTGATCAAGACAATGAACCAAGACGATTCCAAACGACACATGATGAAAAATGCTATCCCCCTTCAGAGGGAGAACTGATGAACTCTGAATGCAGAATGATGCAGACTTTTTAAAATTTTCTTTATTAGGGGTGGGGGAGTGTCTGTGTTTTCTTTTGTAAAGATGTTTTGCATGGCTTCACATGGATAATTGATACCGAATTGCTTGACTTCTCAAGGCAGGGAAAGGAGAAAATTTGGAACTCAAAATTTTAAAAAATGAATGCTTAAAATTTTGTACATGTAATTGGGAAATATTTAATGAAATAAACAAAAATTTATTTAAAAGACAAAAAAGATTGGCCAGATATATTAGAAGAGATGCCAAAATAAAAACAGAAAGAATACACCTATCACTTCCTGAAAGAAACTCTCAGGCACAACATAACATCAAGTCACTTACCAAGCATTTATTATGCGACAGACACTGAGCTAAACTAGGGGAATAAAAAATAGAAGGCAAAAAGAAATGCAATCCCTTCCCTGAAGGGGCTTATGTTTTAATGGGAGAAGATGACACATGAAAAGAAGGGGAAAAGCTGGGGAAAGTGGGAAGAAGATACTTGTGCAGGGGCATAATGGATAATGTTGAGAGTCAGAAATGTGGCTTCACGAGGAAGCTATCAAGTCAAAAAAAATATTTTAAGGAGCCAGAGAGAATTCAAGTGTCAAGGCAACCAGTCAGGATCACACAAGTTTCAACAGCTATCACTTTAAAGAAGTGGAGAATATGGAATGTGATATTCCAAAAGGCAAAATATATGGACTTAAACCAAGTACAATGTACCCAGAAAAACTGAGCATAATCCTAGAGGGGGAAAACGGATCTTTAAGGATATTAAACCCATTCAAGCATTCATAATAAAAAGACCAGAGCTAAGGGAAAACCTTGAAATACAAGCATGGGAGTAAAGAGAAACATAAAAAGGAAATGCAAATAAATAATCAAAGGGGATCTTTAAAATGTTCTGTTTATATTCTAAAGGAGGAAGTACAGGGGAGGAATGACACAATGTCCCCTCAGACACCTAATGTCATCATGAGTCATAGAAGGAGTCAAATATAGCCTGGGAATGGTTTCATTTTATTTGATGATCTTAAAAGAAGAAATAAAAAGTGAGTGGAGGAGGATATGTTTAGGAATAAAATAGAAGGAATGAAAGAGAATACTTATTCTCTAACATAATTAGAAAGCACAAATAGAAATCTACACAAATGAGGATAGGGTAGGGGAAAAGGTACCCGTTTTTTCCTTCATGGGTACTAGTTACATTTTTAAATTTGTCAGTCATCCCTTTAATAAAAATAGGAAACTAAGCTAGATCTATAATGTCTACATTCTCATAAATCTTGATGGAAAATGCTACAGAGTATTTTATTTTCTTCTTTAAGTTGTCAGCATAAATCCCTAGTCAATTTGTTAATGCATTCAGCATCTTGGTTCACTAACAAACACATTTTTAAAGGTTTGCTGTTTACCCAAAACAAAGAATTTCAGGTCTTTAATAAACATTATTTTATGAAGTCACCATCTATAAATGGCTTCGATCATTTTGCAATGGTCTGCAACGAAGCAAAGCTTGCTTGAGCTGCAGCAGCATTCAATTTATTCACTGCAGTAAACATATTTTGTTGTCCTCATAAACCTTACTTTAGCAGACTTTACTTTCTTCTCTCAGTTTTCCTTCCGAATTACAAACTTTTCTTTATGACCAGTTCCACAGTGACAATGCAAACTCTATCCTTTTGCCACTGACACACTTTTATTAGAAACAAGGCATAACAATTTTCTCTTTCATAGAATGAGAAACCTGGAATATATGACTTCCATTGTCCTCTGACTTTTTGCCACTGACATGGCAAATGACATTGATTAGTTTCTAACAATTTCTTTCCAATAACAAAAACATTATCAATGTCAAAAAAAAACCTCTTGTAATAGCAACAAAGACAACAGTTAATGAATGAAAAGCAGTCATGACAAACTTTAATGTTCAAGCTAAACTAGTTGTTGACAATCTAAGTTTTATAATACATTTAATATAGCATTTATAAGACATGTTTCTATACTTATTAATCTATTTATAATATCACTCTTCGGTGGGTATCATCTTAAATATTTTCTATCATAAATCCATTTACATAAGTGTTTTTAAAGGGAAAAAATGGTCAATCTGCATATTTTTATGGGAAAAACTGCATTATTTAATTTGGGGAGCGGCCACAAGTGAAACATGATTTGGTTTACTACTTCATTATGTCTTATTAGTTCTGTAATGTCACTGATTAGGGACTCCCTTCATCAATGCAAATCACAAGCCAGGCACACCTTCACATCCCGTACAATTCTGAGAGAAGGAAGAAGATTCAAGGCACGGGAGACAGCATTTACAGTCACAGAGGCAGAAAACTGAATGCTGTGAATATAAAACAGCAAGGAGGCCGCTTTGTCTAGAATTTAGAGTATGTAATGTATTATCGGACTGGAAAAAAAAAGTTGAAGCCAGATTATTAAGGTCTTTAAATACCATGCTGAAAAGCTTGTATTTTATCCATTAATCAGCAAGCATTTAAGTACCTATTATGTGCTAGGCACTGCGCTAAGTACTAGGGACACAAAGACATAAATGAAATAGTCCCTTACCTCAGGGAACTTATATTCTATCACAAAGATGATGAGTTTCATCTCGGACATACTGAATTTGAAATAGCTATGGGATGTCTAACTGAATATATTCAGTAGACAGTTGGTAGTCTGTGATTTGAACTCTAGAGAGAGATGAGGGAAATATAACAAGTGAAATGTATAGAGAATTCAAGATCTCACTCTTTCTTGATTACAAAAAAAAGCATTCAACTTGTTAAAGCAAAAATAAAGGCTTCAATAATTCTTTTCGAACATGGTGACTCTCTCACTTATATAATTTCACACAAGATTCCTTCATAGATATATCCAAAAGAAAACACTGTTAAAGCTTCTCTGATTAGCAATACCAAACAAAGTATCTTTGCCAAAAACGCTCACCATTATGAGGATGCCCTTCACAGAGTCCAAATGGAAAGGAATTCCCAGTATGCTAGAAGTTCTTAACCATTGGTTGTATCATAGGTCTCTTTGGCAATCTGATAAAGTCCATGGACCCCTTTTCAGAATAGTGGTTTTAAATTCATAAAGTAAAAGACATAGAATTACAAAGAAAACTAATTATATGGAAATACAGTTACCAACATATATACAACACACACACACACACACACACACACTTTTTAAATTCAGTCATCGGCTTCCATGAATTTAATTATTCCTTTGCAAGTCTGTATCTATATGCATCTATCTGTATCTTTCTATCTCTGTCTCTGCCTTTCTGTGTTTTTATCTCTCTTTCTCTTTCTCTCTTCATACAGACTCATACAGATAGATATACATAACCGTCATCTAGTATAGTCATAGTCTGTCACTGAAACTATCATAAATGATATTCCAGTTTAACATAATTGGAAACAGTTTGTACTCCACTGGCATAATCTTCAAGAACCCAGGACTACCTCCATGCCACAATGAGGCATTTGACTAGGATTTTTATAGAGGCGACAGAGTCTGTTGTCTGCTTACCAACTAAATACAATGAGGTTCAGGACAAACTAGCTGGCCACAAACAATTCTTTGGCTATATCTAGCCACAAAAGAAATAAGAAATACAAACCAGTCTTCAGGTCTGTGTAGAACTTTTTGCTTCTATAGTGGCAGGGGTAAAACGGTAGAAAAATTTTTTGATCATCTACAAACATTAATTCAACTTTTGGTAACCTACAATGACTAATGAATTGATATAGCATAGGTAGTTAGGATACTTTGGAGAAAGCATTTTAACCCATTTCACAAATTGGCATGATGATTACATAGAATGGGATATCACTTTAAAAATAAGGAGGCAAAAAGTCGAATGTGCTACTATATCTATACTTAAAAGTTACTGCTTACCTTTTGCTCTATGTTTCCATTTTCTTTGCATTAATAAAATGGTGCAATGACTTTTGTCTTGCTCTATCCTTCATTTGTACATCATTTAGTCTTCATTGTCAAAAATTAAATTACATCGTGGCACAATATTAAAGTGAATCTTCTTGACCAGCCCCAGGTTCTGGGTCAAACAAGGTATTGGCCCCTTAAATGTCTAAGAGGGGTGTGGCAACTGTATCACCCCAGTAGGCCAAAGGCACACAGAAAACAAAACATCTTCCCCTCCTCCACATGCTACTTCTCTGGCCTGCCTCATCCCTTTTCCAGATACAGTTTGGCTTTGATTTAGTCTTCTGCTCTATAAATTGTCCTTCCTTCACGACCACTGGGATGCAGCACCACTTGGCCTCTCTTGATGCTCTCTTGGCTCTTCATTAATATCATCCATATTACCCTTTTACTCACCTACCACTCGTTTCTCTCTATTTTGCCTCCATTCTCGAAGGGACGAGCATTTTGGGCTTACTTATAGCTATTCACCACTCCTGAGATCACTATGCTACACTACACACGGGAAAGTCAGTTCATCTTTCTGGGTCTGGGTTTTCTTACGTATAAAATGAAGGCATTGAATTAAATGGCCTCTTAAGATTCCTTGCAGCTCCAGATTTATGATACTATGACCCTATAAACTGTGACCAGTAAATTTCCTTGCTCTGTGGCCCTGTACACCCTGTGAACCTGAAGGAACCTTACAGAAACAGCATTAACCCCATATATTCCAGTTCTCTGACTCATGTGACGATAGCTAAGCATTAGCCATTTCTCAAGACTCTCAAAGAACACAGAGATGCCACAAGTTTATCTAATATAAACCAAGATAAATTTATTAAGTACTTCACTATGTGCAAGGTGACAAGGTACATAGAGAGGCAATGTGTCATGGTGGATAAGAGAGCAGCCTTTGGAATGATGGATTGAAGTCTTACCTCTGAAATATACTAGCTATGTGACCTTGGCAAGTCACTTAAGTTTTCTGTGCCCAAGGCAACTTTCTGAGACAACAATAAGTCACAAAATAATTGCAAATCTACAGTGGGAGAGAGTAATAAGAGAATAAAACATTAAAATAAGGGCCCAGTAGAATTTCCACACAAACTTTGCCAAATGGTGGAAGAACAGCTCATAAAGATACAAAGGTGATGAATAAAGATTAGGTATTCAGACCTACGGTACAAGAAAACAAATTGCCCTACAAGAGTCAGGAGATTTAATCACAGGATCATAAAGCTAGAAGGGATGTCAAGATATTATCTGGTTCAGTCTCCTGTCTTCAGATGAATTTTAAATCACTAGGAATCTTCAGGCAAGTAAAGAAACTAAGAGGAAAACTTGGTGTCTTAGAAATATATGTTTGTCTATATATGTATACATTTGTTACAGAATCACAGCAAATGTCAGAGTCAGGAGGGACCTCACAGACCATCTGTATAATCCATACCTTCACAAGAAGCCCCACTACATCACAGCTGATAAATAGTTATCCATCCTTTGCTGGAAGACCTCAAGTAAGGGGTGTCTACTACCTGCAAAAGAATCTCTTTCCACATTTGGATGGTTCTAATTGATAGTTTCTTCTTAACATTAAGCCAAAATTCATTTCTGTGAAACTTTTATTCATTGTCCCCAGTTCTGTTTTCCGTACCAAAGAGACCAACTTTATTTCACCTTCCATGTGACAGTTCAAATATTTGAAGACTTCCAATATCTTCTGTTTTCTAGACTAAAAATCCCTAATTCCTCCAACAAATCCTCATATGGCCTGATCTTTAGCCCCTTCAGAGTTCTGGATCTTTCTCTAGACATTCTCCAGTTTATCGATGCTTTCCCCCAAAATGTGTCATTTGGAACTGAACATAACACTCTGAATGTGGTCTGACCAGGGTAGTGTTAACTTTCTTGGCTGGTATATCACACTACTGAATCATAATAAAATTGAAATTTATTAAAAACCTCAAATCTTTTTTATCTGGCCACTCTTCCCCAATACTATACTTGTAAAGGTGATTTCTTGAACCAAAGTATGTAGGATTTTGCATTTAAACCTATCTAATTTCATCTTATTATTTCACTCCCTACACTCTAACCATCTCCTTGCCAACACCTTGAAAAAAGTCTATCCTAGTGACCAGATGTTCTGAATGATGACTATTGGCTTCCCAGACTACTATTTTTTCCCAATTACATAAATCTTTATTAACTGCCTTTGATGTTCTACGCATTGTGTTCTAGAGAAAACAGGCCCAGTCCTCAAGAAACTTAAAACTTACTGGAACAATAATAATATAAGAAACTTTTAACACATCCATCCCAGTACCTACCACATAATGTGTATTTAAGTGTTTTTTTAATTTTTTTGTAAATACTATTTTTCCAATTACATGTAAAGATAGTTTTCAACATTCATTTTTATAAGATTTTGAGTTCCAAATTTTTCTCCTTCCCTCTCTTTTTTCCTCCCTCCCCAAGACAGGAAGCAACCTGAAATAGACTATACATAAGAAATCAGGGAAATATATTTCCACGTTAATCACATTGTAAAAGAAGAAACAGAAGGGGGAAAGCCACAAAAAAAAACCAAAGTGAAAATAATATTCTTCAATCTGCATTCAGACTCCATAGTTCTTTATCTGGATGTAGACAGCACTTTCCATCATGAGTTTTTTGGAATTTTCTTGGATCATTGTATTGCTAAGAAGAGCTAAGTCAAACATAGCTTATCATTGCATAGTGTTGCTGTTACTGCATACAGTGTCCTCCTGGTTCTGCTCACTTCATTCAGCATCAATTCATGTTCCAGGTTTTCCAGACCGCTATTTTAGGAAAGTTTCAGATATTTTACTTCTCTTGACTGTCTATCCATCTCCTTCTCATCGACCTCCTTGCTCGCTTATTTTTCTCATTATCATCCCAACCACAGTTCTGGAAACATGGACCAAGATGAAATCTGTTCTGCTTGGACAGAGAGTTTCAATCTAGTTCCATATTATCTCCCAGGACTATCACTCCCTTTATTTCATGTCTTCCTCATTAGGATAGAAGCTCCTTAAAGGCAGGGACTGTTGCTTTTGTATTTGTATCCCCAGCACTATATTTGTCACAAAGTAAATAATTAATAATTTTTTTTCATTCTAGCATCTCAAAATCTTTTTGGATTCTCCCATTCATACAAGATATTGGCTATCCTTCTCAGCTCTAAATTGCCTGCCAGTTTGATAAGCATTTCATCTGTGTTTTTATATAAATCATTGATAAAAATGTTAAATAGGACAAGGTCAAGCACAGATCTCTGGAGCAATCTATTAGAGACTTCCTTCCAAACTGACACTGAATCGTTAATTACCACTTAACCAGTTTCAAATATATCTAACTATATTATTTGCTAGCCCATATGTTTCCATCTTATCCAGCAGAATAGCATGGGAGACTGTGTCAAATGCTTTGATAAAATCTAACTAAACTATCTACAACCTTCTGAACTACCAGTCTAATAATGCTGTCAAAACGTGAAGTTAGGCCAGTATGATTAGTTCTTTTTGAAGTCTTAAAGGCTCTTTGTGATAACCACATCCTTATCTAGATGGCCAATTACCACTGCTTTAACAATACATTAAGAAAATTTCCAAGAAATCTAAGATAAAATGTTAGTTTATAGTTTGAGAGTTCATTTTTCAATCAAGCCATTTACCCTTCTCCAACCTTGGGATAGCTCATCTGTCTTCAAGGGTGTTTCTGAGAAAATTAACAGTGATTCAGCCATAACATCTGCCAGTTCTCTTAGTAACATGCGGATAAAGTTCATCTTCAACTCAGAACTAAGAGGTAAGTTTCTTGAGAGCAAAAGCTGTTTTCCCTTTTGTCTTTGCTCCTTCAGGGCTTAGTACAGTTTTTTACACATACTGAGTGCTTAATAAATGTTTGAATTGAATTGAATAGAATCAGGAACAGGCCAAGCACTCTCTCAGTATTTTAATACTTATCTTGGTAATAAACTCAATATCAGTCATTTTTGTTCTAACTTTTGCAATGTAAAAATAATTTCCTTCATAGAGAAAAGAGAAGCAAATAAGAAGTGAGTAGTTAAACTTTCTTTCTGTCATCATTTATCATCATCTCATCCATCCTTAGCAACAGTTCTATCCCTTCTTTGATACTTCTCTTTCTTCTAGTGTAGCTAAAAACAATATTTTCATCATTCATATCTCCTTAACCTGCCTTGACCCATTCTGAGTTTAAGCATTCCTAGCACCATTCTTACAAAAGCATCCCATACTTTTTGATTCATCCTTCAAGACTTTTATTGATATCTTTTGCTTTTATATTACCTTCATTTCTGAATATATCATCCTCCCCTCCCCCAACAGGATGTACCTTGTAACAAAGAACTTTAAAAAGAGAGAGAGAAAGTTCAGCAACATCAATCAACACATCACTGTGATCTGATGGTATATATTCCACTCCAGTAGTCCCCTACCTCTGGAAAGGATGATAAATGGCCACATTTTCCCAACTCTTCTCTAGGGTTAACTCTTTGGTTATTATAATTATGGTACTCGGGTTTCTCTCTCTCTTTCTCTCTCTGGACTTCTCCAATTTCATTCTTGTAGCAATTCAGTCAACAAGCATTTATTAGTCTCCTACCATGTCACCCTTTTAGAGGCAATTAGATGGCTCAGTGGATAGAGCTCTGGACCTGGAGTCAGGAAGACCTAAGTTCAAATCCAGCCTCAGACCAAGGCTGTGTGACCCTGGGCAAGTCACTTAACCTGTGTTTGCCTTAATCTACCAGAGAAATGGTAAACCACTCTAATATCTTTGCCAAGAAAACTTCAAACAGGTTCAGGAAGAGCTGGACGTGACTAAACAACAACAACTATGTGTCAGGCACAGTATTAAGCACTGAGAATGAAGAGAAAGGTAAAAATAGTCCCTGTCATCAAGGAGTTCATATTCTAATTAGAGAGACAAGCAAACAACTCTGAATGTACAAGACATATATAGAGGAGATGAAAAGCAATCTCAGAGGGAAGGCACTAATATTTGGGGGTGGAGGAGGTGCAAGTTGGGGAAGGAGGAACCAGGAAAGATTTCCTAAAGAAAGTGGGATTTGAGCTAAGTCTTGAGGGAAGGCAGGGAAGCCAGGAAAGCATTCTAGGAATGAGGAATAGCCACTGAAAAAAACAAAGTCAGGAAGTGAAGTTTTGTTTGAGGAACACACAGGCCAGTGAAACTGGATTGCAGAGTGTGTGGACAGAAGTAAACTGTAAGAAAACTGGAAAAGTAAGAAGGGTCCTAATTTAAAAACCAAATGTAGGGCTTTATATTTCATCCTTGAAGTAATAGGGAGCCAGTGGAATTTATTAAGTATGAGTACAATGTGATCAGATCTGGACTTTGGCATCTGAGTAGTCTACAGTGGGGAGAGATGAGACAGAGACCAACCAGAAGGCTATTGCCATAGTACGGGAGTAAGGTCTGATACGGGCCTGCACAAGATCTGGATAAATAGATCCGAAAATCATTTGCATAAAGATGATAGTTAAACTCATGGGAACTGAACAGCTCATCAAGAGAACCAATACAGAGAGAGAAGAAAAGAGAGGCTAGGACAGAGCCCTGGGAGACAACCACCATTAACACTTGCAAACTAGATAAAGATCCAACAAAGGAGACTGAGAAAGCATGAAGAGAGAGGGGTGTTATGAAAACCTAGGGAGAAGAAAGTACCAGGAGAAAAGGGTGATTGACACTGTTAAAGGCTACAGAGAGGTCAAGATAAAATGCAGACTGATAAAATGCCATTAGATCTGGCAATTAAGGTATCAGTGAAAATTTTGGATGAAGCACTTTTAGTTGAATGAAGTCAGAAGCCTGACTGCAACAAGGTTTTCAAAAAAATCAAGAGGAGAAGATAGAATCACTGGTTATATATAACTTTCTCAAGAAGTTTAGCCACAAAAGGGAGAAGATATGATAACAGCTAACAAGAATGTTCAGATCAAGTGTTGGGTTTTTTAAGGATTGGGAAGACATAAGCACATTTGTAGGCATCATGGAAGTAGTCAGTAGATAGGAAAAAATTGAAGATTGGTAAAAGAGTAAGTATGATAAAGGAGGAAATCTGCTGGGGAAGACAAGATAGAATATGATCAAGGTTATACCTAAAGGATTCTTCTTTAGAAAGGAGTGGTCACCGCTTCATCTGACAAAGAGGCAAAGGAGAATATAATAGAAGATGGCTCCTAGTAATGTAAGATGAGGACAGAAGAAGAAGGACCTTTATTTTTTGAAAATATGAGGCAAAGTTCTCAGCTAAGAGGTGTAGAAGAGAGTGGGAGGCTTGAAGAGGGATGAAAAGGTCTGAAATAGTAACTGTGATAAGTAAGATGTTGAGCAGATTAGGAAGGTGTAAAAGGATTGCCTTGTTGTAGTGAGAGTTCAGTTGAGATTATGTAACATTAATTTGTTGTGGATCCAGTCTACTAAGAGTGAGTTCTGTTCAATATGCATAGGCATGAAGGAAGCAGATGGTGGGAGTAATCGAAGGTGGGGTATTGTGTATGTTGATTTCCTGAGTCCCTTAATATAACCATGCATTAGTTTTGTATGTATGTCTTTTTAAAATCTCAATTAGTTGATAAGGTGCTTGATGCAGCTATATCTGTCTTTACACAGCTCTCCCTTTCTCACCCCACTGGAATTGTTTCTCTCTTATGAATTTTATTCTTAAAATATTCCCATCTCTCTTAAGCTAAAGTCTTCACAGAATTTTAACCCACAGGATCTTCTTTATCCTTTCTCCAAGCCCTTTGAAATTTGCTGTCCTTAACTCTAAAGAGCATAACAGTCTTTCTTCCATCTTGCTTCTCCTTCTTTACCACAAATTCTAAAGATAGAATGGGATCGCTATCCCAAAAGTTCCATCATTTCCACCTCAGCAACTAATTGCTTTGTGTTGGTGAGAATAAGATTCATAATAAAGGACCTCATTTTGAGGGAGGCCTTTTCTTGGCCAATGATTTATGTGACTATTGTAACCCATCTCACAATTCAAGGTGGTATTATTATAAAAATTTCTACCTGTAGTTTCAACAACTACTGAATTTATTCTGATTTCTAGTAGCTAGTTTGGCAAATATTTATAAGCAATTTCTTCTACCCTCTTTCTTTTCAGTTTAAAGTCTTTCTGATTAAATTTGCAAGACTCCAGGCAAACATTTTTTTACACATTATTATTAAGAATATTCTGTACTTAGGAGCCTGACATTCTTATATTTTAAGCAGTGATCTTGCAAAAAATTCAAAACACATCCTCAGATGTTATCTTCTAAATTAGTTGTTCACTTCTTAAATCTGTCTGTTCTGAAGCTTTTTACTTAGGTAATGAAAACTCCTCTCATGCCCCATATAATCCTTAGTTTCTTGCCCAAAACCTCTCAGTCTTTCAAATACAAAGGTAATCATTAAATTGTTGCAGAAATACATACATTGCATACTCTATGTGAGTTGTACAATATCTAATTGAATACAAAATTGTATACAATGTAAGTCAATACAGAATTCTTCCTCTACTCCATAATTGCAAGGAGATCCTGAGTCCTTAAAATGCCCCACAAGTACTTCTTAGAGAACTGGTATTGTTTTTCATTCATTCACTGTCCCGCCTTGCATCAACAATAATAAAACTTCTAATTTATTTCTTAGCATTTCTGGACAATTCACATTTATATAGGTCTTTGCAATTACAAATGTTTCATATATATATATTCTATATATGCACATATGTTTATGTATATGAATATATGTGTGTGTGTGTGTGTGTGTATTATACATTTGGTCTTCCTAACAATCTTATGAGGCAAATGGTGCATGCATCATTATTTACATTTTACAGACAAGAAAACTGAGGCAAAGAGAAATTAAATGGCTTGTCCAAGGTTCCAAACTTACCAAGTAGCAGAATAGTAACAATATACATTTATTACGGAACCAGCACTTTACTAGGCATTAGGGGAGATCTAAAACTTAGATAAAAAATTCTCTGCTCTCAGAAAGTTGACAATGGAGCAGAACTATGACCTAGGTTTTATGCTTTCAAGGCCAATGCTGAACTATCCCAACTAATACAATCCCAGCTAATACAACTGATTCCAAGTCCGGGAATATTATAATCAATAGTGCAATTGAAAAGTTTTCAGAATATAAAATGATCGATAATTTGTTGCTTAATCAATAAGGTACTACATAAAATACATGCATGTGATAGATTGAAACAATAAGGCAATAAACACAACACCAACGATAATCATGAATATGTCTATGTAGTTCTGTATCGCAAAGTATGAGAGACTCTCCATAAAGAAGGTAAAAGAAGTATAACATTTATTCAGACACCAGAGAACCATATCCCATAACCAAATGTTCAGCTCCCACAGCCAATCAGCCTACTTTATCAAAAAAGTAAGGAACCTAAAACACCATATCACAGCCTGGAAACTCGCCATCTCAAAACCTCTCTGACCCCCTGCTGGGGTCTTCCCCAAAACAAGCTCACAGCACAGCTAAGTCAGCTTGTTCAGTTCTAACAATCATGAGGCTGGCCGTTAGCAGCCACCAGCAGCCATAACATTTTTTTCTCACTCTCTCAGCATTTTCTGTGACATAACTTCCTTTTCCTGTCAGGAAGCTCCTCCTATCATGTACCTTAGGCTTCCTGTGACATAAGCAAGTCACATGGCCTATTAATGGGTGGGAAAGATTTTCAAATCTAATTGCTACTACATATATATGCATATATATATATATATATATATATATTTGTGCATGTGCTCACATATATATTAGAAACTCAACAGAAGGAGATATTTAGTAGGAACTATCTTGAGGCTAATTAATTCAGTTATATTAGCAACTTCATCATTATGTGTAAATGTAGGGAGAGGTTTTAGGCTTGTTTGGATAGCCACAATTCAGCGGATTCTCCTTAATGAATCATGAAGTGTTTTTATACACAAATACTTCTTGCTTTAAGTAAATTCACAAATTCGACTTTCAGTAAATCTGCATTCCAAAAAAGCCCTTATGTTAACTTTACTGTACAGTACTGTGCTCTCACTCTGCTTCTGCCCCTCAGCCTCCTACCCCCTCACCAAAACAAAACCCTCCAAGTGGAAGCAGAAGAACTAACACACTAGGGGGCTTGTCCTGAGACCTCCAGCACTTAAAGGGAAGACCTTTGCCCCATGATCCACTCTACCCTGTCTTCCTCCTGTATATCTCTCTACTGCCCCCGGGGCCTCTCCTGACTGTGTCCAAATCTGGCCCCTATATGCCTGTTCCTCTTCCCCCACAAGTGTTCTTCCTCTTGGTTTAGGACAGGTCCTCACATGGCTGGCCCTCCCCTCTCTCTCCTCCTCCTATTCTCATTTCTTTGTCCCAGGTCCCCATGGATCCTTGAACCTTGTGCCTACCCTCTCCCTCTACCTGCAGAGCCTCCTTCCTGCTTCCTTCTTTCCCTCCCTTCCCCACATCTGCTGATAAATTCACATTACATAAAAATTGCTTTACATAGAGGTCTGAGGAACAGTCCACTTACCCAAAGAGACAATGGTCTATGTCCTATTTAAGTCTGGTGTCTACCAGTAATGAAGTATTAGAAGTAACAAAATTGATGATGTGCTTTCTACATAATGGTGTGATTTCAAGTCACTAAAAATTCCTTTTCAATATATTGGTCTTAGGAAGGAATTTATGATAACCTTTTGGAACAATTCAGGGTGAGGAAAGTCAGTATTTTTTTCATTTGAATCAAATTTATCAAGTTTTTGTTTAAATTATTTTTAATATTAAGATATGTCAAAGTCCATAATATCTCGATAGAATAGGATTAAAACCTCATATTATGCATTTGAGATAATGCAGTTATTAACTATAACAAAAAACCTTTTCTAAAATTTATACAATAGGCTATGGATTTTGATCTCTTAAGTCCTATTATGAATTATTTAGAAAAATTAAAGAAACCACCCTAACTAGCAGGACTTCATGCTTAATCAGTCTAGCAAGGAGATAAGGCATTTAAAAGAAATAAATCTATGTCTTCAGAACCAGTATATCTGTTAATAATACCAGATTAGGAAATGAGTTTATATATTTGTCCAGCACTAGATTGCCTTTTTACCCTTGTATATTCAAGCTTACCTTCTTCTAAACATGTCTAGTCAGGAAAGTAAATAGGCAAAAGATCACTGGGAAGATGCAAGAATAGTCCAGAAGTGTTGAGTAATAAGTATCTTATTAAAATTAATGTTTCAAATATAAAAAATAATTATACTTCAGTTCAATTCCATTAAATTCAACAAAAAATGGATTAAGTGCCCACCACATAGAAGACAATTGATGGTAGACTAACATATGGGAAAAATTGGTTACCAATGTGGCATCCATGTCTGAATCTGCTTTCTGTGTATAGGTGCATCATTACCTTGATAGAGAAATGACTGAAATCAATGTCAAGTAAGAAAAAAAATTAAATGAGAAGATATTTAGGCCACCTACCCTAACCTAACCTATTTAAACAAAATGCTGAAACTGAAAAATACAAAGTAAGTGAAGGAACAGACAACAACAAATCCCATTATCATTTCCCAAGTAAGATTATTATATAAATCTTGGAAATTTGCTTGCTGACTAACTTCTTTGTGAAACTGCAAGCTATGACGGTCAAGGCAATGCAAGTTTGGAATATAAAGTAATTTGTAAAATCTTTTAGGTGAAGATGGCAGGAGACTATGAGTGGTATTGGCTGATAAGTCAGTAAAAAGCAATGGAGGGAAAAACTAAGTTTATAAAAAGGCTGGCAAGGGGGACAACTGAGTAAGATCATCCTGACAGTATGAAACTGTGAGGAAGATGGGAAACAGACCAAAACAGAAAGATCTACCAGCATTTCTATACCAAACTTTCTTATCTGTCATACCAGTGGTTCCCTGAAGATTGGACTCTCAGTCTCTGACAGTCTCCATGAGGAAGTACAACCAAAATTTAATAAAACAAAGTTGGGAAAAGCATCTAAATTAGAGGGCTATATATACATAAATGAGGTCTGTATGAAAGGCATTCAATTTTGAGAGTATTCTTAAGATATCTGGAAGAAAGGGAGATACTGAATATTTGGAGAAAATTCAAAGTCCTTACTCAATATTAATTTTAAAAGTCTTTATGAGAATGATCTACATGTGCATCAAGGGCATCCTTGATGATCTATCATTATGAAAAAGAAACAGGAAGATGTTCACCAATAATATTCTGTAACAGAACACATTTATCATCATACAACTGACTGAAAAGTAGAGAGAATACAAGATTAGATCGAGCTTTTTGTTGATTACAAAATGTCTTTTTTAAAAATTTGGTAGAGGGAATGCTGCTTTAACGGCTAAAATCCAACAAAGTATCTTCCATGACCATGTTAAAAGGATATGGCATTCCTTTAAAGGAGTAATGATACAGATGGCTTTGTTTTTTTTTATCATACTCTACTAGTAGAATCAAGAGAGATATAAGAGAGATAGATATCTGGTGACCAAAGGTATTATTCATCAACAGTCTGGAAAACATGCAGTACAGAGTCCAATTGAAAGGAGATTTCCCGTAAAGGATGAGGTCCTCCAGATGCTTCTGTTTGCAGATGACAATATAATCATTCTATCAAGCTCTGGAACGTTGCATATTATAAAATCTATGCCCATTCAAAAAGAAAAACTGACGCAAGAACACAAGAAAAATAAAGTGCATGAGGACTGGCTCTTTTCCAAACTATTACATGCATTTGAATGGACAAGCAATAGGATTAATAGGCATTCTGAACAGATATTGCAGGTGGACAATGAACTGGACAAAGAATTGAATAGAAAGAAAAGGATGCAGTGAATTGAACTTTGGAATCCTGTGAAGTGCTTTTAGTGATCTCGAGCTTCTCACTGAAACAAAGGCTCATATTTTTAACAGCAGTATTCTTCTGATGATGCTGTATGCCCATGAGTTATAGAATACCATAGTCTTCACAGAATTAGAGTAGCACCGCCAAAGGGCAATGGAAAGGTACATGGTAGGTGAGAGTGAGCTATTAACACATGACTAACAGATGGGAAAAATAAATTACCAATGTAGCAGCTAGATCTGTATCTACTAGTATGTATAGAATGCATAGAGCCTTACAAATATTAACCCCTTTTTTCTTACAACAACCTTAGGAGGTAGGTACTATCTCTATTTTATGGAGGAGGAAACTGAGGCAAACAGAGGTTAAATGAATTGCTCAGTCACAGATAGTTAAGTGTCTGAGGCTGGATTTGAACTCAGGTCTTCCTAACTCCAGGTCCAGTGCTCTATCTTCTGTGCCGTGTAGCTGCCTATTATTTCTAAAGAAGAACTAAAGTGATGTAAGGATATCATAAGAGAAAATATGAATATAAAAGAAAGTAGGCTGGTCAAGTAGCAATCCATCACCAAGTTTTTGTTACATGTCTACTCTGTGCCAGGTGCCATGTGAGGCACTGAGGAGACATCAATTAATCCATAATGCCTTTAAGGAGTTTACATTCAACAGGATGAAGGATAATAGACAAACCACTTATGCCTTTTATATCTATTCAGTGTCAAGAAATCTAGAGGAAGACCCCAGAAAACTGGGTGCATCCTACGTAGAAAATTTATAATCGAACATGGGTGGGCAATGATCTACATGATTGGAGGGAGTATTCAAACTGATGAGTCACAGAATCAGCATATTTACAAGACACTGTTCCCTTGCCCAAAGAGCACCAAAAAGAAAAATAACAAAATTCCCACCCTAAAAAAGTTTATGAGGTAATGTAGGGGCATAAGCCACATAAACAAATAAGGATAATACAAGGTTGAATGTGATAAGAGCAAAGTAAAGGACTAGATGAAATGCTATTTAAAAGTGATGAAAAAAGACCACTTTCAACTGGGGGACACCAATGAAAGTTTCACAAACAAGGTGGCACTTGACCTGGGCTTTGAAAGGAAAGAAAAATTTCAGCAGGCAGAGATTTACATAGAGTATGTTATTAGCACAGACCCTGTACAAATAAATAATCACAGGCTAAAAAAAAATGCAAAATGAGATGCGATCCAGCTAGTAATTCAGTTTAACTGGAAAGTAGGTTGCATTAAGGAGAGTAATGTGACATAAGGCTTAAGGTCCTAATTGGAAGCTGACTGTGGAAAGTCCTAAGTGCCATGCTAAGGAACTGGCATTTTATCCTACAAGGGCTAGATAGAGACTGAAGTAGTTTCTTGAGCTGTGGATGGATTTGCATTAGTTAAATTAATTCGGCATCTGTGTGAAAGATGTGTTGGAGAGAGGGAGACTGAAGACAATGAAAAGGCTGTTACGACAGTGTAGGCAGAGGTGATGAGGCCCTGAAGTTGGGTACTGACAGTGGTAATGGAAAGGAAGGAAGAGATAATAATGGAGGTAGAACCAACAGGACTTAAAAACTGATTGGATATGAGAGGTGAGAAAGAGGAACAAGCCAAGGAGGATCTTAAAGTTTCAAGCCCAAAGGATATGGCCGCCAGCAGAAATAGGGAAGTTAGGAGGAGGGGCAAGTTTGGGAGAGAGTGATGAGTTCGATTTTGCACATATTAAGTTTAAGGTACTAGAAAGGTAAACAGAGATATTCAGCAGATAATTGGAAATGCATACTTCTGCATTGTGAGGAATAAATGACAGTTATATGAAACAAGAATAACATTTTTAGAGGAAAAATTATGAAATTAAATCCTTCTTGCTAATTGACATTGTGATTCAAATGACCTAGATTTAAAACAGATCTAAAATTGTACTAACTAGATTCTTAAGTAGGGCAGAGTGACCAAGGTTTTGCCCCAGGACACAAACACCTGGATGGGAACCCACCTTTTATCATGAGGTCCCCATCACCAAACACCTTATCTGCCACCCCACTGCCTTACTTTCTCCCAGGGATTTCTCAGAATGATTTCACCCAACTGGGGTAGACTGTCCTCTTGTCCTTTATCTTGCTTAACTGAATTTGCTCCAGGTGCCAGAATTCCTAGTTACAGTTCTAAAATATCACAACTTATCTAAAAACCAGAGAAAAGAAACGGATGGTCCACATGTCTGGTTTCTTACTTACTTGAATTAAAAATCAAATGAGATCTAATTTGTTCAAGCGAACTAAGATTTTTAGGTCCAGGGAATCACAGCTTAATACTATAGCATTCACCTCACATCAGCAGGCCCCCTTCTCTAATATGAGTAGCTATAGCATATGCATCAGTGGCCCACTCGTTCCACTTAGATGGTCAATCAATGCAGTACTCATTTCTACTGCTGAGTATTTCAACCAGAATGAATATGCAAGCATTTTTAAAACCCCATAGGAGAAACGAGAAGAGAAGGGTGGAAGAGGAAAAGGTGAAGAGATGGAGATGGATTCAGCCAAGTTTATCATGTGAACTTGAAGAAAAAGGGTTCATTTCTAATAGTCAAGAGGAAGAACACCTTTTCCTTAATGTGAAGATAACATAGCCAAGAGAGGTGATAATAATAGGAGGTCAAAATCAAACAGTTGAATACAAGCCTAAGTATATCTGGCAACAAAGAGATTGTTGAGACACAAAAAAGATTGAATCATAGCTCCCTCTGTCTACTCACAAACACAGTGCTACTTCAAATACTGGCAGAGAAAGGATTTAGCTGAAGTTTTTTTGCAGGACCCACACAGGTCTTGAAAAGCAAAAAAAGTTACTAAATCTTCCAAAGTGGATAATTATGTGGCATTATACAGTAATTAATATTTTATAGACAATTCAAATTAAAATTAAAAATCTGATCTAGTTTTGAAATGACAGGGAAAGAAAAATATCTATCAGCCCTGTAATTTATGCAGCATTAGCAGGAAAGAATGAGGAACATGAAAATCAATCTCCAATAAACTCAAGATCCATTAGTACAGACAGTTCCTTCTGCTGAAAATTTGTCCTCAGGTGTCAAATGTTAAGTTGTTAATGCTAAACTTTTCTGCAGAAAGATTGCTAGTAATATACTTATGCTAATTCTGAATCACTATTCAAAGATAGTTTTCAAACTAAGAGAATGATACTTCATAACTTCCTTATTAAAGAAATATTTCATTCTAGCTTGTTTTGGGGCCAAAGATTAAAGAGTGTACATATAGCATATTCTAATTTCCACAAATACATTTAGATTCCCACAACTTTTCAAAAAGTATTATGAAAGGTATAGTATGAGTTAATGAGATTTCATTTTTGTCTTTGTATCTCTAGGACCAAGACAACATCTAGCACATAGTAAGTACTTAAGTGCTTGCTGATTAAATTTATTATCCAATGTTGATCCCAGTAGAAACTGAAATGCCCCTTGCTCTGAGGCATGCAGCACCCCCCCTTGCTCAGGGGCATGCATACCTCTTGCTCAAAGGGCTGTGCCATAACACTCCACTTACTGCAGCTCTGTGACCCCAGATTCAACTTAGCTACCTGCAACAAATACCCTGTGTGGCCCATGATGGGCAAGACTAGACACGCTTACAATACTCTGCCTAGACATGCTCACAATACTCTGCTTCTGTAACGGCTTGCTTGTACCTGCTCAAGGCTCACGTAGAAGAAGCCCTAGATTCTTGAGCTCGGGGCTGCTCCCCTCTATGGGACAGCCGCTGGCTAATAAATGATGCTCAATACATATTCTAATTTGGCTTGGTCTGTTTCTCAGTCCGTCCATTTCACTTGGAGGTTCCACCAAGATTGTGCCTTTGGCACTTCTGTTGCACAGACCAGGGTGGCCCTGGTGGCCGGACACCTAACCTGCCTAGAGGGTGGCCAACGGGATGTTTCCCGGCCTCAGGTAGAGTGAGGTGCCCACGCAAACCAGACCAGTCCCTGCAAATTCCTGTCTGATTTGGCTGCCTGGGCATCCTATCTGTTATTCTACCTAGAGGGTGGCCAACGGGATGATGTGCCCTAGCCTCAGGCAGACTGAAGTGCTAGTACCCTGTCTCCTGGCGCAGATCTGCCTGTCTCGGTGAGTACTCATAGGTGAGTACTCATAAGAAGTGGCGGAGCTGGACGCAGCGCGGAGGCCCTTACAGACCTCCACAGGACGCCGTGTGAGAGTCCTGGCGGTCTCTGTTTCCCTGTTCTGTCTGTCGTTAGTCTTGTCTCTGTGTCTCATGGGAGTCTGTTTTTTTGTTTCTCTGTTTCTCTTGTCGCGGTTATGGGCCAAGGGGCTTCCAAGAAAGATTGAAATTTGAATGCAGAGGCTAAAAGTTAAAGTGAAATTTGGGAAAGAGAGATAGAAACTTGTATAAAGGAATTTAGGTGGGGGGTTGTTCTTAGCTGCCATGTGCTCCTGGCTACACCCTTCTTCCCCCACCCTCCACATTGAAAGACTGGGGAGCTGAAGCTAAAAGAAATTAAGCTAAGCCCCTGAAAATTTGCATACCTAATATGCTCCTTTGTTCTTAGAAAGGCTTCCGTCCCAAATGTAATACACCTAGGGCAACTGAATTGGATTTTTCCTCTCTGTATTATATGAGAAAGCAGGATGAAGGGGAAACAGAAAATGTTTTAGCTTAGTGGAAAGAATGAGTGGGGGAGTTGCAAACCCAAGTGCTCTTAAGGACCACTCCCTCTTATCTTTCTTAAAAGTCCAAAAGGTTTTTTTTTTGGAAGAGAAGTGCCCGCACCCCCTCCCACTCAAAATCTTTTTAGGCATTTTGTTAATTGCCAGTATGCTTAAGATGAAGCTTGGAGAAAGCGGGGTGCAAATAAAGTTTTTCTTTTCTTTTATAAATTCATTCATGGCCAG
>CM053627.1:100098118-100113127 GCA_028646595.1 Phalanger gymnotis | reverse complement strand
AGGCTCTTTGACTTGTTGACTTCTTCTGGCTGTATGTTTTGGTCTTCTTTGTCACCAAAGAAGGATTCCAGAATCTGAGACTGAATCTGGGTGCGTTTTTGCTGCCTGGCCATGTTCCCAGTCAACTTACTTGACCCTTGAGTTTTTCCTAGGGGTATGACTGCTTGTAGAGGAAAGAGTTCTATGTTCCAAGCTTGAGGGGATGCATCAGCTGTGCCACATCAGCATTCCTCCTTCCCCAAGGACCCCCAACCTGGACTGGACTTAGATCTTCGGCAGACTCTTCACTCCTGCTCTGATCTGCCACTTAATTCCTCCCACCAGGTGGGGCTGGGGCGAACAGCAACTGCAGCTGTAGTTCTGTAGCTGCCCCACCTCTGCTGCTCTCAGGGTAGTGGCTGAAAGGCAAACTCCTTCTTTCACTCTGTCCCCAGCAGCTTTTCCCAGTAACCTTCTCTGTTGTCTTTGGTCTTTGTGGGTTGAGAAGTCTGGTAACTGCTTCAGCTCACTGATTCAGGGCGCTAGGGCACGCTCCATCCAGCTCCTGTATGGCTGGTCAGTGCCGTCCACGCTGGGCTCTGCTCAGCTCCCAGCTCAATGCGTGAAAGACCTCACCCAGCAACCATCCAAGCTGTCCTGGGTTGAAGCCCTGCTTCCCTCTGCTATTTTGTGGGTTCTGCAGTTCTAGAATTGGTTCAGAGCCATTTTCTAACAGCTTTTTGGAGGGACTTGGCAGGGAGCTCATGCTGGTCCCTGCTTTCCAGCTGCCATCTTGGCTCTCCCCCTCAATGGATTTTTAAAATTATTTTTTCTATTTCAATAAAATACTTTTTGGTAATTTAATTGAGATTGCGTTGAATAAATAGATTAGTTTAGGTAGAAGTGTCATTTTTATTATATTAGCTCTGCCGACCTATACACAGTAATTAGTTCTTCAATTATTTTAATCCGTCATCTGAGTTTGAACCTTGATCTCTATCACCATAGTAGTTATCTATGGTTGGGTTCTTTTTCTTTTACTTAAGCCTTTTTTAAGCAGCTTATTTCTTGGCTGTTAACTTTATGTTGGAGTCTCGTTCTACTCCCACCATGTGGGTGATAATGTCTCAGGCTTCGGGTTTTTTGTGCAGTTGCTTTCTGAGCTCTATCTGGAGGCCTGACTGCAGGTACTCTTTTTTGTCCCCAACCCGTGATCAAAGCTCCCAAAAATGTGGTCACTGCAAACATTCTTATTTCTTACAGCTCCTTCTGTGGCTGTAAGCTTCAGCTCACCCTCTTTGCCCTAGAACTCCAAACCAGGGACATTGTCCTGTGAGTGGCCACAGCCAGCAGGGACCCTGCTCCTCTTTGATCTCACCCAGCAGCATGTACTTGCTCCTTTTTGCCCATAGCCATGCCCCATATCTAGTGCCAGCAGAGAGTCCTACGATCTTCCCCTGATCATCCATCCGACCCTCACAGTATACAGGGGGTGAAAGTTCCTGAAGCTGAGGATGCTCCCAGGGCGTATTGTTTGTTTATCCCTCGTTTGTCTGCGCAGAAGTATCTGTACTTCAGTCAGGCCAGCCCACCACCCTGAGGTCAGATTTTTCCTAATTTTTGTCCTCCCAAGTTGTCTTGGACTGGATAAGTGCTGTATTCTGACTTTTAATTTTTTCTGCTGCTCTAAAGTTCACTTTGAGGCATTATTTTAAATTATTTGGGTGGGGGGAATTTGGGAGAGCCGGGTAATTTCCTGCTGTATTCCACCATCTCCCTGGAATCCTCTCCCAGGGATTTATTTTCATCACTTGCATTTCTGAGGTTATAGCTCTCCATAAAAGATAGAGCCCCAAACCAGAGTGGCTATCCTAGAATAGCCTCTTTGCTGCCAAGATGCTGTTAGACTCATAAGAATGTGGCATTTTTCAGCCCAAACAAGAAAAGAGCCAGTTAGCCCTGACATCCCTTCACTCTTCCTTTCTTTGACCCTTCAGCTAATCAATTATAATGCTTGAAGTACAGAAAATGCAGACTTCAAAATGGAGCAATATATAGCACATTGTGTATCTACTAATTAAAATGCGTCAGAATCCAGATGAAGGTCAGGATGTAGGGAGAAACTGTTAAAAATGTTCTTCTGTTGTAGAGAGCATATTTTTTTCCTAAACATGAAGACAGGAAAGAAGCACCTGTTCTTAGGATATTGTTTTCTTTATAGACCAGTCGTTGGCTTTCCAGCAGTGAGCCCAAAGACAAAGACCTTGGAGTCCTGGTAGTCTGAACCCTTTTTGGAAATGCCTTGTGGATTCTAGGTTCCTAACTATTAAAGGGCTCTTTATTTTTACAGGTAGTAATATTCATGATTTTTGTCTAATCATTTTTTCTCTTTCCTTCTTTGAGATATATTGGACATCAGTCTTTCTGTGGTTTAAAAATTGTTTCGTCTCTAGAATATATAGTATTTTTACTCTAAATATTCTAGTGTAGCTATTTTCCTTAATTTTATTTTAAGTGCCATTTTTACCTCATATAGTACATTGGTGAGGTATTAGGGTGCTAGGTGGTAATGTGGATAGAATGCCAGGTCTGGAGTTAGGAAGACTCTTCTTTCTCAGTTCAAATCTGGCCTCAGACACTTGCTACTTCTGTGGCCCTGGGCAAGTCACTTAACCCTGCTTGCCTCAGTTTCCTCATCTTAAAACTGGCCAGAGAAGGAAATGGCATACCCCTCCAGTATCTTTGCCAAGAAAACCCAAAATGAGGTTGTGAAGAGTGGGACACAGCTGAAAGACGACTGGACAAAAGTGAGGTATTATATTCCAGATGTGGCAACCTTCTTTTACTGATTATGAAAACAAGGTATTATGGAAATGCTAATAAGTATTGGGGTTTTTTTTTGTCCTTTTCTTCTCTTAGTTTCATCTATAAATATTCTTGAAGTGAGATGACTTATTTGGCTCTCATAATGAGTTTTTTTCCAGACTTGTTTTCTTCTTCATTGTCTGTCTCACTCTCTATCTCTCTCTCTTGTTTTGGTAGTGATAATGGTTATAATCTTATGCCATCATCCTTTGTAATGTTTTATAAATGAATTTGTGTTCTAACCTAATATTTCCCTTAGCTTCCATTTCATTTTGCTTAAGATATCAGATGCTTGCAGAGTGGTTTCTGGGATCTTTTGGTCATCTTGGTGTTGTGACTACATTATATCATTTAAAGTTCTGTAAGAAACAGTCATCAGTCAATGTCTTTACCATTATCTATTTCTTAGCATGAGCAAGGAAAGGGAGTAAGTATTGTGCTTATTACGTACCAGGCGCTGTGCTAAACACTTAAATTTTTTTTTTAGTAAAAGTGATCTCATTTGATCCTCACAGTAACCCTGGGAGGTAGGTGCTGTTACTATCCCCATTTTTACAGTTGAGCAAACTGAGGCAAACAGAGCCTGAATCACATGTCCAGGGACACACAGATAGTAAACGTTTGAGGCTAGCTTTAAACTCAGGACCTCCAGACCTCAAGTCCAATGCTCTATTTACTATGCCACCAGCTGCTTCAAGTTAGCAGCAAGTTTGAAAAGGTCAGGCTATGGCCATTGTGGTTACTTGCTGTTGCATCTTTTCATCTTTATCCTTTGTTCAGTTTGGCTTTGGTTAGGACCTTGGTTCTAACAAATTAATGCTTTTTCTGCACAGAAACAACTAATTCAGAAATAACTGACAGATAATAATTTCCTATTTTTTAAGGTACATTCAATTTAATTTTTTCGTGATGTTGCTCATTGATTACCATTTGTAGGACAATAATTCTTTCAGATTGATTTTTTAAGAATTCCATTTCTCATAACAATTAAGATTCATAATAGCTTTTTAAAAATGACTTCTCTTGACCTCTGTGTATTTCTCATTTTCAGTTCAATTCAGAAAAACAAACATTTTTTAGTCCATTTAAGAATATAATTACAAAGAATGATATAACACAAGCCCTTCTCTGAAGGAACTTATGACCTAAAAAATGTACACAAATAATTATGACAAAAGTAAGCATTTGAAGGGCAAATGGAAAGTTCAGGCAGACTCTAATAAGAAATTTGAGGAGGGAGAAATCACTTTCATCTAAGTGGAATGTGGTCACAAAAGCCTTCAAGGAGTAGGTGGCATCTGAGTTTACTCCTGAGGGAAGGAAGGGATTTTAATAGGTGGCAGCTGAGGGGAGCCCATTCCAGACACAAGAGGATAGCATGAGCAAAGGCAGAAGATAACAAGGGGATAAAGTATGGAGAGTAGTTGATCTGGCTGCTATGTAGGATATGTGAAGGAAAGTGATACGGGATGAAGCTAGACAGGTAGTTTGCTTCATATTGTAGAAGACAGTCTTGAGTTTATATTTCATTTGATAGTCAGTGGGGAACCATCAAAGCTTTTTTTAGCACTGGTATGGTATGATCGCAGGGAGAGTTATGAAAACTATGTGGGAGGTAATATGGAGGATGGACTGATGATGTGATACACTGCAAAACAGGAAGACCCCTTAGAAAGATATTACAGTAGTCTAGGCAATGAGGTCCTGAACTGGGGTGGCAGTAATTTGAATGGAGAGGAGGAGTTGCTGGTTATGAGAGATATTTGTGGAGGTAGAAATTACAGAATTTGGTAATTTGTTGCATATAAGAAGCAAGGGAGAAGGAAGATGACTTCTAGATTACAGTCTGAGAGAATGAGAGGATAGATAGAAATAGAAAAGTTTTGGGAAAGAGAAGGTTTCTGAAGGAATATGAATTCAGTTGTAAACATGGTGCTTTTGAGTTACCCATTGGGACATCCAGGTGAATTTATGTGTTGGGCATTTGGAAATATGAACTTTGGAGAGATTTGGGGGAAATATAACATTTTAAAACCATTGTATAGAGGTGATAACTTAAACTATAGGAGTGGATAACACAAATGATTGGGATGTGGAAGAAGAAAATGTGGCCTGATCATAACTTTGTGGGGGGATATTCATGTCTAAAGGGTAGAAGAAGTATTAGAAGCCTGGAAAAGAAACAGTGAACAAATTGGAGAGGTAGGTTCACAATTTAACATGTTATATCATACATGATCAAGATAAGAAGAAAAGTCTATTGGATTTGATGATAAGGAGGGGATTTGTTACCTTAATGAGAGAAATTCCAGCAGAGAACTGAGAACAGAATCCAGATTATAAAAGGTTGAGAGCTAAGTAGTGAGAATAGATTACTGTTTTGGGGCATTTGACAGTAAAATAGAGGAGAAAGATAAGATGATATCTTGATAGTGGTAAGATCAAGGGAAAGTTCTTAGACAACATATAGTCTCATTGACAGCTACGAGAACAGATCCCTGTTCTCTGTAAACTACATGTGACATGATTCAGGTCACTCACCTAAATTGTCTGTGTTTCTGATTTTCTGTTTGTAAGAGTGAGTGTCATAAATAAAATCTATGTAGATAGCCTTACACATGGTTTACAAAAATGAATAGCTTGCAGAAATTTTATTGGACCTTACAAAAAATCTTTTGGCCCTGTTGTCTTTTCACATAATAAGTCTTTCACATTTGTGTAGTGCTTTAAGGTTTACCAAGTGCTTCTTTCATAATAACCTTGTGAGGTAAGTGTTGTAAGTATTCTCCTTTGCGTTTTGCAGACGAAGATACTGAAGTTCTAAGAAGTTAGATGACTAATCCACATTATAACAACAGTAGTAAAGGTAGCATTTGAATTTTGGTATCTTCTGATGCTGGATTGGTTTTTTTCCATTCTACCACACCCCGTCTCTTGCCATACTACTTCTGTATGCCGATGTTTCTCTATTCTTTTCCCATACATCCTCACTTCTCATTACCATCACTAGACAAATTACCCACACTTTTCTTAGAAGTGTATATATATCCAGTAGTCTTCCTTCCTCTTCCTGAGAATTGTTTCTTAGATTCTGGGCCATTGAGCCAGTAGTGATTTCATTGATTGTCAGTATGTCTCTGAGATGCTGCTGTGAGGACAAATAATGTATGTGAGAACACTGTTTACTTTTTGTAGGAAATGTGCTATATAAAGGCAGTGTTACTGCAGTGTTGTCTTTTTTTATAGATCATAAAAAGAGCAAATAGAGGCTCTTTAAAGCATATTTGAAGCTTCACGGGACTTTGTCAGGAAATGAAGTCTTTTAATGCTTAGAAAAAGGAGAACTTCTTCCCTTTATGATCCAGTAGTAGCATGTTAGCTGCCAGCTTTGAGCACTGATGAGTAGTTGATGGGTACCATTTTTCACTAGGAAGTTCTTGTTTTGAAACAATAGGACAAACAACATAAAGTTTATTGCAGCTCTGCTTCCAACTACTAAATATAAATAACACTCTCCCCCAGCCTAATAGAGGTTAAAAAATAGCATCTGTGACCATCAGCATCATAGTCATGCTAGTCACACAGGACTGGCCGTTGGTATAACCTCCTATCATCTATCATTCAGTCATTGGTATTTTCTTTTCTGTATCTTTTGTCTTCATGGACTTTTCTTCCCTATCTCCCAGCCTAAATATAAGTAGGTCACTCCATTTGAAGTTATGGTTCTCTTTATTGATGGAAACACCAGTTAAAGAGGACCATTTCCTAGCACAATGGTTGTCCATGTAGTGGTTTACTAATCCCTTGGGGGTTCATGATGATCCATAGAGGATTATGCTAAAAATTCTTTAATAGAGTCTTAATTAGAAATTAAATATGTAATGTGAGTAGTGTATTAAATTATGCAGGGGGTTGACAACACATTTTTTTTTGTTAAAGGAGTTTCAGGGAACAAAAACATTGGAAACCACTGTTTAGTGGACTTAATGTTGTATGGCTACAGAAATGTTCTATTTTGTTAAGTACAGGAAGGAGCTTGGGACGGGTTGCTTTACAGCAATAGAAACAGGTGTTTCTTTTTAGTTGCCAAGTCAGCTGCCTTGTGAGAATCTCAGATAAGTAGTCTAAATTACATTTAAGGAGAAAATTTGCCAAAGTATAATTACTTTTCATCAGAGTGCCACAAATAATGAAAGGAAAAGAACACTGGAAATATATTGTAGTCTACTTAATCATAGTCATTTTAAAGAACTATTGGAGAATTCTTTGCTTCAAGACAAATTCTGAATCTTTGGTGGTAGATTAAACATATTTTCTAAACACTAAATTATATTTCTCCTAACTCAGTCATTTGGCAAAGAAAAGCAGACGTTGGTCTTTGTAACACTGGAACGTCAATAATAAGGTTTGCAGCTGCCATTTAAACAGGACGTTTTCATCTATTCTTCGATGATTTCTTGTACTTCTATTTGACTTAAATGAAACCACTTCTTTTTCCTGGTAAGATAAATTTTATCAAGCCTGTGAGCTAGCACTACTTAGGGAGGCAGACTCCTTTCTACTTCTTATGAATCCATTCTTTCCTTAAACTTGGGAAGTGCTATAGGTTAGTGGGAGCTGTAAACCCTGGGCTCTTCAGCACAGTAGATAAGAACTCAACATAATGAAAGAAGATAAAAAACTGAGGCAACAGACTTCCTTTTAACACACACCTGGCAATCATAGTACTAGTACTTTTAAGAGAAAAGCCTTAGTGTAGAAAAGCTGATTCTTTCCTTGAAAGAAATCTGGATGCTTTGAAGACATCCATTGAGTGTGGTAACTTCCTTAGAGAAAAGATCAGTCAAGGCAGATGCATTTCCATAGAAGATCAGGGCAGGCAGAAGTGTTTCCATTTTTTCTGTCACCTCTAGTTTTTATTGCTTTCTGTCACTGCTTCTCCACTTCCAAGATCCTTACTTCACCTCAGACCAAAAAAATTAATATCCATCATTACAACCTTCAACATCTTCCATAGCCACTCTTTCTACCCACATGTTTGGTGAATGTTTACTTCTCATGTGTCAGAGTGGGAAGACAAGATACAGTTGTCTACATATAAATCTCTTTGTTTTATATCTTATGAGCAGCTCAGCAGATGGGGAGATATTGGGAATAGAATCTTTGGGCAATACTTAGCATATTCACAGTTATGAGATGTTTATTTCTTTCTAATGGGCTGTCTGTCTATAGCATCTAGGTAGAATCATAGGGCTTTTAACCAGAAGGACTTTAGAGGAACATTTTGTCTGACCTCATTTTACAGATGAATAAACTGAGGCCCAAAGACAGGTTTCGTCAAAGTCATACAACCATATTGCATTAGCAGAGTTGGAACTAGAACTTAGGTCTCTCTATGGTCATTCACTGATCTTTATATTAAACAGTTATGTAAATATCTATCTATCTGATATATATATATATATATATATATATATATTACTCAGAAAGCTTTTATTAAGTACTTACTATGTGCCAGGCACTGTGCTTCTCTATGGGGCTGCAAAGAAAGGCAAAATCATGGTCCCTGCCCTCAAGGAGGGCACATTCTAATGGGAGAGACAAAATATAAATAATTAGGTGGCTGTTTTGGTCATTTCAATCATGTGTGCCTTCGTGACCCCATTTGGGGTTTTCTTGGTAAAGTTGCTGAAGTAGTTTGCCGTTTCCTTCATTCTACAGATGAAGAAACTGAGGTAAATAGGGCTAAATAACTTGCCCATGGTCACATAGCTAGTAAGTGTCTGAGGCCATATTTGAACTCTGGTCTTCCTTACTCCAGGCCTGGCACTCTAGCCATTGTGCCACCTAGCTGCTTAGGTATATACAAGGTGTATAGAGTAGAAGGAATGTAATCGGAAAGAAGGGTGGGGGAAGTCCTGCAGAAGGAAAGATTTGAGCTGAGTTTTAAAAGAATCCAGGGAAACTAAGAGGTAGGGGTAAAGAGGGCTCAAAAATTTTAAATACATCGGGGGAATTTGCTACCTAAAAGATTTTAAAATCTTGCAATCACTCATTGTAAAGCAAAGAATCCTTTTGCAAAGTAACAACGACTCCCTAATTTTTCTTTAAGAAAATCCCAAAACATCTATGTACTTATGGCCAGTGTATGCTCTTAGTTTAAGTATACAGAATTTTATTCCATTTTTAATTTATGATAGCAGTTTATACACCAAAGGAAAGTAGAACATGTTTTTCTCTAATTTTCTCAACTCTAGCCTCCCATTTCCAAGTTTCTGCTGGACATTTTCACTTCGTTAGCTATTAACACTTCAAACTCAGTTTATCCAAATAAACTGCTTAATCTTTTCTCCAGAATCAACTCCTTCTGCTAAGTTCCCTACTGACCAAAGTGGCTTTTAGCTGAAGTTCATGAGAGGTGACAAATAAAAATACAAATAGATTCCAATTATTAATAGGTATAGATTACTGCAGATGAAATGTAGTGGAATTGAGAGTTTAATTTATATGGGATCTTTTCAGTGTGCAGTGTAGATTGACCTGGTGTAGTAAGAGGGCCAAATTTATGATCTCAAAGAGAATCATACATATGTCTGAACGGTTCAGAATTGCAGGATATAAGAAATTCTCTAAGTAGAAGGCAGAAGGATTAAAACATTTATTTAGGCTCCAAATTAACAGACCCACGAACCAGTCTCCCCATTCCGATGTTTTGATCACAAGCTTCCAGGCCCAATAAGTCCGCCTCACAAGAGTAACCAGGAGGCCACAGAAAAGCACGATGGTATTAAACCAAATCATATTCATGCTGGTAAGAAGATTACCCACTGCCCTCAAGTCCTTGCTTGGCACTCCTCGGTCCACGCACAGGTCGGCTCTGCTTCCGCAGCTCCTGCTTCAGCTTTTTCTTCATCTTCAGCTGTAGCTGTCTCTGCCGCCGTTGCCATCGCTTCCACCACAGTCTCTAAGCTGTGTCCCAGCTAGCTGACTGCTTCCTCTCTCCTTCAGCTCTTAACTGCTGTCACCAACCGCCTCACCAACTGCCTCTCAACTGCCTCTTAGCTCTGCTCCAACCGTTCCACAAGCTCTTCCCACCACAGGCTTCTATTGGCTCCAGTGCTAGCCACTCCCCTCAGGATCCTGGGAGGCTCACATCCACATAGGTTCCATACCCAACAGGGCTCTGGGCCTGGGGCTTAATGCTTAGCAAGGCTCAACAAAATACACTGAGTTACTGAAAGAAAACAAAGACCATTTTGCTTATCAAGACACTTGGATAGCAGTAGAACCAGTCTGGTTAAAAGACTGCTTCTAATCTTTTGCTTCAAGTCTATACAGTTTCCAGAAATTCTGGTTTCTATGCCATATATAGCTATCATAATAATACCGAATCTTTTGGTTGTTTCAATACTGGTACTACACTATTTATTTGTTTATTCATTTATTCCCCATCAACTTCTAAAATGATTTTAGGCTGCTTTACAAAATTAAAAATAGAGTCATTAAGGATAAAAACAGAACACAGAGCAGAAGGAGTAAAAATTACTAGGCACTTGAGATGAACTAATTACTACTGTCGGGCACTGAATTTGGTTCCAAATTTCCTAAGGCAAAAAAAGGAAACATGATGGGTCCCATAGTATGCATTGTCTGACAAAAGAAAGCACAAATGTTTCAGCAGAGACAAGCTTTAAAAAATTCTTTTTGGAACTGAACACAAGGAGGATCTTACCAACTGAGTCCTTGAATAAGGGACAGTGGGTGACCCAGTGGACAATATTCTTGACTGCGGTTTTCTCAAAGACAAAAGAATGCTGTTCAGTTGAAGGATTCTTATATTACCTTCCATAAAAGCTACGGGTATAACCTTAAATAGTTATACAGCAAAGAAATTTCTATAAGAGAATTGAGATAATATATACCTGGTACTTTGCCTGTGGTATAGATAGATATCCTGTTTTGGTTAAACTGAGAACTGCCTACTTTAAGACACATTAAGTACTAGATATGACAGAAACAAAGTTATTTTATTATAAAACGTTAGGGATTAAGCTTAGATTTGAGAATCTAAGATGAAGTGCTAGTTCACATCAGCGTGGGCAACAGGGATAGCTACAGACTGAGGTAATATTTTCCTCAGAAAAGAGAAGTGAATACTCTCAGGTACTACTTGTTCTAGTAAATGGGAGAGGCTCAAAATCATTACAAAAATTATTGGAAAAATGTTTACATACTTGCCCTATTTGTAGTATAACCTTAGTTCAGAGGCTGGAATGGAATACCAAATTTTAAGTGAGGCTGTATGCTAGTAAAAATATAGAGCTTCAAAGAACCTTAAGGATATAAGGAAATTTCATGGGGAGTATTTTGTCAATAGTCATGTAAGTAGCAGAGCTAGGTCCTCTCATTCCAAATTTAATGTTCATCAAATTAAATTAAATTCAACAAAATTTTATTAAGTACTTTCCATTTGCCAGGCACCCAGAATTAGTTGCTTGGTATATAAAGACAAAAAAGTCTCGGTCTTCAAGGATTTTAAATTTTATTGGGTGTTGCCTCTCCTTGGAAAGTGAAAGGATGTGATACATAGAAAGAAAGGAAGAAGACCTTCAGTCAGAACAAATCATAGCTAAATTACTTGGCCTTGTGAAAACATGGAGCAAACAGCAACTAGCTTCTATAACTCCTGGATCCATCAACACACGTATAGACCCAGCCATAGGCAAGGTACAATAAACCGGATATTCTGTACATTTTCATCCTAGGCAAATTTGTCAAGTTCATTTATTGTCTTAAGTTTGTCCAGAGTCAGAACCATCAGAGCTAGACTTTCTGCATTCAGGGGGAGCTGCATCCTTTGAAGGGGAAATATTTTTTTTTTTCACTTTAAGGAATGATGATAAGGATCCACAGATTCTTCTAGGATGTCACATATAGCATTAGTTACAGGAAAAACAATGATAACAGTCATATGTGAATTAGTTATAGGAAGAAGAGATACAGTCATCATATGTGTATTATTTTGATATGGGTTCATTTTGTGACAGCAGTGCATGCAGGTATGCTTTACTTGCCACTAGAATGACAATAGGAATGTCTGACCTTGACCAGATGAAGCTGGATTGAGCTGGTTTCTTTGTCTTTAGTTAGTTTTTTATTGATTGTGGGCTGAATTTTGTGCCACAAACATGTGTTTCATTGCTATTTTTAGTTGAGTTTCTAATTCTGTGGTTTTTAAGAGTGAAATTACTCCACGGAAATGTGCAAAAGTTGTAGCTCTTAAAGAAAACACTTAAATAACTGTTAAGGATATTGCAATAGACTTCTGGGTCACATGGCTAATAAGATGGAAGACTAGTTCATTTTCTCTGATCCTCGCAACTTCTTGAACCTCTTCAAAACAGAAATTATTTGCCAAAGATAAAGCAAATTAAGTTGTCTCCATGGTTTAGGACCTGAAATCCAAAAGAAAGTTAAAAAAACCCCAAACATGAACTGATGCTGTCTACCTTTAGCCCACTGAGTATCACTCTCCCATCTCCCATGCTATGGCAGCAAAGCTGCACCAGCTGACCCAAAGACCCAACCCCATGGCTCACTCCCCCGGTTCCTCTTTCCACTGCCATGGAAATCCTGGCTCCAGATTGCAGAAGCTTGTTGGGGCCAAAGCTGCAGCATTCTGTGCTCCAAAAGATTTCAGCAGGAGAGTGGGAAAACTGAAGGAAATGGGGCAGGGCATGTGTCTGGCTTTGAAAGAGAACTCAGTCCATTCCCCCTCAGGCCTTAGAGGCACAAACTTCAGAAATCAGCCCTGTAGCACCAGCATGGCAGCTGTCTCAAATGTCAGTGCCAGAACAGAGAACTGAGGAAAGGCTGCAACAGCCACAGAGTGACAACAGATACTGGTAAGAGCTGACCTTCTAAAAATATGGAAGCAGGCAGGGGTGAAGGTAACAGTGAAGAAGAAGACCTGGAACATTATCAAAACTTTGTGACACTTTGTCTAAAGGTGAAACAGTGTTTTTTTGTGGGACTGCAATACAAAATGGGAGTGTACGTGAAAGTGGGAGTGTACGTGAAAGTTGGGGAGTAGACCAGTGGGGTTGAGGGGAGTACATGATGTGCTGGGTTAAGTTAAGGGCTAGCAATAAGGGGAAGGTAACCCTTGTGGTCTCAGGAGGAGAAGAACCTGCATGGGAATGGGTGAGGAGGAGGGAGGAAGTATTAAAAAGAGGGGAGAAAGGAATGCCTTGTTTTGGTAGTGGGAGGGGGTTTCACTGATGAATACTCCCATGGGTGAAGAGATGTTCTACAAAGAAAAATGGAGACCTTGTGCAGGGTGTAGTCTAGGGGATTTGGTGCTTAAAAAGACCACTCATCCTGTCTTAGGAATTGGGGGGAGTTGGTACTCCTGGAGGCAACTGGCACCGGGGGGGATGGGAAGGAAAGTAACCAGGGGGGAGATTTTAAGGCAAATGAGGAAAGACATTAACCAGGGGGATTGTATAGAGATATGCTGTTGCTTGTTGTTGGGGAGAAATAAAGTAATCCAAGGACCACTCAAGCCCACAATGAAACAGCATTTGTTATACCGAAGCACATAGAAAAGTTCAGTAAAAAATGAAAGTCAGTGCCAAGAACTGGCAAACTATTGCTGCAAGAAAGCCTAATTAAAAAAGCATAGACTTTCAGAAGGATTTGGAAACTGGAAGGGTTTTTATTGATTACAGTATGACACAAGCTGAAGTTAGAGAAACAATCACAAGACCAGTAAAAAGTAGTTGCTAACTGTTGCAATGAAGAAAAAAAACCCTGCTTGTTGTGAACAAGAAAATACAAAGGTCAAAAAGTAGATAATTTTTATTTATGAAATTCACTTGTACCTTCAAGGCTATACTAAAATCAGAAGAAGTCCAAGTCAAGGTATAAGATGTGGTCATCTTTAGCAGTTTGTAAGGCAGCTACCACCAAAAAATGTTCTGGGGATTTTTTTTTGCTTCTTTCGAGCCTGAATGTCTTGTCCTCATTGAGGAATGTTGAATTCCGATAAATGCATTGATATACTGAGAAGCAAAAATGTTCCAGAATTATAGAAATTCCTAAATGGAGGATTGAATACTTCAACATGATCTTGTTCTGTCTGATATATAATAAACAGTTAAGAAATTTATCCAAGAGATGGAGATAAATATGCTTCAATGGCCTTGAAACTCAGCTGATTTAAACTCTGTTGAAAATATATAGTCTATCTGGTATTGAATGGGAGAATTATGGAAAGATAGTGGAATAAGGCAGGAAACTACCTGGATCTCCCAAATTCCATGCATGACAAATAACTTAAAATAATGCCTCCAAGTAAATTTGACAGCGGCATAAATAGTTAAAAGTTGGGGTAAAGTAGTCCAGCCTAAGATAACTTGACAGGATATTAGGAAAGATCTGACATTTTGGGGTGGTGGTCTGGCCTGATCAAAGTGCAGACACCTTTGGTTTGCAGTTTGTCTTTGAGGTGGCGCTGGTGCTGGGGGTCCTGGTTAAGGCTCAGGGGTGGAGGGGGTGGAGCCAAGATGGCGGCTGGAAAGCAAGGACTAGCGTGAGCTCCCCAAGTCCCTCCAAAAACCTATAAAAATGTCTCTGAACCAATTCTAGAACTGCAGAACCCACAAAATAGCATAGGGAAGCAGGGCTCTAGCCTAGGACAGCCTGGATGGTCTCTGGGTAAGGTCTATCCTGCACAGATATGGGAGCGGAGGGGAGAGGAGCTGAGCAGAGCCCAGAGTGGGCAGACCATGCCCTAGTGCCCTGAATCAGTGAGCTGTGGCAGTTACCAGACTTCTCAACCTACAAACACCAAGGACAACAGAGTAGGTTAGTGGGAGAAGCTTCTGGGGACTGGGATAGAGTTTGCGGTTCGGCCACGACCCTGAGGGCAGCAGAGGTGGGGCAGCTTTAGGACTACAGCTGCAGTTGCTTCTGGCCCCAGGCCCACCTGGTGGGAGGAATTAAGTGGAGGATCAGAGCAGGAGTGAAGAGCCTGCTGAAGATCTAGGTCCAGTCCAGGTCGGGGTTTCTTGGGGAAGGAGGAGTGCTATTATGGCAGAGCTGACACATCCCCCCCAGGCTTGGAACATAGAACTCTTTAGTCTACAAGCAGTCATACCCCGC
>CM053627.1:100074084-100097618 GCA_028646595.1 Phalanger gymnotis | reverse complement strand
GATTAAAACCAAGAATCACCTACCCAGCAAAACTGAGTATCATGCTCCAAGGCAAAATATGGATTTTCAATAAAATAGAGGACTTTCAAGCTTTCTCAGTGAAAAGACCAGAGCTGAATAGAAAATTTGACTTTCAAACACAAGAATCAAGAGAAGCATGAAAAGATAAACAAGAAAAAGAAATCACAAGGGACTTACTAAAGTTGAACTGTTTTGTTTACGTTCCTACATAGAAATATGATGTGTATGATTCATGAGACCTCAGTATCAGAGTAGTTGAAAGGAATATGCATATATATGTGTATGTATATATATACGTGTGTGTATGTATGTATATATGTAGGCATATACATATACACACACACACATATACATATATATATATATATATATATATATATATATATATATATATATATATATAGACAGAGGGCACAGGGTGAGTTGAATATGAAGGGATGATATCTAAAAAAAACAAAATCAAATTAAGGGATAAGAGAGGAATATATTTGAGAGAGGGAGAAAGGAAGAGATAGAATGGGGTAAATTATCTCCCATAAAAGTGGCAAGAAAAAGCGGTTCTCTAGGAAGGGAAGAGGAGGCAGGTAAGGAGGAATGAGCAAATCTTGCTCTCACTGGATTTGACCTGAGGAGGAAATACCATACACACTCAATTGGGTATCATACCCCACAAGAAAGAAGGAGGAGGAGTATAAAAAAGAGGGGACAATAGAAGGGAGGGCAGACAGGGGGAGAAGATAATAAAAACAAACACTTTTGAAAAGGGACGGGGTCAAAGGAGAAAATTCAATAAAGGGAGGTAGGTTAGGAAGGAGCAAAACATAGTCTTTCACAACATGAGTATTGTAGAAGGGTTTTACATAATGATACCCATGTGGCCTATGTTGAATTCCTTGCCTTCTTAGGGAGGGTGGGTGGGGAGGGAAGAGGAGAGAGAATTAGGAACTCAAAGTTTTAAAAACAGAAATTCAAAAACAAACAAAAAAAAGTTTTTGCATGCAACTAGGAAATAAGATACACAGGCAATAGGGCGTAGAAATTTATCTTGCCCTACAAGAGAAGAAGGGAAAGGGGGATGGGAAGGGAGTGGGGTGACAGAAGGGAAGGCTGACTGGGGAATGCGGCAACCAGAATATATGCCATCTTGGAGTGGGCAGGAGGGTAGAAATGGGGAGAAAATTCATAATTCAAACTCTTGTAAAAATCAATGCTGAAAACTAAATATATTAAATAAATTAAATTTTAAAAAAAGATCTTCCATAAATTCTTTTTGGGCAAATGACCATTTGACGTTGCTCTTTGGGGGTTTCTTTATTTCAATATCCTCCTAACCCTGGTCATCTCTATTCCCGTAATAGGTTTCTATGGTTGGATTCTTTCTCCTTTGCTTGTGCATTTTTTGTGGTAATAACCTGATTTTTGTAGTCACCTCTAGCCCTGGGGCCTGGGGTATGGGAAATGGTGCCCAGATCTTCAGTTCTCCCCTTTAACCTGAAACCAAAGCCAAACCTTCAACCTCCTGTAAGTGCCCACAGCGAGGGGCTTTCTGCTCCCCTGCTTCTGCACTCATCAGGCGTGTGCTGGTTCCTTCTCACTCCCATTGCTCTTCGAAGCACAGCTGAGTGTGGCATTCTTCATCAGCAGAGGTTCTCTCAATCTTCCTGGGCTCAAACCCATGACTCCCCTCACTATCCAGTGGCTGGGTGGAGGCAGCCTCTCAAACCAGCTAACCCCAGGGCTTGCCTTTAGTTGTTTAAGCAGCTTGCCTGCTTGTTGTTAAAAGGGAACCTAGCCTGGAGGTGTTTACTCTTTGTAGGGATCAAACCTGGTCCTGAGATTTTTCTTCAGATCTCAGACTGTCCCAGGAAGATCCTGGTTGTGCCCCTGTTCTTCTTTCAGTCCACCCACACTTTGCTCACCCTCAGGTGCTATTTTAACTCCTTTGTGGGGCGGAAAATCTTGAGAGTTTGGAATTTTCTGACCTCCTCTGCCATCTTACTAGAATCCTCCCTTGCATAAGATTATTTTGAGAAAAGACCATCTTTTTAAAAAATCATATGGGCTATTTCAGACCTAACATCAGAATAGATTTGACTACAGATTTTATGACAGCCCAAATAAGTAATATTGTTCTCTAGTAGCAACATGTTCATATTTCAGTACCCCAGTCCACAGGCCTAGAGAGACATCATTTGAAATAAATATCAAAGAGTTATCAAACCGACCATGATAACAAAACTTCACTGGAATCTTCTTTTCACTAGTTATTTTAATCAGACAAATTCAACTCAAAGAACATTTATTAAAGGACAACTATATGCAAGTTATTGTGCTAGGAAGATGAAAATGATAAGGTCTCCATCCTCAAATGGCTTATGTTCTACTAGAGACAGGTAGGGGATATCTAAGCAGATAAGCAAAATTAAGAGCCTGAGATTTGGTGGGGGCAACTGAGAGGTCCAGACTAGGACCTCTTGGGAGACAGAGGGAACATTCTTACCTGGGGGAATCATGGAAGGCTTCATAGAGGATATGACTCCTAATCTGAGCTCTGAGGGAAAATAAGGATGCTGGAGGGAGTGGAGATGAAGAGATAGGAAGAGACAGATAAGGAGATACCTCATTCTAGTTATTATATGCAGGAATGTGTGAGAGATCAAGTCAGGTTCAGAGGTGAGCTAAATCTATTTAGTTTGGTAGAATGTAGAGTGAGTGAAGGAGAATGCAATAAAGTATGGCTGGAAAGAGAGGTTGAAGCCACACTGTTGTATGCTTTAGATACTAGGCTGAAGAGTTTGTATTTTATTCTGAAAACAATCGGTTGTTCCTCTCTTCAAGGTTGCGTATATGATTTTTTTTCATTTCAAATTAATTAGTTTGCATTTGCTTTTGAAAAGATGTAGAAAATGCAATAATATCATAAGCTTTGCAAAATCAGTAGTTTTATGGGATTTTAATCACTTTTCAATTGAAGAAAATGGAACTATATGGCTTTTCTTCTGAGCCAAAGATTCTTTAAGTCATAAACATAAATTTGAATGTTTTCTAGAATATAACATTTTTCAAAGTATTTAAAGTATACCATTCATAAAACCTAAAGTGGATCTCTTGAGAGATTATTTAATTGGCATCGAGCCTCTTTCAAGTCAGAGAAATTTGAGTCCCTAACCACAAAATGTCTCATTAAATTAGTTACCTATGCCTTTGAATGCCAAACATCCATTCTATTGAATACTTTCCTGTACTAGAGTTCTGATATTATCGTTTACAATCTCCTGAGATTATACCTAGTTGTCTAAAAATAACTGTTGATGGGGTTTTGCTTCCTCGGAACTACATCTAAATGGAAAGATTAACAATTTAAGAACTGAATCTACTTCCTCTTTTTATCTGCACTGAGATGTTTGAAACTTTATTAAGGCCAAACTATTAAATAGTTGGAAATATCACTTCCTCTCTCTGAGACTCAGTTTTTTCATCTATAAAATTGAGTACACTGAACAAGCTGATTTCTGAGGTGCCTTCCACCTCTATGATCTCTAACGTATGATTTACCCACATTTATCTGAATCCTGGATTCCCAGTTTAGTTTGCAGCATGATAGAGACCTTTCAGTCTCTAATGTAGCAAGTCTTACGGTAGAATAGCAATAGTTCACATTTCTAAAGGATTTCTTCTCAGTCAAGTCAGTGAAACCACAAAAGAGAGAGATAAGAAAGTATTAGCATGCTAAATGAATATCAAGGAGTTAAGCCCCATTAGCCCCTTTATAAAGTGTGAAGTTTTCTTGATGAAACTAGAAGGGTAGTTTGCCATTGTCCAACCAAAGATTAGCCAAACCCCTAGTGGCTTTTAAAAAATAAGGCTGTCAGCTCCGAGAGTCAACCGAAGCCAAAAACAACTTTGTAGAATATGATTCCTGTGTCAGAGAGCAGGGGCAATGAGGTAATTAATCATTCTTTCCCCTTTACCCCTTCCTCAGTGGCCATGGTGTCTTTCAGCAGAGCTCCCTGCCCAGGGGAAGATACTATAATTCAGCCTTAAAAAAAGGAATAAACAAAAGCAACTTTAAGGAGTTTTAATCTGGCTGCAGTGAAAAGAGCCAAGCAAAAAGAAAAGAGCTAGGCATCTGAAACTCAAGATTATGGAAGAAAATTCAGAGGTACTATGAGTAAATCATGAGAAGGAAGTGAGTTGCCTCGGTGAGGCATTCCCTACATTTATATCTCATTATAAGTATACTATACTCTAAGTTTATGCTTACTCTGATAAATGCTATTGTCTTTATTTGTAGGAGAGTAAACTCCATATTTGTGGGAGGAATATTTTGTAGCTTCTGTTTTTACTATGTGATCCTGGTAAATGATTTTCCTTTGAGGTAATTGTGTCTTCTGGCTGACTACTAAAGGAAAGCATACCAGTGGGGGCTCATGAGCTCTACTTTTAGGTATGCAGATCCACAAAGTACCTTGAAACTTGGGAGTAGATATGCCACCTATACAAGGACCCAGACAATAAAAATGTGAGTACCAAGTTGGGAAGATAAGTCTCAAAGAGTGCTATATTCCTATAATATTTAAAGGCTAATTAATGTTTACAACAACCCTATGGGGGTTATAAATGGTTATAAATATATAATCCCCCTTTTCCAAATGAGGAAACTATAGCTCTCAAAAGTTATGAATGCTGAAGATCTTATAATTAATGTCAGAGTCAGGATTCAAATCCAGATTCCTGATTCTAAGTTCAGCACTATTACCAGTACCCAATATTACCTCCATTACAGCTTATTATAGTCCAGTATGCTCCAAATGCCCTTCTTAAAGCAGCAAGGCAGAAGTTGGGCCAGTGATGAAGTGAATTCTTACCTTCCTTCTCCTTGCCTCTTTTGTGACGCTCTCTCTCGTTTCTGTGATTTCTCTTTACTCCTCATATTTTCACTGCATAGTGAATTGTTAAAATTAATACCTCTGTTTCTAAGAGAATCATAGTTTACAGGGGGGAAACTCTCCAGTCCCTCCATTGAATCAGCATGGTTATCAGCTAGAGATATTGAACATGGAGGATAAATCCCAGGGTTTCATTTTGCAAATGCCTCTCCGTTCTCATCAATCTAGATACATGTGATTTTTCTATGTCATTCTCCATAATGAATCATTTATAATTCACTATTATTACCATTCTATACATTTTATATTAATAACAGCTTACAGTTGATAGTTTATGGCTAAAAATACTTTAATATTTGTCATCATGATTATTATCCCCAAAACATCTTATCTCCATCTTCTCTAACAGATTGCCTACATCATCATTCTCACTCTTTCTAATCTTCATTCTCTCCTTATCTACTGGCTCCTTCCCTGCTGCCTACAAACACACTCAAATCTCTCCTGTCCTTAAAAAGATCCTAAAATGTCTCCCAGCTATTGTCCTATATCTCCTCTCCCCTTTCTTAGCTAATCTCCAAAAGGTACCTACAGTTTGTGCCTGCACTTTCTCCCCTCTCACTCTATATAGAAAGAAAAACCTGCTGGTGAAGGATTTCAATTTAATGAAAAACACCTCTATTCTCTGAACTCCTTTATTTTACACTGGTATATGCCCATATTTGTCTCCCATCTAATCCCAAACAGGGATGCTCCATCCAAATCCAAGGTGAGGCAGGAAAGTATAGCAGGTAGAGTGCCAGGGTCTGAGTCAGAAAGACTTGGATTTAAGTCTTCCTTTTGACACATCCAAAATTTGAAACCATGGCCAAGTCATTCTTGGCAGTTCATAGGCAATTCTCTAAGATGGTAAAAGTCGCAAAACAGCTGCAAATCTGCATTGGCAGAAGGATTTCCTCAGAGAGGTCCCTAGGCCAATTAAATCAGCAAAAAATAAAAAGAAAATCTAATACACTGAAATCAATGGAAGGTATTTCTACATGATGTTCATTATTTAACTAGTAGAGTGGAAGGGAATCCTTTAAAGTTGAGTTATAACACCTGTTTATGGAGGCGCTATCTTCTGCACTTGTTATTTATTGCTCAGTTACTGGTGAGAAATTATCTCTTTTATAGAAATAAATGGAGAGAGGAGAGGAAACAAGAATAAATCTCTCAAAGCCTACCTCTGTATGAATTGGACCAAATACCTGTTTACAAGTGTATCCACTGTGAATGTCAAATGCAAACTATTTTCAGATTAACAAGCTCCTGGTGTACAAGTAACAATTATAATGCAAGTCCTGAAACCTGGGCTCTTAAAAAACTCCAACAAGGGATGATGGTTTCTGTATTAAAAAAATAGACCTAGAATGCTAAGTGTGGTTAAGGCTTTGTTTTAACATTGACAGTCTCCTGGCACACAACATCCTAAGATTTCTGTGTGTTTAATTTATAATTTGAGATAACCCCCTCTTTTGGGATAGGATGTATATTCCTCAGCATTAGGTAAAAACACTAAGAAAGTACCTTCAGCAGGTTCAGCTGCTTATATGTGTGTGTGTGCGTGTGCTGCAGAGGATTTTAAATGCATTGCTTCTAAGATAAACAAATAAATGACAAGTAGCATTGTTTGCACAAAAAAAAAATAACAACCATAGAATATCTTTATTAAAAATGCCATCTGATTTCTGGTACCGAGATGGCAGAATGAGGAAGGAACCCCCTGAATCCCTCCCAAATTCCCCTCCAAACAGCTAGAAAGCTGCCTCAGAATTGATCTAGGAGCAGGGAAGCAGCTTACCAGCCTGGCAGGAAAGGTCTGTCTCACTGGGGGGGGGGAAGAGAAGCGTGGTCTAAGAGCAGCAGCAGCCAGCCTCACAGCAGAGGGCCTACAACAAGACTCCAAGCCTATAACAAACACTAGCAAAGCCCTACCCTGCTGCAAGCCAGCAGCCTCTTACACAAGTGAGCAGTCTGTGCAGCACAGCAAGGTCCCACTCCAGAGACCCCACCCCCAGCACAAGCCGCCAATAAGGCCTTGACCCCATTGCTGACCTGTAATGAAGCCCCACCCTGGGGGCTGGCCAAGAGCAAGACTCTGCCCCTGGGGCCTATCAGTAGAAAGACCCTGTTTCCATGGCAACTCAGAAGCAGGGCCCCACTACTGGGGCAGACCAGCATACAAGATCCCTCCTCCAGGGCAGCCACCAGAAAGACTCTGTTACCATAGCAATTCAGCAGCAAGGTCCCATCCCTGAAATAGCCCAGCAGCTAAACCCCACACCAGGAGGCCAACAGGGAGGCCCCAGCCCCCAGTACAAGCCAGAAGGGACCTCCAGAGAAAGCAAGTAGTTAAGCCCTAAAGCCCAGGGAAAGCTGATAGTAAGATCCAGAGCTCCAGCACAAAAAGCTTGGGACAGTGCAGGACCAGGGTCCAACTCTCACATAAAAACACCTAGTCACAAAAAAGAAAAAATGAGCAAAAAACAAAAAAGAGTTGACTATAAAAAGTTACTATAGTGATAGAGAGCATTAAGGCATAAGCTTAGAAGTGAACAATAGTGTAAAAATGCTTACATGTAAAGCCTTGAAGAAAAATGTAATTTGGTCTCATGCCCAAAAAGACCCTGGCAAATTAGAGAAGTAGAAGAAAAACCTGGGAAAAGAAATGAGAGTAATACAAGAGAATCATGAAAAAAGAGTCAAAGCATGGGAAAAGATACAAAAATTTACTGAGAAAAATAACTCCCTAGAAAGCAGAATTGGTCAAATGGAAAAGGAAATACAAAAGCTCACTGAAGAAAATAATTCTTTAAAAATTATAATTGAACAAATGGAAACTAATGACTATGAGACATCAAGACACAATAATACAAAATCAAAAAAAGTTAAAAAAAAGGAGAAAATATGAAATTTCTCACAGAAAAACAAATGACCCAGTAAACAGATCCAGGAGAGATAATATAAGAATTATTGGACTACCTGAAAGCCATGATTTTTTTTAAAAAAACCTGGACAACATCTTTCAAGAAATTATCAAAGAAAACTGCCCTGAAATATTAGAAGCAGAGGACAAAATAGAAATTGAAAGAATCTACCAATCACTGCCTGGAAGAGATCCCAAAATGAAAACTCCCAGAAACATCACAGCCAAATTCCAGATAAGGGAAAAAGTACTGCAAGCAGCTAAAAAGAAACAATTCAAATATTGTGGAGCTACAATCAGGATTACACAGAATTTGGCAGTTTGCACATTAAAGAACTGGAGGGCTTGGAATATGAGATACTGGAACATAAAAGAGTTAGGATTACAAGCATGAATCACCTGTCCAGCAAAATTGAATATAATCTTTCAGAGGAAAAAATGGATATTTACCAAAATAGAAGACCTTCAAGCATTTCTAATTAAAAGAGCAGAGCTGAATAAAAAAATGGACCTCCAAATACAAGACTAAAAGGAAACATAAAAGTAAAAAAGAAAGAGAAACATAAGAAATTCAATAGGGTTAAACTGTTTATATTTCTAGATGGAAAGATAATATTTGTAACTCTTAACTTTATTACTATAAGAGCAATTAGAAGGAGTATATGTAGACAGAGGGTGTAGATGTAAGGTAATTTTGATAGGACGATATGCCAAAAAACAAAATAAAAGGGCGAGAAAGAAAACTGCACTGGAAGGAGGGGGGAGATTGAATGGGGGTAAACTATCTCATTTAAAAGAGGCATGAAAAAACTATTATAACGGAGAAGAAGATGAGGTGGTGGCAGGCAAAGTTTAAAATTTGCTCTTATCCAATTGGCTCAAAAAGTGAATAACATACTTAGTTGGGTACAGAAATCTATCTTATCCTATAAGGAAGTAAAAAGAGACAGGGATAACAGAAGGGGGAGCAGGGACTGATAAAAGGGAGGGCATATTGGGGAAGGCAATGATGAGAAGTAAAACATTTGTGAGGAGGGAAAGAGTGGGGGGGGGGTAAAGGAGGAGGGATAAAAAGCAAAAAATAGCATGGAACGTACACATACACAAGCATACACAATTAGTTATCATAACAATAAATGTGAATGGGATGAACTTTCCCATAAAACAGAAGCGGGTAGCAGAAAGGATTCAAAACCAGAATCCCACAATATGTTGTTTACAAGAAACACAGTTAAAGCAGAGAGACACACGGAGTAAAGGTAAGGGGCTGGAGCAGAATCTATTATGCTTCAGATGAAGCTAAGAAAGCATTATCTCAGACAAAGCAAAAGCAAAAATCAATCTAATTAAAAGAGATAAAGAAGGAAACTATATCTTGCTGAAAGCTACCACAGACAATGACGTCATCAATATTAAACAGATGTGCACCAAATAGTATAGCTTCTAAATTTTTTAAGAAGTTGAATGAATTACAAGAGAAAATAGATAATAAAACTGTACTAGTGGAGGACCTCAACTTTCTGCTCTCAGAACTAGGTAATTCTAACCAAAAACTAAATCAGAAAGAAGGAAGTGAATAAAATTCTGAAAAAATTAGATATGATAGATCTCTGGAGAAAATTGATTGGAAATAGAAGGAATATACCTTTTTCTCAGCATTACATGGCAACTACACAAAAAATGACCATGTATTAAGATAGAAAAACCTCACAACCAAATGCAGAAAAGCAGGAATAGTAAAGGCATCCTTCTCAGATCATAATGCATAAAAATTACATACAAAAATGGACAACGGAAAGAGATAAAAATTAATTGGAAATTAAATAATCTAATCCTAAAAAACAAGTGGGTCAAAGAACAAATAACAGAACCAATCAATAATTTGATTAGAGAAAATGTCAACAATGAAACAACACACCAAAATTATGGGATGTAGCCAAAGCAGTACTTAGGGGAACACTTACATCTCTAATTGCTCACATCAGATCAATGAACTGGGCATGCAACCAAAAAAACTAGAAAAAGAACAAATTAAACACCAAAATGGAAATCCTGAAAATCAAAGGAGAGATTAATTAAATTAAAAGTAAGAAAACCATTGAACTAATAAATAAAAGTAGAAGCTGGTTTTATGAAAAAAAAATAAAATAGATAAGCCATTGGTTCGTTTGATTAAAAAAAGGAAAGAAGAAAAACAAACTATTAGTATCAAAAATGAAAGGGGTGAATTCACCACCAATGAAGAAGAAATTAAGACAATTGTTCGAAGCCATTTTGTCCAATTATATATATATGCCAATAAGTGTGATGATCTAAATTAACTAGATGAATATCTACAAAAAATAAATTTCCCAGATTAACAGAAGAAGAAATAAAATACTTAAATAACCTAATTGTAGAAAAAGAAATTGAACAAGCCATCAATGAACTTCCTAAGGAAAAATACTCAGGACCAGATGGATTCACAAGTGAATTCTAACAAACATTTAAAGAACAGTTAATACCAATACTACACAAAATATTTGGAAAAATAGGCAAAGAAGGAGTCTTACCAAATTCCTTTTATGACGCAAATATGATACTCGTACCCAAATCAGGAAGAGCCAAAACAGAAAGAAAATTATAGACCAACTTCCCTAATGAATATGATGCAAAAAATGTAAATAAAATCCTAGCAAAGAGATTGCAAGAAATATATCACAAGGATCATACACTATGCCTAAGAATGCAGGACTGGTTCAATATTAAGAAAACTATCAGCATAATTGACCATATCAATAGCCAAACCAAAAGAAATCATGTGATTATCTCAATAGAGGCAGAAAAAGCCTTTGACAAAATACAACACCCATTACTATTAAAAACACTAAAGAACATAGGAATAAATGGAGCTAACTTTAAAGTGATAAGTAATATTTATCTAAAACCATCAGCAAACATTATCTGTTAAGGGGATAAACTAGAAGCCTTCCTAATACAATCATGGGTGAAGCAAGGATGGCCATTGTCACCTCCATTATTTAATACTGTACTAGACATGTTAAGTATAGTGATAAGAGAAGAAAAAGAAATTAAAGGAATTATAATAGTCAGTGAGGAAACAAAACTATCATTCTTTGCAGATATTCTGATGTTATATTTAGAAAACCCTAGAGAATCAACTAAAAAACTACTTAAGATTGTTAACAACTTTAGCAAAGTTGCAGGATAGAAAATAAACTCACATAAATCATCAGTATTTCTATATATTGCCAAGAAAATCCAGTAGCAAGAGGCAAAAAGAGAAATTCCATTTGAAATAACTGTAGACAATATAAAATACTTGGGAGTTTACCTGCCAAGAAAATCCCTGGAATACTTTTCACACAAATAAAGTCAAATCTAAACAATTGGAAAAATATTAATTGCTCATGGGCAAGCTGAGAAAATATAATAAAAATGACAATTCTACCTAAATTGATATATTTATTCAATGCCACAACAATCAAATGATCAAAAAATTATTTTATAAAGCTAGAAAAAACCATAACAAAATTTTTCTGAAAGAACAAAACCTCAAGGATATCAATGAAAAAAAATTTGAAAGAATGTGGTTTAGTTGTACCAGATCTCAAACTGTATTATAAAGCAGTAATTATCAAAACAATCTGGTACTGGCTAAGAAATAGAGTGGTGGATCAGTGGAATAGATTAGGTACAAATTACATTACACTAAATGACCACAGTAATCTAGTATATGATAAACCTAAAGATCTAAGCTTTTGGAACAAAAACTCATTATTGACAAAAACTGCTGGGAAAACTGGAAAATAGTATGGCAGAAATTAGGTATAGACCAACATCTCACACTATATGCCAAGATAAGGTCAAAATGGGAACATAATGTATGCGTAATGGGTGATACCATAAGGAAATTAAGAGAGCATGGAATAGTTTATCTGTCAGATTTATGGATAAGGGATGAATTTAGGACCAAAGAAGATAAACAGAGCATTACAAAACGTAAAATAATTTTAACTCTATAATATTTAAGTTTTTGCACAAACAAAACCAGTGCAATCAAAACTAGAAGGAAAGCAGAAAACTAGGGGAAAAAATTTGCAACAAGTATCTCTGATAAAGGCCTCATTTCTCAAATATATAGAGAACTGAGTTAAATTTATAAAAACACAAGTCATTCCCCAATTGAAAAATGGTCAAAGGATACGAACAGACAATTTTCAGACAAAGAAATCAAAGCTATCTCTAGTCACATGAAAAAAATGCTCTAAATCACTGAAAATTAAAACAGCTCTGAGGTACCACCTCATACCTATCAGACTAGCTAACATGACAAAAAAGGAAAATGTCAGATGTTGGAGGGGACGTGGGAAAACTGGGACACTAAAGCACTGCTGGTGGAGTTATGAACTGATCCAACCATTCTGGAGAGCAATTTGGAACTGTGCCCAAAGGGCTATGAAACTGGGCAAACTCTTTGATCCAGCAATACCACTGCTAGGTTTATATTCCACAGACACCCAAAAAAAGGGAAAAGGATCTATTCTTACAAAAAATATTTATAGCAGCTCTTTTTGTGGTGACTAAGAATTGGAAATCAAAGGGATGCCCATAAATTGAGGAATAGCTATACATGCTGGGTATATGATTGTAATGGGATATTATTGTACTATAAGAAATGTACAAGCAGGATGATTTCAAAAAATCTGGAAAGACTTGCATGAACTGAGGCATAGTGAAGTGAACAGAACCAGGAAATCATAGCACACAGTATACATAGAATAGCTGTGACTGACAGCTATTCTCAGCAATACAATGATCCAAGACAATTCCAAAGGACTAATGATGAAGCATACTATCCGCCTCCAGAGAAAGAACTGATATTGACTGAATACAGCCTGAACCATGCTATTTTTCACTCTTTCTTTCACTTTCTTCTTTTATTCGAGTCTTCCTGTACAAAATGACTAATATGAAAATATTTTACATAATTGCACATATATAACCTTTATCCGATTGCTTACCATCTCAGGAAGAGAGAAGGGGAAAAAAAGAGAGGGAAGGACAGAATTTGAAACTCAAAAATTTTAAATAAAAATGTTTTAAATTTTTTTTTAATGTCAGCATTTCTTCTCTTTTAACCACTAAAGAAATGACCTTAAATACAAAAAAAAAAAAATACATCTTCAGAGAGGCTATAAAGGAGCACTAGTCTAGCAATCGTGAACCCTGAATTCTAGTCCCAACTCTATCCTTAATTTTGTGACCTTAAATCAATTCATATTTCTGAGCCTCATTACCTTTATTTCTTTGAAGAAAAGAAAAAAAGAAAATAGGACTAAATGATGCCTGAGACCCCTTCAGCCTCTAACATTTACTGATTCTGTGAATTGATGCCCCCGTGTGGATCCCTCACTGGTATGATTTCAAAGTGTTTAAATCTCTGAACATCTGAGTTGACAAGTTCCTGCATGACGACGGTTTTCGGAGGCAAAAAGATGAAGGAGGGAATCCATTTGTTTCTTAAAACAGCAATCTACTATCACCCAAATTGGCTGAATGGATCCATGTATTTTTCTGCTTGGTCAAACCTGAATAACATCTGTCTGTTTCAATACACAGCTGCTTTTACCTTGAATAATGCATAGCTTGGTGGCCTGCAATGTTAAAATAGAAATCAGTTGTATGCTTCATCTCATTTGTGTGCCCCGTGGCCTCAATCCAGTGTCCAATGGGGAGACAGTACACACCATCCACCAAGTTGTTTTCATTATAAGCACTGCAGCGGTCATGGTGGGGTCCATTACCTATAACAAGAAGAAATGACACATGCAGCAATTAAATCTATGTTCTGCTCAGTCTCAAAGCAAACTAGAGCTAGATAACAAACAGCTGTAAATGGATAAAGAGGCATTAATGAGATTTCTTGAGGGATGTCTCCAAAGTTTTAAGTAAAGCTACAACCCACAGTAAGTAAGCACTGTAGCAAACTAATTAACCCTTTCAAGTAAATAGGGAAATCTTCCATCCACCGATACCCTAAAGCACTTACTGCAAATCAAATACTTTCACAAAATAAATGCACATGGAAAGAATCTAAATCACTAAAGGCCACTTCAGAACGTAGCTTTTAATTTTTCAGAAAGCAAATTATGGCTACCAAACTTGGGAGAACAGGGCTTTAGCTCTGATTATTCTGCTAATTTTCCACTAGCTTGGGTCAGCCTTTTAAGCTCTATGGGCCTCAGTTTCCTCATCAGAGAAATCAGGAGGTTAGACCAGATGCTGTCTAAGGCTCTTCCAATTCTAAAACTCTACACATTTAATTGTTTAACTCACTGTGACTGATATAAGGCTGCTTGGTATAGTGGGCAGAGAGCTGGCCTGGATTCCAAAAGACCTGTGATCAAATGCCTCTTCTCATACATATCAGCTGTGTGACCCTGGACAAATCTTTTAATTTCTGGGTGCCTCCAGACAGCTCTGTAAAACTATAGATTGAAAGGCAGCTGCTAATCTGAATTGCTAAAGAGAATTTGCTCAATAGGAATTCCACTCAATGATCATAGGTCAGGATTTTTTTTAATGTCATTAATCTGCACATAATAACATTTGTTATATGAGCTATATATTAGCTCATATTAGCTCAACCAATTAACAAGTATTTATTAAACATTTACTATGTGAAATTAAACAGAATAGAATGCAGCAAAATAAGTTTTGTGTTCTACAGCTATCAAAATTATTTCCCTTAGCTATTCGTCAAATTCTAATTTCAAGATGACCTATTCCTCTGTCTCTGATTGATACCCCCAACCAGAATTCAGCATCCTATACAAACAAGGCTATGCCTGACAAAACAGCCAGTATACTGGGTACCTTCTCAGTCAAACCACTAGTAAATTGAGAAAAATCTGTCAAATGAATTGGTTTCCTAAACTGGTTAATTCATTCAAAATAGTGCACACTTTCTGTCTGTTGCCAAAAATTCTATAGCAGGATTATGGTAGCTTAAACTATTGTCTGTTTGCTTTTGGAAATTACAGACTTATCTTTATGATTTAAAGCACCAAAAAATTATATAGACTTTTTGAAAACTTTTTCAAGTCTTTAAAATGTATCAAATGATTTAAGAACAAGAATTATTTCCTAAGAAATAAGTGGTCAGTGGATAGAATGGTGTTCACAAGAAGAATCATAAACTATCAACAGCCATCTGAAATATTGCTCTAAATCACTGATAACATGACAAATACGAATCAAATTGGAAAAGATAACAACAATAATAATAGTAACTAACATTTTTATAGCACTTACAACTTGGTACTGTGCTAAGCACTGTGCTTTAAAATTATAATCTCAACTGAATTTGACAATAACCCTGGGAGGTATTGATGTGGATGCAAACAGTGCCCTAAGGGCTAAGCTGCCTTTTCCCTGGTTTGTCCTCTAACTTGGAGATACAAAGTTGCCCTGAGGGATAAGTTTCTCTCTCCCTGGCACCCTAAAATCTCCTCCCCTAATCTTGAGTTACCAGATAACTTCGCCCTTATCCTGGACCTTGGAATTCCTTGTCTCCTGCCCCACCTTGGGTCACAAAATTTCCGGTCTCCCTTATCTTGCGTCAATTGTCCTTTACCAGTGTCCTTATCTCATCCTGTCCCTAAATCTCCAACCCTCATAAGAAACTCTAAAATCATCCTACAGGCTATATAGCTTTTGGTCTGTAAAGTCTGGTTCCTTCCCTACATCAGTGCCTTGGTTTAGCTCCTTGCTAAATCTCAGGCCTGCTGCTTTTGCATCAATAAAGCTCCCAATGGCTACAGAGAAGGTCTAAGTGAATTCTTTTACCTTTGATGAACCAGTTCTCCCAACTCTGACCTCATCAGGTACTATTATTATCCCCTTTTTACAGATGAGGAAACCGAGGCAAACAGAGGTCAAGTGACTTGCCCAGGATCAGAAGCTAAGAAGTGTTTGAAGCGGTATTTTTACCCAGGTCTTCTGACTCCAGGCCCAGAACCACCAAACTACAACTAGTAAATAAATGAGAAAAATATCATTCACAAAGGCTCATAGGAAGATAAGCACAACAACACATTGTTCATGCAGCTATGAAGAGGGACAATACATTCCAAAAAAAATTGAATTGTAAAAGAATATTCACTAAACTATTTATACCTTTTGACTTACTGATCCCACTACTGGAGATGTACTCCCAAGGCAGTCAAAGAAGGTAATTCATAATACTCATAGTAGTATTTTTGTCAATAGAAAAAAAAAACCCCACAAAGTTGGTTCCCATCAATCACTGAATATTTAAACAAATTGCGGCATATTAATATAATTATAATATTTTGAGGAAAAACAATGAAGATGAAGAATTCTGAGAATTATAGAAAGATATACCTAAATTAATGCAAAGTAAGCAGAATCAAAAATAAAACAAGCAAACAAAAACCACCAAAACCCATTATATATGTTATAATGGCTCAAAGCCTTAAAAAGCTTGGCTGGAAAGCCATTAAGCTGCAATTAGATGACTCTGGCCCAGGTTTTAGCTTTCGTGATGGTTTAAATTCATTTGTACAACAGACTATATATCACATTCAGTCCCCTAAAACACTACAAAGAGATAAGACCTCCAGAGTTCTTTGAAATTTCTGTGTCAGAAATCCCCTGAAATGAGTTTTAGGGCACAGGACCCTTAACTTGGAATTATGCGAGAAGCCATGAAGTCTTTGTAACTCTAAGCTAAAGAGAGAGACAAAGCGTTGGGCCTCTGTGATCAGGAACTATACGGAACCCTAGTCGTTCAGTCTTGTCTGACTCTTGGTGACACCATGGGGTTTTCTTTGCAAAGATAATGGAGTGGTTTGCCATTTCTTCTCAGGTGGGTTAAGGCAAATAGAGGTTAAGTGACTTGCTCAGGGTCACACACAGTAAATGTATAAGGCCAAATTTGAACTCAGATCTTTCAGACTACAGACCCATGCTATCCACTCATTGAATCATCAAGCTCTTATAATCCTATCCTCTAAACTAATTTACATAGTCTTTCAAGCAATCACCCTTCACACCAACGGGGAAAATTCCATGCAAACGTACAAGGGAAGGAGAGAATTTACAATTAGTTCAAAAATACATAATAGTGAGGGTAGTAGTTATGTGGAAGAAGTTCTTCTACTCTGTGCACCAAAGAACTTAGTGCTTGAGGCAAGTCTTCCCAGAGAATAAAGACCCTTCTAATCAAGCCTCTGAAAGAAGTATATAAGACTATAAACCACTACAGAAAAAGAAAATCTGGGAAGAGTTGTGTTTTTGTTTTGTTTTCCCTAATCCATTGATGAGGTGAGTTTAGGATTCTGCATTTCTCACCCACCCAACCCCCAAAATTTTTTGCAGCAAGGAAAGATCTATTGATTTTAAACTACAAGACCACAGGGGGGCCCATTAATCCTCCTATGAGAAAGAAATAACACCCCAAATAAGAGGTCACTGTGGCATGCTGGCAATAATCAGCATATAGATCAGCAGTGACCATGAGACCAATACCACAACATTGAACAGCAGTTTCGTAAGACCAGCAGGGATCAATACCTGGCAAAAAGTATGCATCCACAGCATGAGAAATAGGCGAGAGTTTCAAATAAACACATTTTTAAAATTTCCAACAATAAAACTTCACTGTTATACCAAAACTGACACCAAGTTTTGAGTCTCAGAAAATGTAAAAATAGTGGTGCCTAAAATTTCCTTTTATTAATTTTTTTTTGTTTTTTGGTACTTGGAGCCATTTCTCCCACAAATTTTGGTTAACTAAAAGTCTGTCTTCTGTTAATATTAACCCTTACCTAACCAAAATCCGACTCATTAAATAAGGGATGACTGTTTGACATTCCTCAGATAGAAAGCCAAAGGGGAGTCAAAATAATTCATTTATGGGTTAGCTCCTCTAGCTAACTGTTTACTGAAGGAAGGCTTTCCTTCCTGATGACAAACCCTCTTGGTTATCTTGGTGACATGTAAATCTTCCCCCTCAACAAGACTATTTGTGAAACCTCTGAACAGTTTAATCTGTAACCTGACTTACTTTACCCCATACAGTTTGTTTGCTGTTGGTTTGTTCAACTTTTACAACACCAAAGGAAGTATGGGATTATGGATCTATCTTCTCTTTAACTTCTATAGCTTAAGAGGAATATACAAGATTGCAATATGTAAAAGAATTGTTTCTCTGTCACTGGTGTAATTTTGCCTATAACAAGGCTTGTGAGAATCCTAATGATTGTTCGGGTTTTCTCTGAGGCCCAAACATATGCTCAAGCATAAGAATAAAACCTAGGTTTTTACCTCTATAATTTCTGCATTATGGTAAGTGTAATTTGGCAGAACTTACCTACCACAGGAACTCAGAAAAGAGATATTTCTCCCATAACAACAGGAATAAGGAAATGGAAAATGGGGGAGGGGTGGGGGTTTCTTGTTATGAAAAACGGCCCGAGTTCAATTTTCATGCAGCTAAATTTGAAGTAGCAGTTGGACATTTAGTAAAGAGATTTTTGTAGGTAGTTAAAGATAAGGACTAGAACTCAAGTGAGTTATAGTCAATTACCAACCACCGTCACTTCTAAAATCAAAACATTTCTCTCATACAACTTTTCTCCATTCCCACTGACACACCAATCAGCTCCTGCCCTGAAGAGGGCAGAAACCCAGCATTCCTTAATGTAGATCTTTCCCCACTCTAATCCATATTGCTTTCCAGCTTCTCTATAATTTATCCTAATTCATCCAACTATGTTTTACCATCCCTTAGGAACTCAGCATCATGTCTCATGAAAGAAAGCATATATTCTGGTTATAACAAGCCCACCAACTGTCCTCTCTGCAGAGAGCCCCCTTTTAGGAAAGAAATGGGGGAAAAAAGAAGAACCCCTAAAGACAAATTTCACCTACATCACTATTAACCCTAAGGCTAGTCTATTGGGGAATGGCTAAACAAGCTGTGGTATGTGATTGTAATGCAATATTACTGTGCTATAAGAAATGGCAAGCAGGATGATTTCAGAGAAACCTGGAAAGACTAACATGAACTGATGCATATTGAAATAAAGAACCAGAAGAACACTGTACACAGTAACAGCAATATTGTTCAATGAATTGTGAATAACTTAGCTATTCTCAGCAATACAATGATCCAAGACAATCAAAGGACTAATGATGAAGCATACTATCTGCCTCCAGAGAAAGAACTGATATTGATCGAATACACATGGAACCATGCTATTTTTCATTTTCTTTCTTTCACTTTTTTTTATTCAGGTCTTCTTGTATGAAATGACTAATATGAAAATGTTTAACATAAAAAAATCCTAGAGCTAGCATTGCTATCAAATATAGTCTTTATTACTGTGAAAATCCCTAATTTATTTTTAATTTATCATTTTAGCCAAAAATTAGTTCTCTTTGTTTATTTTATTAAAGTTTATCTCTTTTGATTAACAAGCATTTATTTTCTTCCCTGCTCCTAATGGGAAAAAAGAAAGAAAAAAAAACATCCTAACAAATATACATAGTAAGGCAAAACAAATTCCCACACTGGGCCTGTCTAAAAACATATGTCCCATTCTGTACTCTGAATCCATCTCTTCTCTGACAGGAGGAGGATCCTCTGGAATCATGGTTGATTCATTATTTTGACTGGAATTCTTAGGTCTTTCAAAGTTATTTATTTTTACGTTATTATATTATTGTTCGGCTATTCCCCAATTGACAGGTACTCCTTTAGTTTCCAGTTCTTTGCCACCACAAAAAGAACTGCTATTAATATTTTTGTGTTTGTGGGTCCTTTTCCTCTTCCTCTGAGCTCCCTTCAGTGATCCAAGTGAAACATGACTTCTCTTACCTTCACTACCTTTACTCGTGCGCAGCAGCTGACATGTTAAGCATGTAAGGCAAGTTAACAAGTGTACTTCTCATTATTTTTTGGTGGCTCAGTAACTATAGAGACCATTTATGTAATTTTGTCATGAACAGGGATGATTCCTTTGCTCCTTCATCAGTCTTACCACTTATTACTCAATTCCAAGAAAAATCGAGTCTTGAAAGAAGTTATGGATCTCATTCAGATATGCACTCTGCACATATTAGGTGTTTCATGGTATTTATTATGTTGAAGTAAATATCACTCTATACCGCCAAATGAAAAGTAAAAGATGGCTCCCTTTATAAATCATCACTGCTCTTCCCAGATAAATCAAATTCATCTATTTATATATATCACGTTGTGCGTATTTTAAAATGTGGCATTTAACAGCCTAAAGGGAAAAGGATAAGGACTGAACCGATGATTTCATTAGGATAGGGGACTCCTAAGCAAGGAAACTCCCTCTGGTAATTCGGTTTCATATCTTCTCTGCAACTTAGAGATCTAAAGAATTGCCTCGTGCCCTGAGGATATAAGTGACTTACTCAGGGTCAGACAGCAAGTGTATCAGAAGCAGGACTTGGACCCATGGCTTTCTGGCTTTGAGGCCAGTCCTCTATCTACTACGCAACCCTACCTCTAAAATGTAATATAAAACCCAAAACCAGATCCAAATCTAGGTCTCTCATTGTGCAATGCAGAAGTCGTAGGGCAGGCCTAAATAGTTGTTTCTTAAGCAACTTTAGTTACTTTAGAGGACACTCTAAATAAAACATTTTAAATTATACATATATATTTAATTAAAGGGTTAGCTAGCTCATTTCCACGTTGCCAAGCACCAGTCCCATAATTAGCAATGTGATGTTTTACCAGTTCATTTGTTACATATAGAAGTTCTGAAGTTACCTTAAATGAAACTCTTCTCTAGTTGATGAGCTGAGGTATATAAAAGATGTTTTTTTATAAGTGAAATGCTCATTTGTTTCAGACAAAACGTATGCCAGCAAGGCTTTATCACTGAAAACTTGCTGTGTGTACAGTCATTCTGAATAATCGTTGCATTGTTGTTTCTGTGAGGGAGAGGAGGGCTAGGTTAAACCTGTGTTTTCATCAATATTAGTAAATTCCTTCTACTATCAAAGATCAGCGACTCTCCTGTGTTTTATAAACTGGGAGAGCTGCTAGGGCTGAGTGGTTAAGTGAATTGGTTGTGGTCATGTACCTGGTACAAGTTTGAGACAAGATGTGAACCTGAGGTTTTACTGATTCAAAAGACAACCTTCTGTCCACTACACAGCACTGAATAGTATAATATCAAAAATCTATTACAAACTTTCCAAATGAACTGGGGAAATAACCAAGGGTGTACTAGTAAATGTTCAACAACCAGCTCTCTCTAGGGGAGAAAAGTATACTGGACACACTTTTAAATTTAATCTGCATTATTAGCAGTTTCCCAGGCATTTTCTTAAGTCTTTGTTGTTGTTGTTCACTCGTTTCAATTGTGTCTGACTTTTTGTGACCCCATTTGTGGTCTTCCTGGCAAAGACACTCGAGTGGTTTGCCACTTTATCCAGCTCAATTTACAGATGAGGAAACTGAGGCCGAGTTAAGTGACTTGCCCAGGGTCACATAGCTAGTAAGTGTCTGAGACCAGATTTGAAATCCAGTCCTCCTGAATCCAGGCCCAGCACTCCAGCCACTGAGCAACCCTTTCTTAAGTCCAGAAACCAATAAAACAAAAGTCAAGCCCTGATTTATAATATTGATGATTTACAAGGTGTAGATGCTCACAATGAAAATTTAACACTTTCTGGAAAGCCACAACAAATCAGCTCCAGTATACCACTGGAAAATATGCAATCTCCATGTCAACTTGTGCTATGTTTAAGCTCGGATGCGTGTAAGAAATGGGAGGAGGAGTTTTGTTTCCACAGAAATGAAGGTATACCTTTCCCCCTCCTCCACCCCAGCTTTAGCAGAAACCAGGCCTCAGGTCAGTCAGGTGAAAGGTCAGAGGCTTGTACACATGCTTAAGTGAGCCATTTGAGGAGGGCATCATGGTGGCAGTCAGGGGGTTGTATCTGGCCAATGAAGAGCTTGGCGGGAGATTCAAGGTGAGGATCTATTAAACAACTGGCTTCCATCTGAGTCCTTTGTACTTTCTCCTGTACTCTGTTCAGGTGAGGTACCCATTTATTCAGGGGGAATAAATGTAAATTATAATTAAAATGTTCCTGACTTCCCAACGAGTCTTCCTTTTTCCTAGACAATGTGAGTATGTTTCTAACAGTTGGGGGCTCGTCATGGGATCAATATAGCTTCAGAAGAAAGAGGTATTTCATGTAGAGAATGAGTGGTGCCCCTACTCTTTTGCAGTGGGCCCTAGTATCTGCAGGTGAAAATTTCCTTCTTCAGACTGTTAATTTCGCAGGAGTATTTTTCTGGAATCCTTGCGTAAAGGGGGAAAAGAGAAGGAAAATGGCCATAGATAGTGCAAGTCAGGTGCCTGAACAAGGTGGGGGAGTCCTGCTTTGTCATGTCTGGATTCACTCCAAGTTGAGAAATAATATTTGCTTGGAATGGGGAAAAGAGCTCTTAAAATATTTGACCTAGGTGGGGAGAATGGATTTCTCCTAGTTCTTTGAAGAAAAGCACTGGTAGGTTGACCCCAGGGAAAGTGATTTGGCTGTAAGCAACTGTGGTCACTAAGTTCATGCATGAACCCAAGGGAAGCTTGCGTAACATTGTGAGGGTGGGGTCGGTTGAGTCTGGCTAGACATTGGGGAAACTGGGAGGCTTGAGTTTGGGGGGATCTTCATGGGGGCTCTTGAATAAGACTTCTCGGACTCTAAGCCTTGGCACCCCAATTTCTGGACCAAGACAGTTTGGCCAGACCTTAATCTGTAGGGAGAAAGGCAGGCAGAGCCTCCTTCCCAGTCTCCAAGATTAGAGAAATTCTGCTCTACACCCTGGAGCAAGCTCTCAAGAAATACTGAACAAGAAACAGGGAGTCCTTGTGAGGATTGGCTCTGTTGAATTTGTGAGGTTGAGGGAGGACAAGAAAACATAAAAGAAGAGAGCTCTTAGAAGTTATGACTGAATTAGAAAGAGAAGAAAGCTGGGACCTCTTAATTAAGGTTTGATTGGGTCCTAAAGGTTAGAAATCTGTATATTTTCACTAAACTCAGTGTATCTGACACCAAGCAAAGTGTTTTAAAACTGTATCATGAGGGGCGGAGCCAAGATGGCGACTGGAAAGCAGTGACTGGTGTGAGCTCCCCACCAAGTCCCTCCAAAAACCTATAAAAAAATGGCTCTGAACCAATTCTAGAACTGCAGAACCCACAAAGTGGCAGAGGGAAGCAGGACTCCAGCCCAGGGCAGCCTGGATGGTCTCTGGGTAAGGTCTGTCCCAAACGGAACTCCCAGCCCCCAGCTGAGGGGAGCGGAGCTGAGCCAAGCAGAGCCCAGCGCACGCAGCGCGGCAGACCGCGGACCGACGAGACCAGGAGTGGAGCCGAGAGTGCCTTAGCATGCTGAATTACTGAGCTGTGGCATGTACCAGACCTCACAACCCACAAACAGCAAAGACTACACAGAAGGTTAGTGGGAAAAGCTGCCAGACCTGACGGAGTTTGCGGTTTGGCTTCCACCCCTGAGGCAACGGAGGCGGGGCAGCTTTAGAAATTCAGCTGCAGTTGCTTCTGGCCCCAGGCCCACCTGG
>CM053627.1:99992587-100073584 GCA_028646595.1 Phalanger gymnotis | reverse complement strand
GCAACCAGAGTGTATGCCATCTTAGAGTGGGGGGGGAGGAAATGGGGAGAAAATTTGTAATTCAAACGCCTGTGAAAATCAATGCTGAAAACCAAACATATTAAAAATAAATTTAAAAAACAAAGAAAAAAATGAATGTTGAAAACTAAAAATTAATTAATAATAAATAAGAGAGAAGGTCTGGAAAGCAGAGTTTTCAGCTAAGGCAAAGACAAAAAAATGGAGAGCCAGCATAAGAAGAATGAAGAACACATTACCACCCCACCATCCCACCCACACCACCCCTGGCACGAGGCATGCAGAACAGTAGCAAGGTGGTGTTGACACTGACAGTTCTTCGCCTCAAACCTATACTTCAATGCTAGCTCCAGAAGCAAGGTAGCCAACAGTGCAGCTAGATGGTACAGTGGACAGAGTGCTGGAGTCAGAAATAAGACCTCAGATACTTACTAGCTGAGAAAGTCACTTAAGTTTCACCAGCCTCAGTTTACCCATCTGTAAAATGGAGATAACAATAGCATCTACCCCTGAGGCTTGCTGTGTGGATCAAATGAGATAACATTTGTAAAGGGCTGAGAAAACTTTAAAGCCATATATAATTGATGGCTATCATCACCATCATCACTATCCCTGGCACTTGCTAATTAGGCTGGCATTGGGATCCTTATCTCCTTCACCTGCCTTACTTCAAACAGGTGTAATTGGCGCCCAGTTCTAAAAGGACCCTTTTATTCTGCTTAAGAATGTATGTGAATGCATGCATAACATATCAAATTGCTCAGGAAGGGAGGAGAGGAGGGAGGGAGGGAGGTAGAGAACTTAGAGCTCAAAATTTTAGAAAATGAATGTTAAAAATTGTTTTACATGCAATTGGGGAAAATAAAATGCATTACATTTTTAAAAAGTAATATGTGAATGATCCAATCCTATTTCTCATTAATACCTGTGGTTAACCCTGCCCTCTCCCATTTCTTTCATATCATTATGTCCCTTTATTAGGGGCTTTGGACAGCTCTGTGAGCCACACAGAAGTGAACAACTTTTCCTAACAGGTGACTGAGATTGAGATCCCTACCCTCCATTCCACTGTTAGGGAGTTTTCACTTTCTAAAGCTGGGGGTGAGGAGTGGGAGAGAGAACAGGGGAGAAATAATCATAAGCCAGATCATAAGCCTAACCTGTTGTGTCCCCTAGTGGTTACATCAATATTAAGCCCTACAATTTGGAGTGAGCCAGGAATCACAATACAGAATTTGAAAGTTGGAAGGAAGCCTAAAAACCATCTGAAATAACTTATACATGCAAGCAATCCCCACTTTAACACATCTGTTGAGTGGTCATCCAAACCTCTGCTTTAAGACCTCTAACGAGGAGGACCTCACCACTTCTGAAGGCACTGAGTTCCATTTTTGAATAGTCCTAATTCCTAGAATTATTTTTTTCCCTGATATCAAGCCTAAATCTTCTTCTTTATAATTTCCACCCATCGCTCCAAGTTTCTTCCCTTGAGACCAAACATAACAAATCTAATCTCTTTTCTCCTGGCAGATATTTGAATGCTTGAAGATGCTTCAAGCCTTTTGAATGCTTAAAGATATCTGTCACATTGACTCTGAGTCTTCTCTTCTCCAAGCTAAACATTACTGGTTCTTTCAACCAATCCTCAAATGACATGAACTTAAACCCCTCACCGTCTTGAATGCCTTCTTCTGCATTATCTCCAGCTTATCAATGTCCTTCTTAAACTGTGGCATCAAAAACATAGCACTCTACTCCTGAGAACTGTAACCCCTATATTTCTGGAAGTAATGCTTCTCAATGCAGCCGAACATCACAGCTGTAGAGCAGGAAGAGACCTTAGAGGGTGATGCCAATCCCACTTCAGATTGCTGAAGAGAGAATAAGACTGGGAAGAAGCTAACAGGAGAGGAGCTAGTAGTCTTCATCATATCCCTATCCTCAGGAATTCCCTTTGGGTGAGATTAGGTCTCGGAGTGTGTGTGTCTGTCTGTCTGTCCCTCTTCTCTCTCTCTCCCCCCCCTCCTCCTCTCCCTTTCCCTTCCCCACTCTCCTCCTTCCTTCTCCCTCTCTTTCATTCTCTTCTCTTCTCTCTCCCTCTTTCACCCTTCCTTCCCTTCCTCATTCCCCCGGTCTTGCTCCCAATGGGAGTTACCTTTCACTCTGTATTGTCTAGTACAGCCTCCTCTGTATACTTCCTCTGATTTCTGTTTTGCTATCAACTTGGATAAATGAGTTTCTTTGCTACTTGCTATGTATGTTCATTGTGAAACTGGTATTTAGTGGGAAGGGAGTCAAGCCCTGGATGCAAAGCTAGGGTCCTCCTTTCATCATTAATGAACAGCGTATCAAAAGTTTAGCTTCAACCTGAAAATCACATACTCTAGGCTGATAATATTTACGGAAAGATAGATATAATTCTAGCATGGTGTCCTCTTTCTGAAGAGAGCAGAGTGGCCAAGTTTCTGGCCCCAAGTTCTTGTTTCCCCTTCTGGCAGAAATCAAAGCCTCGCTTGAAGAAGGATTGGGGGGAAGGACTAGAGATGTCTTTTCTGCCTCCCTTCAAACCATACAATGACACCCCTATGCCACATGTCAGAGGCAGCCTCATTACTCACATATACACTCACTCACACACACACACACACACACACACACACACACACACACACACAGCTTATACCTTTCATGTCTATGTATCTTATTTCCTTCCAAGTGTAAGGTTTTTAAAAACTGGGACCTTCACTGTTATCTTGATCTCCTAGTGCTCAGCATAATGCCCGACACTGAGCAGGCACTTAATAAGTGCTTATTAAACTGAAATAAATTGAAATGAACTCACATTCTTAAAATTCCATTTCTCCTTGCTTCTTAAATTAAAACTTGCCCAAGCATCCTTAGATTTCAAATGATTTTTAGGAACTGCCAGAAAAATGGAAAACAAGTTCTAACACGATGTTTCTAATTCAGTAACCCCCCTAGTTAGCTGCCAAGTACTGAGTACCAGGAATAGTCTTGGAGTCAAGGTTGGGTGTGACTTGTACGATATCTTCCCAGTAATGTGTCGTCTTCTTCCTCTCTTTTCAGCCTCCCAACACAAGTCCCACATCTTTCCCTATAGTATACTATATACTTTTATATATAGTTATACTTTTACTCCCCCATAACTCCTTTTGTCATCTTTCCTCCCTTTTGACTAGTTCTGTCCTCAGACAGACTGTCACTCAAATGAGATCCTGGTCATTTTGTCAATAGGTGAAACAAAGGACAGATAGTACTGATTATAAGCCCTTTCCTCAACATTATATGTAGTTCTTCCACGATATTTTCCCCTTATTACATAGGGTTCTCTATGAAGGATTTATATACGGACATGGAAAAGAATCGTACAAATAGGAAAACAAAAGTGAGCTGTAATCAGCACTGGTGGAGAGAATACCCATACCACAAAGATCCTAGATCCATCATAGAATCTTGAATTGGAAAGTACTCTTATAGTTTATCAAATCATACTTGCTCCCAATGCAAGAAACTCCTCTTCAGTATCCCTGGCAGGTTACCGTTCAGCTTTTCTGTGAACGTTTCTAGTGATGGAGTACTTACTACTCTTAGAGGTAGGTCATTTCATTGCTGGACGGTTCCAAACATTATGAAGTTGCTTCTAAGCCAAAAGTCAATCTCCCTGGTAATGTCTATAAACAGTTCTTTGACTGCACTTTGGAGCACTAGAGAATACGTTCACTCTAAAGGATAGGCTTCAAATGTTCAAAAATAATAGTCATATGACCCCTAAGTCTCCTCATATCTCTCTAAGCACTCTAGTTTATTAGTGTGCCTCTTGAAGTATGGGACCTGGAACTGAACACACTACTCATACCACTTCAAATGTGGTTTGACCAACATGGGGTACAATGGAATGACATATTAATCTAGATACTATATATGTACTAATAAAATCTAACATTGCTTCAGCATTTTATATCATATTTTTGATTCACTGGAGCAGCTAGGTGGCACAGTGGATAGTGTCAGGCCTGGAGTCAGGAGGACATTTTTCGGAGTTCAAATCTAGCTTCAGGCACTTACTAGCTGTATGACCCTGGGCAAGTCACTTAGCCCTGTTTGCCTCATCTGTAAAAAATGAAGTAGAGAAGGACATGACAAACCACTCCAGTGTCTTTGCCAAGAAAACCCCAAATGGGGTCATGGAGAGTTGGACACAACTGAAAACAACAGAACAACAAACAAAAATTGATTCACTAAGCTTTTGGTCAACTAAAACATTCAAGTATTTTTTCACATGAATTCTAGTCACAATTCAGATTGCTCTTCCTCAGCATGTACTCATGTAGTTATTTTTTTAACCAAGGTTTTAAGTTTATCCCCATTAGTTTGGAAAGAAAATGATGATAGTTTGGAAATGAAATGCACAGTGAGTTGTCAGAGCCTTCCGAGGAATTGTTGGATATTTGAGAAGATCCAATAATTTGATAAACTAAGAGTCAGGAGAGTTCACAGTCAATTCCTGACTGATTACTTATGTGGTTACAGGCAAATCATTGTACATCACTGTACTTTAGTACAGAATAACACTACACCCAACTAAAGAAATACCATTTTTCCATGATATTCTCAGAAACATACCTAGTAAAAGAAAGACAGGAATTTCTGTAAGCTCTCCATCACACATTATCATTAGTACTGTCATCACCATCACCGGCAGTTGTTCTAATACAGAGAGGACAGGGCTTGGACACAACACGGCCAAAGCTTGAATCTTGCCTTGGGCACTTACTGGCTGCATGGCCACTGAACCTCTCTCTGCCCCAATTTCCTCATCTATAAAATAAGGATGATAAGAACACCTACCACACCAGGCTGTTCTGAAGGTGACTAGAGAGATGAAATACGTGAAGTGCTTGGCAAACCCTAAAGCATTACATAAATGTTAGCTATTATTGCCATATCATCATTCTCCTTACAAAGAGAAATCATAGCTACTATTCTGGAACAAGTAAGATCATGATGCTTCCAGAAGTTTTGTAAGAATACTTTCCATTCTCTATTATTTCCTTAAGATATCTGCAATTAATTAGCCCCTCTATGTTTAGGATTTAGACAATTACTAGGTTATTTCTCATATTCACAGCCATAGTGATGTTAGTTTAACTGTAATATGTAATATGTCAATACGATAGTTTATAAAACGGATTTTTTCCTTAAAAATTAAACACGTAGCTACATTCTACTGATGAATAATTTACTTTTTCTGCATGCTGGAGAGCAAGGTTACTCTCTGGCGTCTAGGCCACCAGACATTAAAATTGCATTATCAACATAACACTCAGCAGGCTAGTTCCCAACAAGCTTCACAAGTATACTTTCTCCCCCTTATCTCACACTATGGAACAAATCCTCTATTTAATTCTCACACAAAGTAAACTGATATGAAAATCATGATAAATATGTTTCTAAAACATGTCATAAACAGATCAAAGGGAATGACAACTATAAGCATCTTCCCTCATATGCAAGATAAATCACAAGCAGGACAGACATTACAAATCAAAATCCTATCTACATGAAAAGCAGGATTTTAAAGCATTCCTCAAGGGCAAGAAGCATGATTCTGTGGGCCATGTCAAACTGATTCTATTTACCTGTATCAACATAATTTCCTTACAACCCAACTAACACTTCACCAAAGTAAGCAAAGCCTTCGGGTACGTTAATAAATATTGCATGTGGCTATTTAGGTGTTAGTACGAGAACATTTTTGCCTTCACTGATTCCTTTGAATAAGAAAGATTAGGTGACAATAGTTCCGATCTGGGGCAGAGGAGGAGGGGGAGAAGGGACGATAAGATACATATTCATCTAAAATCTTAATTTAATTCTTACCTATGTTTTGGTGTAGAGAGAGAGAAGCAAGTTACAAAGTATGATACAGTACAAGTGAAATGCTGCCACCTACTGGAGATGTAGTGAAACCTCAAATTTGAAAAGATGAAAGAGATTTCATCTAATCACAAGATTTTAGAGACAGAAAAAAATTATTTGATTTTTGCATAGAACTTTATCGAATTTGAAGAATTTCCGCATTATCTCATTTGGTCCTTATAAGAACTCTGGAAGAGAAGCAAGTATTACTACCCCCTTTAAAAACGTACATTCTACTGGGAGAGGGCAATGAGACAACTATACAAATAAATAAAAGTGATATAATTCGAATAGGGAGAAAACACTAACAAGGGGAGAAGGGAGGTAGGGGAGTTTCTAGGTAAGTATTCAGAGAATGCGGCTCTGCCTCCGGGCTTTGAAGAAGCCAAGGAGGAAAAGAAGCCTACACATGGAGAACCAATGTGAATAGACTGCAGCAGTGGGAGATATCGTGATAGGTTTTTGCAAGCAGCCCATTTTTCCTGGAAAACAGAGTGTGTAAAAGGGACTTAACATACCAGGCTGAGGAAGTTGTATTTATCATAAACACAGTAGGGAGCCACTGAAGTTTTTTGTGTAGGAAAGTGAAATGGTCAGATCTAGGCTTTCCCTAACAAAGTTATTCTGGCAGCAATGTGGATGACGGACTAGAGAAGGAAGACTCTGCAATAAAGGAGACCAATTTAGAGGCTATTATTGTGAGGTAGGTAGGTAGAGGAGTGGATAGAGAGCTGGACTTAAAGTCAGAAACACCTGAGTTCAAATTCTGCCTCAGATACCTATTAGTTAGGTGACCTTCGGCAAGTCACTTGACCTTTTCTGGCTTCAGTTTCCTCAACTATAAAATACAAAGGTTGGAATAAATGAACTCTAAGATCCCTTCCAGATCTATATCTATGATACAATAAGAAAGAAACCATAGTAAGGAAGACAAGCTATTTAACTCTGTTCAGAATAAGCACTGGGGTAGAACAGATATAACTGACAACTGGGAGATGAGCACTTGACATGGTTAATGTTGCCGCCCCCTTAACCAGTCAGGTTCCAGGACTCTGTCTGTCCCTGCCCTTGGCCATCAGGCAAGATCCTACCCTGCTGTGGCTTGTACTGCTCTCCCACTTTTTTTTTCTTTCACCTTTTAAAAGGAAAACGTGTATCTTTATTTCAGAATGACTTACGATTGATCTCCTTGCCTACATAATGATCCCAGAGTAAATCAGAAGAAAATATAAAGATAAGGCAGAAGGATAAGATCTAAAACATCTTGGAAGGAGGCTTTTCTAGGTGTCTCGGGGCTGGCTAAATAATGATACGGCAGAAAAACCCAATCTGCCTGGCAGGGATAATTGTATCAGCGCTTGTCAGGGTCAGCAATCTGCTTTACCACCAGAGGTTGGTGTTTCTAAGATAGCAGTCTACAGGGGGAACTCACTCAGAGTAAGGTACCCAGAAGTAAGTCCCATGTGTCCACTTCCTCTTTCCTGCTCATGAACTAACTCCAAGATGACTTTTTTACTCTGAAGACATACACATAAAAAAATAAATTCAGGGCAGTTAGGTGGCGCAGTGAGTAGAGAACGAGCCCTGGAGTCAGGAGGACCTGAGTTCAAATTTGGCCTCAGATACTTGACACATGTACTAGCTGTGTGACCTTGGGCAAGTCACTTAACCCCAATTGCCCTGCCTTCCCCCTCCAAAAAAAAAACACAAAAACAAAAAAAAAAATTGATACTGCACTGATAGTGCTTTATACACATGACTTCATTCCCTGAACAAAGGTCTAGCAAAGCCTCATTCAAGTAAACTCTCTATACCTATCTATGACCAAATAGACAGTGCTGGCCTCTGACCCTTCCTTCTCTGAATCCCCACATCAGACACTCATCTCTACTGTCCAGAGAGCGCACCATGACCACTATGATCTTTTTTTCATCCTTTGAAACCTTCTGCTCTTTAAGTTTCTCCTTGTTCAAAAATATATTCTAGTCTTTGAGACCTGCTTCCAGCCACAGAAGTATACCTGGTGAGTCTGTCACTGGGCTCAACAGTGCATGCAGATATTCAAAGTCTGGCTCTGGTCAATGAGTTTCTCTCTTTTATCCACCAATCTGAAAACAATTTTTATGAGATTTCTCTTAGTCTTACAGAGCTGCTTCAAGTCTTCAGAAATTTCAGGGATACTCTTCACAGAGCCATTATATGCAATAGTCTATTGTGGGTTTTTTTTCATTTCTTCATTCCACAGGTTTTGCTTCAGGAAATCCTAAAGCAAATATGGATTTACAATCTAAAATTCTACTGATAAAACTCTCCAAGTATAGATATTGCTGGTGTAAAGGTTCAATAAGCCCATTATTCCCTAAGATATGAACAATAATGGTAATTGATGTTGAGCAACAAACAGTTTCTGATTGATAAGCAAATCAAAGAGAGGATTCTGTGAAGATGGTAGGGGTAGGTCAGAAAACTTTTGGCTCTCCAAATTTCCTCCACAAAAAAAAAAAAAGACAGGACATCGCCTCAGAGCAGCAGAAATAAACTCTGGGGTAATGCAGTTACCTTCTAAGACAAAATGAGAAGACCCCAGGAAAGACAGAATCTCCAGAGCCTTTGGCCTGAGTGAAGTCCGAACACCTCCAGGCCCGCTCTACAGAACCAACAAACAACAGGCCCTGTGGGCAGCAGGGTGGAGAGGCAACCTCAGTCTTAGTAACTTTCATTTTGCAGACAGCGTGAGGGTCTGCCCCAAGATTGAAGGGCCTTCCAGTATGGAAGGAGGGCCAAACACCGCTGCGAACAGACCAATCCCAGGCTGTGGCTGCTGCGAGAAGGAGCTAGCATACAGCTGGTCAGTGCAGTATCAAGTGGCAAGGACTCTATTGGCAGTGGGTACTTGCAAGAGAGTAGTCCCTAGTTTCAGTTCTGAGGCAGAGAGGGCAGCTATAGTTTGCAGATACAGGAGGGCCTGCAGGGAGCAAGATCATTTATGGGACAGTGTGGCTAGGGGTCCTAACTAAGGCTTAGGGGTGGAGAGGAGAATCCGAGGTTACACACCCAGACATACTTCAGAAAATAACAGTAAGAAGTACCTGAGGCTTGAGGCATCATTCCTCATACCTCAGGGCTACAACTTGATACTATGGGGATTGAGAAAATCTGGGTTTGGATTCAGACCAAAATAATGGAGCTAAAAAAGTCATTCCTTTTTCAATGAGAAGCAATGAATGGTCCTGAGCATAAAAAGAGTCCTTGGAAGAACTTTAAAAGGACTTTAAAAATCAAATAATAGAGACTGAAGAAAAATGAGAAAAAAAGCAATGGAAGAAAATCAAGAAAATGTAGTAGCAACTAGATTTGAAGATCTTCCCCACCCATTAATAGGCCATGTGACCTGCATATGTCACAGGACGCCTAAGACATATATGGTGGGAGAAGCTTCCTGACAGGAAAAGGAAGTTATGTCACAGAAAATGCTGAGAGAGAGAGAAAAAGTGTTATGGCTACTGATGGCTAATATGGCCACTCTCCTGATTGTTAGAACTGAACATTTTGACGTAGCTGTACTATGAATTTGTTTTGGGGAAGACCCCAGCAGGGCGTTGGAGAGGTTTTGGGATATTGAGGCTCCATGCTGTGATATTCTGTATTTAACGTTTTGGGCTCCTTGCTATTATGACAAAGCGGACTGACTAGCTCTGGGAGCTGAGCATTTGGTTATGGGATCTGGTTCTCTGGTGTCTAAATAAATGGTTTACTTCTTCTACCTTCTATGTGGAAAGACTTGTATACTTTGCGATACAGAACTACATAGGCATTTTGACAATTATGATCTACATTGTTATTATTGCCTTACTGTTTCAGAAAGTCAACCAACTGGAAATAGAGAATCAAAACCTAAGGAAGAAAATAATTCCTTGAAAAGTAGAATTGGGCAAGGGGAAGCTAATGATGTTCTAAGACACCAAGAAATCATAAAACAAAATCAAAAGAATGAAAAAAATAGAAAAGAAATTGAGACATCTCATCAGAAAAACAACTAATCTGGATAACGGATCAAAGAGAAATAAGAATAGTCAGACTACCTGAAAATTATGATAAAAAAAAAGAATCTTGATACAATATTACAAGAAATTATCAAGGAAAATTTCCCTGAAGTTCTAGTACAAGAAGGCAAAGTAGAAATAGAAAAAATCCACCAATTGGCCTTTTGATTGAAAGAGATTCCAGGAGGAAAACTTACAAGAATATCACCAAGTTCCAAAACTCCCAGGTTAAGGAGAAAATACTGGAAGCAACAAGAAAAAAACAATTTAAGTATCATGGAGCTACAAAAAGGATTACATAAGACCTAGCAGCTACTACACTGAAAGCTGCCAGCAGCTGTGACACTGAATGGCCAGAGATTGCCGAATGCTGCGGAGAGTGAAAAGAGTACACGGGCCAGGCAGAAGAGTAAAGCACAGCTCCATTTATTAAGCTGAAGGGCTTATATACCTTTTTAGGCAAGCAGATCAACAAGTTCACATGTGAGACATTTGTTACATTGCATGACTTCCTCGTGCTTTGTTCCCTTTTTGCCATAACAATATAGTGTTAATAAGCTCACAGGTGGTGTTTAGCACATGTGTGCCGTGGGGTTTTGGACAGAGTATGTGTGTGCCAAGGGGGCCTGGAGAGCTTATATCCTGGGCATCACGTGTGTGCCGAGGGAGCTTTGGAGAGAACACATGTGTGCTGGGGGATGAGGGGGCGGTTTGGAGAGCCCACATGCTGAGTTATCAGCCCAAGGGCAAGAACAGGCTTCAGGGAAAACCTGGGCTGTATCTTATCCCAGAATGGACTTTCTCAGAGTTGGCCCTCTACATCTCCCCTCTATTATTTGAAGATGGAGCTCAAGCTAACGATGACTTGTAGAAGACAGGACCCTATGTGATACAACAGTGTTAGCAAGGCAAACAAGGGAAGAAAGTGGCAACAATGTTGCTCTGACTTGCTTTAGGAGTTGCAATAACTTATTGGTGATGCCTTCAGGATCAATTGCTGGGGCTTTGCTGTGTTCAATTACACGGGTGATAAATTCTAAGTCACTTATATCTCATGTCACATTATGATTACGCCATAAATTTGCAGATACGAAGAAATAGGGATATGGGAGACAAGCTTGAACATAGCAATCCCCCTCCCCCGAAGGATGTGTGTACCATATACTGTGATTCACAGTGATGGAACCCATGGTGACCACGACATCCCATCTGTCCAGTCCAGACATCAAGTTCAAGGCCGCCTGGTAGCCTGGTTGTATTCTGCCAGGTGGGGAGCCTGAGCCATGGTGGAAAAGGCATACATGCTAGTGAGTCTTATTTTCTTTCACCCCCGAAATCATCATCATGGCAAGAAGGGTAGTGAGGCTCTTGCAGTTGCCCCTCCTCCTGGGTCTTTGGTTTCTTCTCCTCTTCTCTACTCTGGGCTTTTTCTGTATTTTGAGCATCCTTATCCTGTTGGCCAATGTAGTCACAGGGTCAGATTTTTTTTTCTGGGATCCAGACTGGTTTTTCTGTGTCATCTGGGGAGACACAAGCATACCCTCGGCCCCATGTAAGTAGCCTTGCTGGCCCTGTCCCAGCATCCTGTTTTGGGGTCTTTCCACATGATTGGCATGTCTTCATCATTCTGGAACTTTTGTTTTTGTCTATTAATATGTTTTTGTGCTGGGGTTAAGTTTTGGTTATCTGGTGTTAGAAAATTTACAGTATATAGCACTTGATACAACCTTCTTCTTATCCTCTTTTCCTGCCCGCCTTCCCCTTTCGTTTTTCTAAGAGAATTTTAATTTCCTTGTTATGTCTTTCTACAATGGCCTGTCCTGTTGGGTTGTGTGGGATTCCCATGATGTGTTTTATCTGGAACGTGGAACAGAATTCTTTGAATGATATGCTGGTGTAAGCCAGGCCATTATCTGTTTTTAGAGTTTTTGGGACACTGGCCACCGCGAAGCAGGCTAAGAGAATATCTATCACATGTGTAGAGGCTTCCCCTGCTTGTGCAGTGGCTATAGTACATGAAGAAAAGGTATCTATTGTAACGTGGATTATTGAAGCTTACCAAACAGTTGGTAGTGAGTGACATCCATTTGCCAAAGTTGCAAAGGTTGAAGGCCTCAAGGGTTGATTGCAGTATTGGCAGGGGGAAGAAGGTAGATATGGTATACATTGTGGGCAAGATTTTACTGTATTTCTAGCCTGTTCTCGTGAGATGTGAAATTGTTTGTGTAGCATCTTAGAGGACTGATGAAAGCACGCATGGGATTGCTGGGCTTCTGTCACTGAAAAGGAGTATGTGGTTAGTAGATCTGCTATTGAATTCCCTTCAGTCAATGGGCCTGGTAAGGTGGTGTGCGAGTAAATGTGAGAACAAAAAACTGGCTCTCTTCGTGTTTGAATAAGATGTTGCAAGTCAAGGAAAAGCTGATTTGTAGAGAGATTTTGAGCAAATTTTATTTGGGCAGTCTCAATATGTTGGATTACATAGACAGCATATTTGCTATCAGATATTATCAATGGGACCCTGATAATCATTAGAAAAACTTGCCAGTCAAGGTCATTAGCTAGTAAAAGCTCAACCTGCTCTTTAGTATATGGCTGATGAACAGCATGTGGTCTATTCCCTGTCATCAATGTGACTCTTTTTATGCTTTTCTGAAGGAGTCGAGCAACCATTTGAGGATAAGGAGAAATGCTTCTTGAGGCTTGAAATGGCAAATAAATCCATTCTATGTCATTTTGTTGGTGTAAAGCCCCAAAAGGAATTTTTGGTGTAGGGAGGATAGTAACTTCTAGCAGGCGCTTGGGATCAATTCCATATGTTTGGCACTTTTGAAAAGCCTCCTCAAACTTTTGTCAGCTGTTGTGAGGTTTGTGGGGTCAACTGTTGAGGAGAACTGGGGTGTGGATCTCCCCTTAAGATCTTGAATAGTTCTCCCAACTCTTGGGTACTTATTTGTAGGTGAGGATGAACCCAATTCATATCCCCAAGCAGATTTTGAAAACCATTGAGTGTCTTAAACTCTTGTCTACAAATAGAGATTTTTGTAGGTGTTACTGATGTGGGACTCAGTGCCTGCCCTAAATATGAATATGGAGGAGTAAGTTGTATTTTGTCTGGGGCAATGATGAGTCTGTAATTTTAATTGTGCCTCAGTTTCCTGTAAAACGAGGCTCAAAATCTCTGCCTGTGGATATGAGCACAGTATGTCATTCATGTAAGCTTGGGATATTTCTCTCTTACAGGTTGTAAAGTTTGCGCAACATATTGACACATGGTGGGACTATTTTTCATCCCTTGTGGCAGGACTTTCCATTGGAATCTCGTGTGAGGTTCCTTGAGATTAACAGAAGGCAAGGAGAAAGCAAAATATTTATAACCTATAGGATGTAATGGAATAGTATAGAAACAATCTTTTAAATCTACGATCCATAAAGGCCAGTCCTTGGGTATCATGTTAGGTGTGGGGAGTCTTGGTTGAAGATTTCCCATAGTTTCCATTCTATTGTTAATTTTTCTCAAATCAGTAAGCATTCTCCATTTTCCAGATTTCTTTCTTATAGAGAAAACAGAATTCCAAGGACTGTTGGAGCTTTCAATGTGCCCTGCCTTTAATTATTTTAACAGTATCAGTAAGGGCCTGTAGTCTTTCTGATGTTAAAGGCCACTGTTCAACCCATACTGGGGGCCCATCCTTCCAGGTTATCTTAGGCGCCCTATTCTTAGAATTTATGACAGTGGCCCTTCCTAAAAATCCAAGGGGGGGGGTGAGATTGTATAGTGAACTTCATATATCCCAAGAGGTCTCTCCTCCATAGATTTATAGGTAGATGTGATAAAACATATGGTCTGAATTTTCCTCTCTGTTTCTCTACCTCCTGGCTTAACCATCTTGTACTTTGTTTTGGCATGGTGACCGTCCTTACTCCTTGCAGTGACATATCACTTGTTACTAGTGGCCAGGCTTTTGGACAAAGTTGGCCTGCTTTGATTTGTCTGCTCCAGTATCTATCAATCCTTCAAATTCTACGCCTTTTATTTTTATTTTCAAAGTTGGTCTTTTTTCTGTAGTATCTTGTACCCAGAAAGCCTCTCTTCCTATGCTACCAAATCCTTTTGAGCCCTGAACCTTCTAAAAATGATTCCCTGTGGTTTCATAATTTATCAAAATCAATTGTGCTATTCTCTCCCCCTTTCCTATATGTATGGGATGTAGCAAGATTGTGTATAATAAAAATTTTGATTTCTCCTGTATAATCTGAATCTACTACCCCGGGGACTATAATGAGCCCTCTGAGGGAGGAGATACTGCGTCCTATGAGGAGTCCCGTTGTTAGGGTAGGCAGTGGGCCCTACTTCTCTGAAATAATCACTCATCTGGTTTCCTACAAGCTCCTATTTTTTAAGATCCATTGTTCTTTCTTTTGGAAACCAGGGGCAATACCTTTCTACATACAGTAATCAATTAACGGTAACCTCAAATAACTTAGGTAAGTGCTGGCCAAATCGTTTTAGCTGCTAACTTCTAAATGGCAGTTATAAAACATTATAAGACAGGGTTAGCGATTCTGCTAACATCATTTCTGATTTGTAATAGTCACTCAAGTTTTACAATATAGGAGAATTTTACTACAATAACATTAAGTATATTCACTTTTGTGTTCACTCCTTAAAATTTTATGAAAGTGAAAACTTTGAATCTACCAGTCAAAGGTGAGTGGAACTCCGGAAAAAAAAATCCAGTGGTGCCTTGTCCCTTCTCCTTGTACTGGGAGACTCAAAATGTCTCGTTTTCAGATCTATGCATTTTCCCAATTTGCCTTAGTGCCAAACAGTATAATAAATTCTGATTTACCTTACATCATATTAGGAGTAACACATTCCACTTAAATCTGAGGCAAAAGTTTCCCGCTTTCTTTCTTATCTCTCTTCACATTCCAAATGGGCCAGATTTGGAATGGAGTGAGAAAGAAAGGGCATTTTTTCCAACTACTTCCCAGAAGTTTTCAAACCTTATTCTTTCTAATTTTGACCTGATATTTCTCCAACTTGCCTTTTTCATAACAAAACCCAAATAAGAAAACATTTTTCTCTCTCTTTTTCTCTCCCCCGCCCTCCCACTACTCGTGAGAGATTGGAGTTGGGGAGGGAGAGAAAGACAGATAGTGGACATTACAGGGTGTCAGATTACACACTCCACACAGAAACACAGATACAGAACACAGACACAGAGACAGGAAACACAGAGAGGATTTTTTGAATCCTTTACTTTGCTTAATTGCTTGGCCTTCAGGAATGTAACAGAGGCCAGGTGTCATGCTTTATTTGGGTCTTGGAGACCCTGCTTTTTAAGATGACCTGGGGCAGATCACTGACCGCAGGGGAAATGTACCCGTCTCTGCTGTCTCTAAAAATTCTTGTAATTTGGGTAGTTGTTATTAAGAGATCTCTTTCCCTTACTAGCTTCTTTAAGGCTTTCATATAGCATTCTCAGTCCCTCTCTCTCAAATGCATCTGCCCCATCTGTCTAATCCCCATATAAGCCTGGTGATTACCTTAGAATAGGAATGTGAAAGTAAAAGAGAGGAAAGATTAGCCCTCCCATCTCTTTAATTCTCATATAAGCCTGGTGATACTTAGAAAAGGAAAGTGAAGGTTAAAGAAAGATTATCATCATCTCATCTCTTTAAAAGACAGGAAAGACTATCACCCTTATCTTAGTCTACTGTGTTTGCCAACCGGAGTTCCTTTTTTGCCAGGGCCTCTCCTCAGGAGACCTCCTCTTTCAGAGCCTCTGTCCTCTGGTTTCGTCTTCAGATCCGTCTTGTTGGGGTGCCACCTGCTTCACATTCATTTGCTCCGAGTCTGTCCGCCTCAGGTCCAGTTGCTTTGGGTTCGTCTGCTTCAGATGTCCCTTGTTTGGGCACCACTTGCCACCAGCAGCTGTGATACTGAATGGCCAGAGATGGCCAAGTGCCGCGGAGAATGAAAAGAGTACATGGGCCAGGTAGAAGAGCACAGCACAGCTCCATCTGTTAAGCTGAAGAAAAGGGCTTATACACCTTTTTAGGCAAGCAGATCAACAAGTTCACATGCAAGACATTTGTTAGATTGCATGACTTCCTCATGCTTTTTTCCCTCTTTACCATAACAATATTGTGTTAATCAGCTCACAGGTGGTGTTTAACACGTGTGTGCCATGGGGTTTTGGAGAGAGGATGTGTGTGCCCAAGGGGGCAGTTGGAGAGCCCACATGCTGAGTTAGCAGCCCAAGGCAAGAACAGGCTTCAGGGAAAACCTGGCCTGTATCTTATCTCGGACTGGACTTCCTCAGAGCTGGCCCTCTACAACTGAAGGATTGTAGGTCTTGGAACACTACATTGGACAGAGCAAAAGAGCTGGGGTTATGACCAAGGGTAACTTACCCAGCAAAGTTAAGTAAAATCCTGAATGAAAAAAAAATGGACATTTAACAAACTCAAAGACTTTGAGGTTTTTGTGAAAAAACAAACCCAGAATGTAAGGAGAAATTCAACAATATAAAGTCCAGCAGAAAAATAAGGTAAACATTAAAGATCAATTATAAGGAACTTAATAAGGTCAAATTGTTTACTTCATATATGTGAAAATATTATCAGTACTCACGACTGTCATCATTATTTGGGTAGTTGAATGAAAGATGTGGGCTGAGCTGAGTATGACAGGGTGATTCTAAAAAAATAAAACCATAGAGAGGTAAAAAGGAGTAATTATTTCATACGCTTCAAATGAGGCATAAAAGGAAAAACTGATACAGAAAAGGCTAATATGTCTTCTAAATTCTGAAAGAAATAAGAGGGCAAGGAGACAGGGTAGGATAAGGGGATAAGGAGAGGAAAAGGGAGGGACTCTTAGAGAAGTGGATAGATTAAGGAATAGGAGGACAAGATGGTAGGTAGAAGTAAAGCAAAGGAGTGAGGAGGGATAGGGTAAAAAGGGTGAGGACAGTGAAAAAAAATAGGAAGGAAGAAAATATACAAGTTATTGTAGTTTAGAATGTGAATAGGGTGAATTTACCCATAAAACAGCAATGAATGGCAAAATAAAGATATACTGCTTTCAGGAAACATTATAAAAATGAGAGATACTGTAACAACAATGCTACTTGCCGCTGCTGTGGCTGTGTAAGACCAATAACACCAGCACACAGGAGGGCTGCTAGCACAGGATCTTTGATCTGCTTTTCTAAGGAAAGCAATGTTAAGGGGTTTACAATCTCACTTTAATTAAACGTGCACATATCATTCACTTAGTTCAGGGGAAAAAGTCAGCACCCTGAACTTTAGAGCAAACACAAACAGAAATTACAAGCAGAAATTATATAAACAGAGCAAATAACACAAATCAGCAGACAGGGCTTCTGTCTGACTATAGAGATACACAGAGTTACCAGAGAGAAAAGCACCAACATCTGGGTTTTTCAAAGCCAGAGAGGCTCCTCAACAGCTACTCAGAGTCTCCTCTGGCCAAATCACAGGAATGCTGTTTCAATGAGTGAGCTCCCAAAGCAAAACCTCTCCTCCCAGGTCTTGAGAGTTCTTGATTCTCAATTCTCAATTCCAAGTTCAATGGCTATCATTTGGGTATGTATACCCTTTTTCAGTGCCCAAGTGCCTCACACTTCTAGAGGGCTTCACACCTCTTGATGCCTTCACACCTGTCCTGACCTAATTAGCAAAAAGGTGTGGGCATTCCTACAAACAAAGGCAAGACTCAATCAAAGGCACTTGATTGCTTTAGTGCTGAGAAGCACTCCAAAAGAAAAAACAGTAAACCGTCCCACTTTGCTTGCCCTTACAGATACACACAAAGATAAAATAAAGGGCAGGAGCAGAATTCAGTATATAAAAAAGGCAGGAATAACAATCATGATCTCAGACAAAGTTAAAGTTAAAACAGATTTAATTAAAAGTGAAAAATAGAGAAACTACGCTGTAGGCCATATTATTCAATATTGTTTTAAGCCATTTAAAATACCTAGATAGCATAAAATACCTAAGCATATATCTGCCAAAACAGACACAGGAACTATACAAACATAAACATAAAACACTATTTATACAAATAAACTCAGATTAAATAACTGAAGTAATATTTATTGTTCATGGGTTGGTAAAGCCAATATAATTTTTAAATTACAATTTTACTTATTCTCTTTATTCAATGTCATCCCAATTAAATTACTAAAAAATTATTTTTCTGAGTTAGAAAAATAATAACAAAGATCATTTTGAAGAACAAAAGGCCAAGAACGTCAAGAAACTTGGGAAAAAAGAGATAAAGGAAGTAGATTCAGCAGTATCAGACCTTAAACTATATTATAAGGTAAAAGCATTGTTGAAATGTAAAGAGGATAATTTAAATTATTTTAAATTAAATGTTTCTTGTATAAATAAAACCTATGTAGCCAAGAGTAGAAGGAATGTGGAAAACGGGGGGGGGGAACTTTCATAGACAATCTCTCAGGATGTGAATAGGTTGGAATATTGCTGGGGTATAGGAAATGATGAGCTGGTAGATTTGAAAAAACACAGAAAGACTTGGACTTATGAAGGAAAATGCTATCCATCTTTAGAGAAATAGATGAGAAATAAGCATAGTACAGTCTTACATATATGTGTATGTATGTGTATATTTATACATATCTATGTATATGTATATATATATACATATATATATATATATATCCTCAAATAATTTTAGCCTTCTTGGTGGAGGGGCGAATAAAGTAAAAAATGTTCATCAGAGAACAAAAGAAAACCAATAAAGAAGCAAAGCTGGGCAGCTTTGAAAACAATGCATTATATAGGTTTTCTTAAAATGTAAATTTATTGTTTTATACCTAATCCTCTTTTATAGTCTGCTGAGTACATGGCAATGTTTTTTTTTCCTTTTCTCATATGTATTTAAGTTTAAAATAAAATAAAAATTTACCAAAAAAATCATGAAATCAGCATTACAGTTGCTATTGTAAAGGATGAAACAACAACCTTATGCCCTATGGCTCTATTCAGAATCCATATGCTCCATGTCTCTATCACAATCTTCTCTACCCTTCCATTGTACCAATAGGAATTTCCATTAGATTGTTAACAAACCGCCCTAATTAGACCTATGCCTTTCTCCTGGAAGCTATACCTATTTTGTATGTGCTTTTCTATGTATATGTGATTTGCTATGTACATGTTGTTCTCTCTGTCCAAACAGAATGTAAGCACCTTGAGGGCAAGGGCTATTTTGCTTTTGTCTTTGTAGCCCAGGTGTCCAGAAGTCTTGCTCAGAGTAGGCATCTAATAAATGCTTACTGAAATGAACTGAGTAACATCTACAAGGCTTTGCAGCTCATTCAATTGGAGAGTTTCAGAAAATGAAGAGTTAAGCAGGATTCCAAAGTTATGAGCCTAGCTAAATGTAAGGATGGTATTATCCTCATCAGAAACAGGGTGAGTTTAAAACACAAAATCAGGGCAACCAGAATGTACGCCATCTTGGAGTGGGGGGGGGAGGAAATGGGGAGAAAATTTGTAATTCAAACGCCTGTGAAAATCAATGATGAAAACCAAACATGTCAAAAATAAATTAAAAAAAAAAAGCTTAAAAAAAAACACAAAATCACAGGATTATAGATTTAGGCTGAAGGAATCTCAGAAGGCATCTAATTTAGCGGTGGGGGACCTTCAGCCTCCAGGCCACATGTGGCCTTCTAGGTCCTTGGATGTGGCCTTTTGACTGAGTCCGAGTTTACAGAACAAATCCTTTTAAGGGGACTTGTTCTGTGAAGTTTGGATTCAGTCGAAGCGCTACACTTGAGAACCTAGAGGGCCACATGTGGCCTCAAGGCCATAGGTTCCCCACCCCTGAGATTCTAGTTGAGCACTCTCATTTTATACATGAGGAAATGAAGCCTCAGAAAGTCATCTCAAATGTAATAACGACAACCACAAAAATACCAATAATATTAATAATAATATGACTAACAGCCAACAATAATAGCTGAACACTTCAAGGTTTACAAAGTTCCTTAAAATATATTGTCTCCAGTGGCAAAGTCAGGTGTAGGATACAGGCTTCCTACTATAGTCATTGTTTTTAAAATTCAACCAACAAAATCACATTCAAAAAAATCTAACCTATAAAAATGTAAATAAACCCGATCCAAATTTTATGTAATCTTCTTTAAGGGAGAAGGGGGCAGATACATGATTTCATCAATATAGAGAATTCTCTGCACTAATGAGATCAGGGCAGGATTTTCAATTATTTACAAAAATTAAATCAATTTGGAAATATATTATCAAATTAAAGAATTAATTATGTAGATAGTATTGCCTATTACAGATACATTATTAAAAACGTGAAAAAAAAAAGACTAACAGTAAAATGCTGATATTCTATTAATGAATGACTTTGTATTCACTGGCAACTTTTCCTGGTCAAGCAGAAAATGACCTGGCAGGCCTTTCAGCTTTATCGAACTTCAGATCAGGGGACCACTGAGGATATTCTTATGTCAAATGATCTAATTACAGAATTGCTTGTTTTTAAATTAATTTTTTAATTACTAAGCCTTTATTTTCTCTGCCTCCAAACTGGATCCCAGGTTTCTTTGTTTCGAAAGAACTATAGAGGGTGGCTTGTATACATGCACTATTTTAAAATACATTAGAATATAAACAAACAGGAAGTAGAAATTGCTTCTTTAAATTTCTATCCCCTAGTACTAAGCACAGTGGCCTAACACATAGTAAGACTTTAATAAATGCATTTTGATTTATTAAGGCTACAAGTGCTTGGAGTTTTCTAAAAATACCTCCTTACTGAACTGAATACTCTAAACCACCAGGCAAAAGTCAACTGCCTTTGCTTCAGCAAACAGCAATGAAGCTTAGATTTTAAAAAGTAAGTGCTAGGTTATAATAGCTGAAAGGATACCATATTTGAAAGTGGTAACATTTTATTTTATTGCCATGCCAATTATCTCTTTTTAAACTATAATGCATGGATCTAAACAACTAAAATATTAATGAGAGAAAATGTTTCTTTTGACCAATATAGAAGGGAAATTTCATTATTATTAGTGTAGTAGTAATAATAGCTAGCACTTTTAAAGCACTTTAAGGTTTGCAAAGCACTTGTAATCTCAGCTGATCTTTACAACAACCCTGTGAAGTAGGTAGGTCCTATTTTTAATCCCCATTTTATAGATGAGGAAACTGAGGCTGAGAGAAATCAAGTAATTTGCCCACAGTCATTCAGCTAGAAAATGTAGTCTGAAGTAGGATTCAATGGGAGGTCTTCCAGGCTCCACTGTGTCACCTAGCTGCCTACAAGGCTAATCCTTTTAAGATAAGATTTAGCAATCATATATAGTTTCACGAATCATAGATTTAGAGTTGAAAGGGAACTGAGAGGTTATCTTGTCCAATTAACAAATATTAAGCCAAAAGCGCAGGACCTAAAATAAATCAGGTTGAGTTATCTGAGATGGAAAGGAACCACGAAAAATACCAGGTTTCAGTCATTATAATAAAAAATGACCAATGGACACAACATGTGATAGGTGGGCTATAAATTTCAGGCAAGAGCAAGAGTGCTCAGTGCCTTCTTCATTTCCCTATTAACTGCAACGATAGGAAAAATACTTATTTTTCAAGTCAAGTCAACAAGCATTAAGTGCCTATATACCAGGCACTATGCTAAGCTCTGAGGATGCAAAGAAAAGCAAAATAAATATTTTTGTACAAATAGGTCCTTTTCCCTTTTTTAAAATCTCTTTGGGACACAGACCTAGCAGTGCTATTGCTGGAACAAAGGGTAGTCAGCCCTTTTTGGGCATAGTTTCAAATTGCTCTGCAGAATCATTGGATCAACTTACAACTCCACCAACAGTGCATTAGTCTCCCAGTTTTCTTGCATCCCCTCTAACATTCAACATTTTCCTTTTTTGTTACATTAGCCAATCTGATAGGTGTGAGGTGGCACCTCAAAGTTGTTTTAGTTTGCATTTCTTTAATACCGATTTAGAGCATTTTTCCTATGACTATAGATAGCTTTGATTTCTTCATTTGAAAACTGTCTGTTCATATCTTTTGACCATTTATCAACTGGGGAATGATTTGTTCTCCATATATTTGAGAAATAAGGCTTTATCAGAGATACTTACTGTAAAAAAAAAATCCCAGTTTTCTGCTTTCCTTCTAATTTTGGTTGTATTGGTTTTGTTTGTGCAAAAACTTTTTAATTTTGTATAATCAAAATGATCCATTTTACATTTTGTAATGTTCTCTATATCTTGTTTGATCCTAAATTCTTCCCTTATCCATAGATCTAACAGGTAAACTACTCCATGCTCTCCTAATTTGCTTATAGTATCACCTTTTATGTGACCATACCCAGTTTCTTTCATACTATTTTCCAGTTTTATGGAATTATTTTATATGATTGCATATGTATAACCTTTGTCAGATTGCTTACCGTCTCAGGGAGTGGGGAAGAGTAGAATTTGGCACTCAAAACTTTTTTTAAAATGTTAAAAATTGTTTTTATATGTAATTGGGAGAAATAAAATACTATTTAAAAAATAACAGCACCAAAAAAAGAGAAAGATAAAAGAAAGGCAAAATATAATCTCCACCCTTAAGGGGCTCACAATCTAATGGGGGAAGATAGCATACAAATAACTATGTACAAACAAAACCTGTACAGGTTAAATTGGAACAAATCTCAAACAAAGGGCACTAGTATTAAGGAAGATCAAAAAAGGCTTCTTGAAAAAGGTAGAATGACTTGGGACTTGAAAGAAGACAGAAGGGGAAGGGGAAGAGGGAGCAAATTTAGTACCTCCAACCCAAATCTCTCTGTCTCTCTTATTCTCTCTCTCTCTCTCTCTCTCTCTCTCTCTCCCTCCCTCCCTCCCTTCCTCCTCCTTCTCCTCCTCCCCGGTTCTCTCCCCATCTCTCTCTCTCTTCTCCTCTCTCATCTGTCTCTGTCTGTCTCTCTCTTTCCCTCTCTCTTTCTCCTTCTTTATCCTCCTCCTTCCCATACCCCTTCCTCCCCCTCTCACTCTCACTCCCTCCCTCTCCTTTTTCTCTCTCACTCACCATATTGACAGCTTAATTTTTCATTAGTTCAGGTGGGTCAATTGCTTTGATAACCTTTGGACTGCCATTTCTATGAAGTCCTTTGTCAGAAGGTATCTTTTGTTTCCTTTTTTTCTATTTTGGTCAGAAAATAAATAGAATAGTATATTTGCTTTTACATGCAGGTCTGAACAAATAGGTCAGTGGAATGTCAGAAGAAAAAACAAGCAACAATATCTACCCAAAACAAAAAAGTTTGTAACAGTAGTTACAAAACTACTCAAGTCTTCATATTAGTTGTAAAAAACAGCCATTTTCTCCAGGTTTCAATACAGACGAGCTAAGAGTTTCTTCACGTGTTTGGTGAGGGAAAAAAAGAAGTGTCATGGGGACAGAAACAGTTTTAATATGTTTATTTTTCAGTTGAAGTATAATCCTTTTGATTGACTAATCTTAAAATAAGCCTTAAAAAGCCTAAATTATTCTTTGAAATTTAAGTTCAAGAGTATATAGCTAAAATATATAGTTTCTTTATTATCTGATTTAATAACCAAAACTATTTTAAAGGGCTCTTGATTTTTCTCCCCTAATTAGATCACCTCTCTAGTGAAAGTTAAATACATCACTGAGAAATAACAAAACTTCTTCGACTATAATAATCAAAAGAGCTAAATTCAATTTTCCAACCAGACTAAGTAATGACTGAACTCTACGAAGACAGTGTGCCTAGCTCCAAACAGGAAAAATGGTTTGAAAATAAATTTTCTTTCCAAGTTTGCCATTAGGCACAGGCTAGTTTTTCAATGCAGAGAAAATTTATATAGTTAGTCTGGGTTACAGAAAAATTCCCCAAGGCCTAAAATGGAAAGATTAATATGAGTGAGCCAATTGGTAATGTCTTCAATTCTTAATTATTTTTTCCTCTAAAACCAGTTGATTATATCCAGTGGGTTTTTTGTTTTGTTTTTATTTCGTTTTATGACTTTAGTCTAACTAAAGTCATAAATATAACAGTACTCCAAAATGCAGCCGTCTACACAAATTACAAACTAGGTACCCTATGGTATACCAGAAGACCCTAAATTTGAAGTCAGAAGACACATTTTTGCATCCTAGTTCTGCTACTTTCTCTCTTTGACCTTGGGGCAGTTAGGTGGCAAAGTGGATAAAGCACTGAGCCTGGATTCAGAATAGACCTGAGTTCAGGTTTAACCTCAAATATTTATTAGCTGTGACCTTGGGCAAGTCACTTAACCCTGTTTGCCTCAGTTTTCTCATCTGTAAAATGAGCTGAAGAAGGAAATGGCAAACCACTCCAATATCTGTGCCAAGAAAATCCCAAATAGGGTCATGAAGAGTGAGAAAGACTGAACAACAACAACGAATCTGTAACCTTAAGTAAACCGCTCAGTCTCTTCGGACCACAGATTCTTTTTTTTTTTTTTTGGAGGGGGGAAAGCAGGGCAATTGGGGTTAAGTGACTTGCCCAAGGTCATACAGCTAGCAAGAGTGTCAGGCGTCTGAGGCTCGATTTGAACTCAGATCCTCCTGACTCCAGGGCTGGTGCTCTACTCACTGTGCCACCTAGCTACCCCAGACCTCAGATTACTTATCTGTAAACCTGGGGTGATGAGGAAAGGAGAAAGATGTTTCTTTGTGACTCTAAGTTTATGATTCTAAACTGGCCTGGCCAGAGACTTCTGAATTATGGCAAATGAATACATTTCTAGTGGTATCAATAAACTAGAATGGAATATATTGAGAATTCAAATGAAATACTATGATGTTGATTTTCAATTAGCTTTTTCTGACATAAAACTACCTCCCCCACAAAAAAACTATAAATATAATTCCTATTAAACATAGCAACACCAGGTGACAATATGATAAAGTTATCCTGGAAAAGCTATTGAACCTTTTTCTAGTGAACACTAAAAAAATCATTTCCAGTAATTATCCTTCAAATTCTCTAAGGTTTTAATTAGCTAAAATTTAGAGGGAAATTCGATGTTAATGTGACATTAACATTCAACATTTAAAAATATGAAAGTCATGGAATATGCAATGTTAAATTTCTCATTCCAATGCACAAGTGGCTAAATTACAGATCTGAAACAGACACTATGGGCAACACTCTATAGCTAAGGAGCAATTTGGAACAAATATCGAGCCATGGAAACCTACAGGAAAAGCCATCAGGAGAAAACTTGGAACAACTATGATACTACCCACCTTCTGATACAAAGGTGACCAACTCAGGTTGCAGAATAAAACAATATTTTGGATGTGGCCAATGTGAGAATTGGTTCTTTTTGACTATCTATATTTATTACAAAGGTTTTGCTTTTGATTTTTTAATGTGGTGGCAGGGGGGAGAGGGAGACCTAGAAGAAGGGAGAGAAAAACATTTTTTGTTAATGTGGAAAATGTTAGGTTAAAAAAAATAAGTAGCATTTATGAGATATAAGTAGCTATTGGCAACATCAGTTACTATGATTATGGAATCATCTGTTATCCCAGATCCCTCAACATCATTCTAACCTTTATCAACCTACCAAGCACTTCCACATTCAAAATACTCTTGAAATACTACAGAAAATTCTTCCCAAGTTATAGGAACTAAGGCCCATTCTTTGGCCTTCCAAGTACGTAATTCACAGGGTTTATGTCCTCATTCTCACACACTGATACTTTTGTGTTATGAGAAACTATAGTTTGAATTCTGGAGGTATAGCACTTAATGGAGCTATAATGGGCCTCAGCTGTTTCTTCATCTCTAACATGAGAAGTCTGGATTAGGTGATCTTTTCTCTTCTGTCTCCATCCATGCTTAATGTATTTATTAACGCCTGAAACTCATGATCATATCTTTCCTTTCTTATTATGTTTACAATGATGTTAAGAGCAAAAGGTCACACAGTTCCATTGAACCTAGTATCCTTAATCTTGTGGTATCTCGGATATAAAGTTGGTAGAGACTTTAGAGGCTGTCTAGACCACCTCCCTCATTTTATAGATTAGAAAACTGAGGCCCAAACTGATTGTAACTTGCCAAAGGCCACTGGCGTGATAACTGGCAGAACCAGCACTTGAACCCAGATACTCTGACTCCGACTCTTCCTAACACCACACCTTCTCCTTATCAGTATTGCCAAGAGTTTTCTGATAGGAAAGCAAAGTTGAAGTAGATGATGTTAACTTCAAAAGGTATACCCCCAAAACATAACCTGGTTCCCCTTAATAACTCATAATGAACCTCATATATAACTCGTAATGAACCTAATATCCAAGAATTAACCTCGACCTTCCTGAAACCCATTTGAGTCTTCATCCTGTATCTCTTCTTAGAACAATGAATAAATTCCTATCTCTGTAAAACCAATTTTTATCATTTCATTGATTTTGATCTAAAAGGACGCTTGGAGGTCATCAAGTCATGTCAAACTCAAATAGAAACTGATCCCCATCGTTGCATACTAATTTTTGTTATTGTTCAGTCAGTTTTCAGTTATGCCCGATTCTTCTGACCCCATTTTAAATCTGGTTTGGAGAACACACAGGAGTTGCATGGAGCTGGTGGCTCAGGCTTCAAGTTTGACACTCCTGATCTAGTATCACTCCTTTATTTTAAAGATGAGGAAATTGAGGCCCAAAGAGATAAGACTTGACTCAAGTAGCTGATGATCCAGCATTTCAACACAGGCTCTATAACTTCCAATCCATGGCAATCTTTCCAACTGTACTAAGCTGCCTATTTGTCCTATATTTACCTCCTTTAAGCTTCCTTTATTCCCAATATTGCATAACTTGCTAATTAAGTTGATTTACTCTATCTATAACCTTCATAACTGAATGGACTTTAAGAAGGTATATGATGATTAGGTTTTTTTTCTTTTCAAAATAAAAAGTCCCAGATTACTTAAGGCAAACTCAAAAGAAACCCTTTACATACTTCAGGGTGTCCCTAAAATCTGGACGCATAGGAAAAAATGCATACTTTGAAATATTTTGAATATTAACAGACCTTAGACCCCTTGACTTCTTTTTCTGGGGCATGCTAAAGGAGAAGGAGTACTCAATGAAAATCATAGATGCAACACACTTGATTGAACACATAAAGAGTGAATGTGCTAAAATTAATGGCAATGTGGAGTTATTGCATCAAGTTCATGTGAATCTTGCAAAGCACATCAACCTTTGCATCACAAATGATGGAAATCATATTGAAGATGTTATTCGTTAATATTCCAATTAAATAAAATGTTGAAAGTTTCATTCATTTCATTTCTTGGAAATGAGCATTTTTTGCCTATGTGTCCATACTTAAGGAACACCCTGTATATACCGTTACATGTTGTATTCTTAAACATTTTACTTATGCTTTTCTGAATCTTTTCCAATGCCATTAAGTCTTTCAGAGGTAGACATAACTAGAACTGAAGAAAACACAGTTCTCAAATTAGTTTGAGTTTGTTTCAAATATTCACCTTGTAATGGATCAATTAGGGACCCAATCCTTCTAGCAAGCACACTTTGTACTTACTGCCAACCCACTGCTTCTAGGTACACTTAATGGAAGAGTCCTCCACTTTAGACCATGGGCAGGTATTTTGTGACTTTTCTGTTGAATTACTGTGGATTGAAAAAAAGTCTTTTAATTGGCTATTGAGCCAGAACTGAAAGTGTATATGAAAAGCTCCAATGGAAGAACTTGAGCTCTTTTTCTTGCCTAATAGCAAAAGAGGAAGAAAAAGAATAAGCCTTCTGGTGGAGAGGGAGGCAGCTTCTTTGGCAGAGCTTATCTCCCCTCCTATGCCACCATAAAGCTGTGAACTCATAGTGTTGATATCCTGATTCCAAGCCCTGCATTCTATCCACTGAGTCACCTACCTTTCCATCAACTAATGATACATTTGGGTAAATAATAAATATCCACACTTTTTCTTTTAGTTGTTAAAACTTTATGTACTTCTTCCTTTTTCCCTTTGAGACAATCACTTGGGTGGGGGGGACCTAACAAGAAAAACTATGATTCATTATTTCAATTTGCTAAACTCCTATATTCAGAAGATCAGAAGAACTAACAGGGTCTAGAGATGGAAGTCCAGAGCAGAGTTTAGCAGTACCCAAGTCTGTTAAGGAGCCAGCCCTGCAGAGCAACCTGTTCTACCCAGTCCAGTAGTGAATGAATCCAGTCATGAAGGCACTATAAGCAAGGGAATAATGGCCTATCATCTATGTCCCACCCATAAGTGAACTTGATGGAAAGAATGCTTTGCAGCAGCATCTTTAAATTTAAGTCCACTCTCCCCAAGGACCAAAGTGTAGAGGGGGGAATATTTTTGTACTTTGATTCCTACTGTATCTTTTTAGTATATATGCCTTTGTTTTAAAAAAAAAAAACTACTATATCAGGAAGATAGCAATTGGTCAAAATAGCACAGGGACACTAACCACTGTTTAGATGATGAGGAAATGTTAAGTGGTGACTGATACAAGGCGATGGGTGGGGGGTGGGATACACTGGATGGATGTGCACTATATTAGAAATGAACATCCCCCTAAAACCTAGAACTCAGGCATATGGCTGGCTCAGGGGACCCAACATGCCTATACATGGACAGGTTAGAAGAATAAATCCAGAGCCTATAAATGCTGCAATTTATAAATTGGCTTTGGAAAACCTGAATAGGCTAACCACGCAAAGCTCAATTTCAATTCATTTAATAAATATTTATTAAGCATGTACTATATGTGATGGAGAACAGCAGCATGGTGGACTATGCTGATCATGGAGTTAAGACATAGGTGATTCTGGTCCTTCCACGATTCCTTCTACTGACACTTAATAGGTATAAGACGGCAGACAAATTATTTAATATTTAAGTAACCCAGACTATCTTTAAGATCATGAAGACCAATAACCAATTTTCCACACTAGGAGACCCCTATACCAAGGAAGTATAAAAAAGAGGGAAAGATGGAAAGACAGAAAATGATGATGATTCAGATTTAAAGGTCATGGAGATAGAATCGTTTTGGGCCATAGTAAGGTCTAAAGTGTGACCATCCTTATATAAAACTGAGATAGGGTGGAGACGGAAGCCACAGGAATTGAGGTTATCTAAAATAGTAAGTCAGTCACATCACCATCTCCCCTTAGACTCCAGTAAAGACAACTCAAGGCCCTAAACCCAAGAGCCTTTGGAATAGCAATTCTTCCAGCCCACTGTCCATAGCCATCACCGTGAGAGGAAACCCTTGTGGAGATGCAGCCTGGCAACTGCTTCTATAGGTGCTACATCTATTCAAAACCCAGAAAAGAAAGTTCTTGACACTGCCAAATGGTTCAACATAAAAAACTGATATGATTATATCAGCAGAAATGACATTTAAAAAGAGGCATTACCATTTGCTTTGCCTGTATACTCTATGGATTACAGGATCTTTCCACTTGATTTGCAGCTGAAACCTTCTGCATCTGCTGTCTCCAGCATCAGAGCTCCTTGACATCAGGGGCTGTCTTGCTTTTCTATCTATATCAACTCTTAGTCCAGTGCTTTGCAAATAGTTTAAGCTCTCACAATCACTTAACTGAGGATAATATACTGTTTGACCACCAGATGGCACTCTAACTACCTAGAAATAACCTCCCCACCTTAACCTGTTTTGTGCTCTATGAGCCTACTTGTGACTGAGCTGTCCTCCGGGTTCAATTGAGGTCTGGAGATATAATCTGGAATATGTCCAAAAGTTACAAAAAATACAAAATCTCTCTCATCTCTACCTATCAAGCCACCATACCACAGACTGGATTCACTCCCTTCAATCAGGATCCCCAGTTCATAGGATAGGACAATGCATTATAAATGGCTATGTGACATATTACAACAGTTAGCAGAGATACCCCAAACAATAAAGTAAAAGTCTTTCGAAGAACAAACTGCAGGATGGTTGCAGCTTGGGTCAGCCCTTCTCCTCCCCACCCCACCACCCAACTCCATCAAGCTGATCTTAGAAAAGATGAACAAAAAGTCAAGGATTGACCAAGTTTTAGAATTCTTGGGGATTTCTTAAGCATTTAAGGAAACAGACATTTTAAAAAATGGAGTTGAATTTTACTTAATCTCACCGATGGCTGTGCTCCTTGGCATCTACTATTTTCTCACCAATCCAACCTGAACTGCGACATTTGGGCTGGCCCATTCTCAGTCTTTGTGACCCATGCCACAGTCCTCAAGGTTCTTTGAGGCTAACAAGCCATTCTGTTACTACCCACCCCTTCCCTGGCTTGGGCTCCTGGACTGATCTCAGCTATGGTGCTATTTTCCCCTGCTCTGTCACCAAGAGAGTGGCACAGGGTGCCTGCTCCTTTCCTTCTTGGGGAAAAGCCAACATGGAGTTTGGATGTCATATAACTATATATATTCTCTCTGTGTCTCTTTCATACTCTTACTACATATACAAAAGCCTGAGAAAAATTTGGCTAGAAGTCTTTCCACAGGCAAAGGAAAATGGAAACCAAAGGACTCTAGCAAATGTCCTTACGCATTTCTTAATTTATTCCAGCCTCTCAAGATTCTTTACAATCATTTCTAGTAGGTTATGGAAAGGCTTACAGGTTATATAAAGATTTAGCCTGAAAAAGAAAGATATAAGATTATAAATTAAGACAGCAGGTCAAACAAAGATATAGTCTAAGGCTAGCCGAGGCTTGGGCATCTTTGTAGGCAGCAAGAAAGGGCTAACAGGCAGAAAAGTCATTATGGAGAAATGGTCTCTAAGGAAAATTTCTGAAAGAAACAAGAGGGAAAGAGATCAAAGGAATAAACAGAGAGGCTAGGCTGTCTTTGTGGTCAATGCCTATAATCCCTACTACCGTGAGAGGCCCGGGCTGGTGGACTCTTGGGCTGAGTTCTGAGATGTTAATAGGGCTAAAACTCAATCTGGTATCAGCACTAAGTAAAGCACCAATATGGTGAAACCCTGACCATGAGAGAAAAGGGCAGGGAATAGCAGACCAGGCTACTTTAGGATGGGGCAAAATGGCCCAAGTCAAAGCATGCCTGGTACACAGTAGGTCCTTAATAAATGCTTACTGACTCCCTTACTGATCAGCAGTGGAATTGGTCCCATCGGTGGCCACTGTAATTCCAGGCTGGACAAGACAGAAAAACTGGGGGTTGAGGGGGAGAGGAAGGAGGAGGGAGAATGAGAAAGAATGAGAGAGAGACAGAGAGAGAGACAGAGAGAGAGAGAGAGAGACAGAGCGAGAGACAGAGAGAGACAGAGAGAGAGAGAGAGAGAGAGAGAGACAGAGACAGAGACAGAGACAGAGACAGAGACAGAGAGAGATGGGTTGACATTAACAAAGGCTGGCTTTCTTAGAAACTAAAGCAAAGGAAGAAAAAAAGGTAAAGATGTGAAAGGATATAGATGACAGCTATATTGTAGAAGGGATAAGTGAGCTTATGCCCTCTCTAGGAGGCAAGGTTATCTCCTGAAAGAGGGGGTGAGGACTGATGTTGAGGCTTGAAAAGAATAAAGGTTTAGAAGGGACACTGAGGGTATGAGAGTTAATTAAGGAAAAGTGAAAAAGATTGCTATAGAGCACTGAGAACCTAGTCGAAATCAGATAACACGAATTTGCAGTGGTTTCTCTAACAGTGTTCAGCAGCTCAGAAGCAGGAGCAGACAAAGCAGGTGGCCGGGCTGACTCAGGACAGACAAGACAAGGTGGTAAGAAATTAAAGAAGGAAGAAAAGTACATAGCTGAACAGGTTAACTGTAGGGTTAAGACTGAAGAACAAAGTGCAGGCAGAGTAGGGATGCGTGACTGGGAAAACAAAGAAGTAATGAGGACCACAGTGGGGGGGGGGGTGTAGATCTAGGAGGTATAAGAAAGAAGGAAAGATAGAGAGACGCGAAATTATGTGAGAGGGCAATTTCAAATTTCAAAGTCACAGAAATGGAATAATCTATGATGATGATGATGATAAGGTATCCAGTATGAACACCCTTATACAAAGCTGAGAGAGCGTGGAGACAGAGGCCATGAGAATTGTGGTTGAAATAGAAAGTGGGGTATTCAAAGCAGCATCAGCATAAATCACCAGAGATGAGTCCTTTGACTGGAGTTGAAAGACTTAGCAAGGTCCTAAGCTCCTTGAAAAAAGAGGGAGAATAAACTAGAGGCCAGTAGGTGATCATTACAAGAATCTGGTCAGGCTTTATGGGCAGACTGAGTGAGCCTTCAGGTAGGAAACGTAAAGTGGTAAGAATAGAGGGAAGGTCTAGAAGTGATAGTGAGGGACAAAACATATTTCTTCTCCTCCTCCTCCTCCTGGCTCGATGTATCAAGGAACGTAAGAGGACTGCAGAGCACTAGAAAGCATGACAATGAATCCTGTACTTCCAAAAAACATAGTCTTCTGAATTCCAGAAGATGTAAAAAAGGGCTCTAAGATGAAGGGAAGTTTGTCCATAATAAATCAGGGATTCTGCAAGGTACAGTCAAAGGTGTGGGCAGATGATAAAAGAGAGGAAAGTCCAGGAAGAAGGATTTTGCCTCATTAGATAGCAACATTGAACCACATGAAGGGAACAGGAGGTAGAAATTTCCTTCAGTGGAACAGGTTAAGGACAGATTAGCTGGAGTATTCAATTGATCAAAACAAGGAATAAGAAAGTTGATGGCAAAGACAGCTAGGAAGTTAGGTCAATAAAGTCAACAGCAGTGGTAACTGGGAGAGGAATATGGTGAAGGTCTATAATCCCTCAAAACATGAAACAAGGTACAGTAAAGCTTTTCCCCCGTCATAGATGGTGACTTCTACTTTCCTTATTGCCTGATTCAGGAAGGTCAGGGTTAAGCAGGAGCAGAAGACATTAATGGCAGTCAGCAGTCTATGCAGTAAGGGCCTCCAATTCAAGACAAAGTATAGCAAGTATAAAAAATATTAAGAAAACTCACTTGGGAGAATGCAGTGGTGTAGGATAAAGGGAACAAGGAGAAGGAGTCTGTTTCCTAGGAGAAGGGTGTTTTGTTTTTTTGTTTTGTTTCTGTTATTGTTACTTAAGGCCAGAAAGTTCTTAGAATTTTCTAAAATAGGAAGAAGAAAGAAATAAAAAAGTTTCTTTACCCTTGTCTGGGCACAGAGCCAGCCCAAAGAAAAACTTGAAAAGAGACTACTTGTCTTTGGCATCCTTCCTCCTTCGTCCTACTTCCTAAAGCCCCTGTCCTCAGGGTTCCACTGCCTTTATCCTTTCCCAAGCTCCCTCTCCTGTGGCATCCCACCCAGACCCGACATACCACCCAAAGTGCTTCATATGCCAAAATTAGTTTCCCCAATCAAACCTTCCATTTCTTCAGCTAGGTGATAGGAGGAAGCGATCTGATTGCATTTATACTAATGTGTGAATAAATCCTTTACTCTTGCCAGAGATATTTGCATTTTCAAAAGAGGATGCTTGCTAACTCAAATGAATGTCTAATTGATAAGATTTTAAGCAGTATAAAAAAGATATGAAAAAATTAAGGTAATATGGGGCAGAATAAGTTATCAGGAACAGGAAGGTCATGAACAGGCAGGCTGGCCAGGCCTCCTGGGGCCTCTGCCCACAGAAAACTGTACCCCTACATTGTCCTATCTTCTCCTAGCTCCTTTCCTTCTTTCACTTCCAGACCTACAGGCACTCTGAGTTCCAATTTTTGTGTATGCTTTTATATTGATATCAGTGAGGTTGTGATAGGCACAATATAACACAAAAGTCTGGAAGATATGCATGATAAAGGAAGTAATGTGTCCCAGGTACTTCAGCTAGCCTGCCTCTTCTATCTCCTTCTCTAACTTCACCTGCATATCAGTCAATGAGAATCTTTGAAATGAGGTCATCTTCAGTACCTCAATAAATCTCTGTGGCAGTTGGGCCCAAGTCATCAAAATAGGATTTAGGGTCATAGGCTTACTCAGTCAATAAACACTGATTAAGCACCAACTATGTGCCAGGCACTGAGCTGTGTTGAGAATACAAAGAAAGGCAAAAGACAATCCCTCCCCTCAAGGAGCTCCCAATCTAGTGGGAGAAACCAAATGCAAACAACTCTGTATACACAAGCTATGTACAGGATAAATAGGAAGTAATCAACACATGTAGAAGGTGGGACTTACAAGAAGCCAGGAGACTGAAAAGAGGAGAGAGAGCATTCCAAGCATGGGGAACAACCAGAGAAAATGCCCAGAGAGAGAGAGTTTTCTGAGGTGGAGCCAAGATGGCAGCTGGAAAGCAGAGACTTGCTTAACCTCTCCCGCAAATCCCTCCAAACACCTGTAAAAAAAATGGCTCTGAACAAATTCTAGAGTGCAGAACCCATGAAATGACAGAGGGAAGCAGGTCTCCAGCCCAGGACAGCCTGGATGGTTGCTGGGAAGGGTCTATCACACGATGCTGGGAGCAGAGCACAGCCCAGCATGAGCTATGCCAGGACCACCCAGACCTGGAGTCGAGGGGAGCAGGCCTGAGGGCCATGAATCATTGAGCTGTGGCAGTTACCAGACTTCTCAACCCACAAACGCCAAAGACCACAGAGCAGGTTAGAGGGAAAACTGCTGGATAGGGGTAAAAGCAGTCTGGCTCAAACCCTGGGGGTGGTGGAGGTAGTGCAGAGGTGGCAGTGGTGGAAGCAGCAGGAAGCTCCTGCAGCTGCTTCCAGAGTCCCTGGCTCACATGGTGGGCAGAATCAATGGATGGGAGCGGGAGTTCAAGGAGAGCTTTGCAGGCACAGAGGCAGGTTCTCTTGCTTTGACCTGCTTGGATCTGGGTCGCCATTCTGGTTGGCGGTTCTTGGGGAAGGAGGAGCGCTGGTGTGGCAGAGCTTGCAGTGACAGTGGAGTAGAAATAGCTCTGAAAACAGCTGCACAGTCCCTAAAGCTTGGGACAAAGTACTCTCTACTCTACAAGGAGTAATAACCCTAGGAAAAACTCAAAGGTCAAGTAATTGGCGAACATGAACAGGCAGTGAAAAAGGACTCAGACTCAGACTACAGAATCTTTTTTTGGTGACAAAGAAGATCAAAACACACAGCCAGAAGTCAACAAAGTCAAAGAGCCTACATCAAAAGCCTCCAAGAAAAACATGAACTGGTCTCAAGCCATGGAAGAGCTCAAAAAGGATTTGGAAAAGCAAGGAAGAGAAGTAGAGGGAAAAATGGAAAGAGAAATGACAGTGATACAAGAAAACCATGAAAAACAAGTCAATGACTTGCTAAAAGAGACCCCAAAAAATACTGAAAATATACTGAAGAAAATAACACCTTAAAAAATAGACTAACCCAAATAGCAAAAGAGCTCCAAAAAGCCAATGAGGAGAAGAATGCCTTAAAAGGCAGAACTAGCCAAATGGAAAAGGAGGTCCAAAAGACCACTGAAGAAAATACTACCTTAAAAATTAGATTGGAGCAAGTGGAAGCTAGCGACTTGATGAGAAATCAAAATATTATAAAACAGAACCAAAGGAATGAAAAAATGGAAGACAATGTGAAATATCTCATTGGAAAAACCACTGACCTAGAAAACAGATCAAGGAGAGATAATTTTAAAATTACTGTACTACCTGAAAGCCGTGATCAAAAAAAAAACAGCCTAGATATCACCTTTCAAGAAATTATCATGAAGAACTGCCATGATATTCTAGAACCAGAGGGTAAAATGGAAATTGAAAGAAGCCACCCATTGCCTCTTGAAAAAGATCCCAAAAAGAAAACTCCTAGGAATATTGTCGCCAAATTCCAGAGCTCCCAGATCAAGAAGAAAATACTGCAAGCAGCCAGAAAGAAACAATTTGAGTATTGTGGAAACACAATCAAGATAACACAACATCTAGCAGCTTCTACATTAAGGGATTGAAGGGCTTAGAATATGATATTCTGGAGGACAATGGAGCTAGGATTAAAACCAAGAATCACCTGCCCAGCAAAACTGAGTATCATGCTCCAAGGCAAAATATGGATTTTCAATAAAATAGAGGACTTTCAAGCTCTCTCAATGAAAAGACCAGAGCCAAATAGAAAATTTGACTTTCAAATGCAAGAATCAAGAGAAGCATGAAAAGGTAAACAAAAAAGAGAAATCATAAGGGACTTACTAAAATTGAACTGTTTTGTTTACATTCCTACATGGAAAGATGATGTGCGTAATTCATGAGACCTTTCTCAGTATTAAAGTAGTTGAAGGGAACATATATATATACAGGGTGAGTTGAATATGAAGGGACGATAGCTAAAAAAAATAAAATTAAGAGGTAAGAGAGGAATATATTAAGAAAGGGAGAGATAGAATGGGATAAATTATCTCACATAAAAGTGGCAAGAAAAAGCAGTTCTGTTGGAAGAGAAGAGGGGGCAGGTGAGAGGGAATGAGTGAATCTTGCTCTCACTGGATTTGACTTGAGGAGGGAATAACACACTCAATTGGGTGTCTTACCCCACAGGAAAGTAAGGGTAAGGGGATAAAAAGGGGGGATGATAGAAGGGAGGGCAGATAGGGGGAGGAGGTAATCAAAAGCAAACACTTTTGAAAAGGGATATGGTTAAGGGAGAAAACTGAAAAAAGGGGAACAGTCTAGGATGGAAGGAAATACAGTTAATCTTTCACAACATGATTATTGTGGAAGTGTTTTACATAATGATACATGTGTGGTCTATGTTGAATTGCTTGCCTTCTTAGGGAGGGTGGGTAGAAGAGAAGAGGGGAGAGAATTTGGAACTCAAAGCTTTAAAAGTACATGCTCAAAAGAAAAGTTGTTTTGTATGCAACTGGGAAACAAGATATACAGGGAATGGGGCATAGAAATCTATCCTGCCCTAGAAGAAAGTACAGGGAAAGGGGACGGGGGGTGGGGGGGTGGGGTGGAATGAGGTGACAGAAGGGAGGGCTGACTGGGGAACAGGGCAATTAGAATATATGCCATCTTGGAGTGGGGGGGAGTAGAAATGGGGAGAGAATTTCTAACTCAAAATCTTGTAGAAATCAATGTTGAAAACTAAAATATTAAATAAAATATGAAAAAAAATTTAAAAAAAAGAAAAAAAGAGAGTTTTCTTAAAGGAACAGCAAGAAGGACAATGCTATTGAATCAAAGAGAAAGTAGGAAAAAAAGAAGAAAAAAGAAGAAGTGAGAGGGAAGGGTGTTGTTGAAGGGAAGCTGGGTATCTTTGTGTATAATGTGTAAGAAGACTGAAAAGGTGAGGGTAGAGGTGGGGGCTAGATTATGAAGGGTTCTAAATGCCAAACAGATTTTATACTTATTTGATCCTGTAAGTGATGGGGAACCAAAGACTCAAAATTCGAGATGTAACATGAGTTACTACTAATTTCCCAACTCCTAATCAGGGACAATTGTCCTAGATTCAGCCGCAGAAAAAATAGAAAGTCTGAGCCTAGGAAATTCTACTGGTTTTTGCTGCCTGCTACTTGGCTGGGTATTTAAGATCACAGTCTCACATAGTCTCAGCTATGCTCTAAAAGTGTCATGTCAGCCTTGCTTTGTCAGGGAGATGTTTTCTAGTCACTGCACCTCAGTATCAAGGAGTAGAATGTGGCCTTCAAAAGCTTATGCCCAACAGATAATAGCATAAAGCAGCTCGATAACAATGAGATGCCCAGCAGAGACAATGTCATAGGAAATGGAGACCTAAAGAGACAACATGACTCCAACAAAGAGCAGGAATGAATATCACAATGACATTACTCATGTCTGCATGGGAGGGAAAACTTTTCTTATTACTTTATTTGCTAGTCTGCTTCATGAAATGTCTTTTTATTTTTAAAATTCACATGTCCTCTTGCCAGCTGATAAAAGTAAATACATTGGTGGGAGCTCATGAACTTTAGTGGTGAATGAATGCAGATCTACAGTTTCTTAGCTTTTCTAAGGGCCCATATGTGAAAGAATGCCCAAATGACACATTCACTGCTTTGGCCATATTGCTCACTATTCAAAGTCTTCCTATGACTCGCTGTCAAACTTCTACTTAGAGCAAAACCCTTTTCTACTTTGTATCTTCCTACATTCCTATTCTCATCTCTTATTCTTTCTCTGTTTCTCCTCAGTCCATTAAGGCTAACCTTGCTCACCAAAGCCTTTGAGAATATTCCTCAAAAGATATCTCATTTATTAAGCTCATGACCTTCTCCTCACTAAAAATGTATCCAACCAAGTCTGACTGTATTAACCTCAAGTAAAATTGGTCTGGAATTTGTGGAGACACATTCGTGACATTACCAATGACAAAATTCCCCCAAATTCCAACCCCATCTAATTTTCAACTAGGGGCATGATACAGTCAGTGTTGAAAATCGAGATAGGCTAGGTGGTACAAATCATTGAAAGGCTTCTGGGTTTTTTTCCTTTTCTTTGAAAGCATACCACATTTTGGAATGTGAAGGCGCAAGGGCAGTGTTAGCTCTGTATTGGACTAGAATAATGGGATTATTCAAAAAGAATAAATAAAACCCTTATGCCTCTCTACTTCCACTCAAACACCTCTGTACTAGATATGCTATAAGAGGGAATGGAAAAGGCATTTAAAAAAGATGGAGTTGGGAAAAATCACTGGATCTGATCAAACACATTCAGAAAAAATCTATTTTGGAGATTATGATTTGAAATGCCCTCATGGGCCATGGATTTTCAAGCTATCTCAAAGAGATGAAGTTACCAAAATAAGGAGAAAGAGAAGAGCATGAAATTTAAAAATGATTTTTTTTAAAAAAAAAGGCAACTCATGAGACTTGAGGCATTATAAACCCATATGCCTACTATCTCATCTCTAATATGTATGAAAATGGCCTATACATATAACTAGGGTAAATTTAATTAAGGAAAAAGACAGGCTTCTCCATGTTTAACTTGGGATAAGAATGCAGCAAGACAGATTTAGGTTAGACCTATGGAAGAAATTCTTGTAGATAAATTAAACATTGGAGCTTCAACTAGAAATATCTATCCTAAAAGGTCATAAAGGTCTAGCTAGAAAAAAGAGCTGTTTGAAATAGGTTTAGTGCCATTTAAAATCCTATAAACGGGAGAAGGCAAAAAATAAGAAATAGATCTACTTATCAGTTACATGACTCCATGAAGTTTTAAAATGTGACTTTTTCCCAAATTCTATTAGAAAAGCCAGATAAAAGAAGGGTATTAACCTTGTCTTTCAGAAAGTAGGTTGCTCAGGATGACTTAAAAATGCTAATGATCTAAAGGAAATGCTTGTTTCATTCTTATTTCTTTAGCTATCTATATAGTCAGGGTGGGGTGAAAGAGAAAGAGCAGACTGATTTTAAGTTATCTATAATTAGAAGATTTCCTGTATCAAAAGATTTAAAGCAGTATGCACTGAACTATTTCCTCCAACAGGTAAAGCAAGACTTCGAGTTTTAAATATATACACCATTTATTCTGGACAAAGTTTGAAATGACCTTGTTTAATGTAATTAAGTTCCTGGAATAACCCATACATTAATTCAGAGTTGGATCCATCCTGATTACCAATGGGAAGGCACTTTGTAAATGTCAGTCATGACAAATTGCGAACAGCTTAAATAAGCACTAAATTGATATATTACCATGCCAGGCACTTAGATATCTCTATGGCAAAGTATCATAACATTCGTTATTCACTTAGTATTTTTCATTGGCACAATTCGAACTTCTTATTTTAATTTATTGTCATCATCTTGTGAAAACAATGGGGGATATTGCTATGTCTACTTTAGAAATGGAGAAATGTCAAAGTAGAGATGCTTAACCAAGTAAAGTAGTTCTCCCAAAATAAGTACAGTAGTGGTCAGAAATTATTCAGCCATAGTTATTATACTGTGCAGCTTCTGGGTCAAGGTTATCCTAACTAGTGCGATCCTTTATTTATGCATGTTATTTTGTTATTTTCCTTTGTATATGGAGGGCTTTACACAATACATCACCTTCCCTCAGAATGGTGCAAACTTGTTTTAAGCCAGCATCAGCTTTATCTTGAATTGCAGCATGCCTGAACTCTAATGAATACAGATTACATTGTGAAGTTAAAAACCTGCTAAAGCATCAAAGGAAGATTTTTTTTTAACTATTTCAAAAGAGCTCAGCTTTCACATCTTCATCCTGCTTTTTTTTTATTATGACTAATGATACATTTTTTAAAAATCAAACAATATTGTCATTTAAATGTCCATTTTTTTCTTTCTGCTCATTTCCTCCCTGCAGTCATACTCCACATCTGGTTGATAAAGGCAACCAGACAGTCCCCAATTTACATATCCCCAATTTATATAAATCCCTTAAACATGGAAAAGCTACCTAGGAAGTAGGTCAGTGCTGAAAGAAACTCCCCCCTTCTCTCCCTTTTTCCTTCCACTGGAGAGCATTCCCTCACCTCTCCCCTTCCCCCCCCCCCCATCAAAGGTCAGAGCATCTGTCTTGCAAAGCTTAAATGCAGTGCCTAAATGCAAAGAGTTTTCCACTGCTTTTACTATAAACCACCTCATCTGTAGCACCCAAGAACTCTCCCAACTCCTCAACCCCTGCCCAGAATCTCCATCCAGATCTTTACTGTACCTATACTTTTACCCTTAGCCCTTCTGGAAAATAATAATAATAATAATAATACTGTGGATAACTTAAGTCTGAAACAAATGAATCACACTTCTGTTCATTTAACTCACCACTATCACCTACTTTTGACCGATGAGAAAAATGAGGAGGCCTTATCCTAAGATCTGCCCCTACTGGAAAGTCTCTACAACATTCTTCCCTAATCAGAGGCAGAACCAAGACTCAGGGTTCTCATCTTCTCATCACTGGCCATTTTAGATGGATCTGCTCCCACTCAATACCTGAGACACTTAACTGCAAGCTGCCTAAGAATACTATCCCCTTCCCCAACGCCTACCCCTCCTTGAGTTCTCTGCAATCCCATTAACTAACACACTCCTCTCTTCATTTTAGACATCTTCCTCTCATGCTTCATTCATCTTCCAGCATCTACAGAGACCTGATTTCTCCCAGATGATACTGTATGCCTAGATATCCTCTCCAGCACCGACCTCCCCGAATATTCCTTTTCACATTGGCCCTAGACAGGAAATAGGAATACCTCTTGCTCCCCATTGTCACCTCCAAACTCCCCGTTTTCCTCCAACATTTAGCAACCTCTTCTTTAGAGCTATCACCTGCTGTAAATCATGGTGGCTGTGGTCTATTGACACTCTCCCGCCTCTCCCCCAACCCCTCATTCCTCTCCCACCCCACCCCATTCACCCTTCCTTTTCAACAAGCTCAGTCTTCCTCTCTGCCCCTCATACAAAAGGACTTCAACATAGATATTTTGATACACCATAACCAGCCAGTTTCCCAATCTTCTCAGATCTCATTATTCCTCCACTCCACCTCAGCCATAAGAAAGTAGTTCAACTACACCCTCCATTTTATCATCACCCACAAGTTATTCACCCTTATGATAAAAACTCTGATGTTTCTCTATCTAATGATGATCTACTATCTCATTCCACGCCTCACCCTTCCTAAGCCTATCCTTCATCATTCCTCTACTCCTCTTATTTCTTTCGAAATACATTTTATCCCTTCTTGGATTTCCACTTTCTTCCCTTGCCAATCTGGATCCCGTAATTTAACAAATCAAATAAGATAATATTTGTAAAATGCTTTATAGATTTTACAAAGTGCTATATAAACGATAGCTATTATTATTATTAACCAGTTCAATTCCACGCTTTTCTCCATTCTTAAATCCCTCCTCCCCACCTCACACATATCCTGTCTCTGATCATGCCTTGCAAACCCAATCTGGATTATTCCAACCATCTGCCTCCTCAGCCTCTACTCCTGTGCTGGAAGAAATCACACTCCCAAGATGTTATATCACCTGACCAGGGCCTCAATCCAAAAGAGACAATCCTTTTATCCCTCCCTAATTCCTTCTCTGGGGCAGCTAGGTGGTACAATGGGTAGAGGGCCAGTCCTGGAGTCAGGAAGACTCATCTTCCTAAGTTCAAATTCAGCCTCAGACACTTATTAGCTGTGTGACTCTGGGCAAATCACTTAACCCTATTTGCCTCAGTTTCCTCATCTGTAAAATGAGCTAGAGAAACCACTCCAGTATCTTTGCCAAGAAAGCCCCAAATAGGATCACAGAGAATTGGACAGAACTGAAAAACAACTACAATTTCATTTTCTATTCCATTCCCAAAGAGGCTATTTCAAATCTCTTTTCTTGTCAAACCTCCCACACTTCGCACTCCTCTAATCTAGACTTACTTTACTGAGAAAAGAGAGGCCATTTACCAAAAGCTCATCTTTTTCTCTATTCATCTCAAAACTCCTTGACATCATCCCCTATTCTCTCCTCTTCTCCTCTAGTATCTAATAATGATTCTTGATCTCTTGGTCAATAAACAAGCATTTATTAAAGGCTGACTATATGCCAAGCTATAATTTCTGATGGCAATGACCTGATTCAGAATTGCCTTCATAAACTCCTCTATTTTTATAAACAAGTCCACATGACTCTGTCATGAAGCAGAGTGTATTAGCAAGGCAATAATCACAATAAAGAGTTGTGTTAATTGCCTTGTTAATACACAGAATAGTTTCACTGCTACCATAATATTAATTGAGATCATGTGGATATTGCTCATCGAAAGCCTTTTGATTCCATTCATGGGTCTTAGCTGTGTAATAGGCTCCAGAGAGAAGTAAACCACTTTTGACTACTTTCAATAAACCCAATGACATGCTCCTATTATCAGTCTTTACTTTTATTGCTCACTGAAGAGATGTATGCTTGTTTCAGAAGAATTTCTGTAACTTCGCAACCTGTGCTCTGAGAGTATCTATAAATCTTCTTCCTCCTTTCTAATGAGGAAGTAGTAATGTTTCTACAGAGCTACCTTAGGGTGATAGCTAGTCCTTGTGTTTCATTAATATTGTGTGAGTTGTTAGGATACTTTCCAAATCTGTTACGGTCTATCTTAAAACTTCTGGCATTATACTGAGTGTTCCAAAAGTCTTAGTGCATTTTAGATTCTTAAAGCTTAAAAGTGCACTAAGACTTTCAGGACACCCTATATGTTATGACCGGCATTGCATAATGGTTTAAATTACTTTAAAGGTGCCCTTCTCCTTGAGCTTTGATTTTAGAATACCAATATGTCTCACAAACAGAGCAACAGCTTTCCTCTTAATAGCTTTTTGCTCAGTGTCTTACCTGAAGTAGGTGAATGTATTTGTAGGCTGTCAACCTTCATCCATTGATTCAATTTGGCTTCCAGATTCAAGTTTGAAGGTTTCAGTCTCTATTTTTCCTTGACATATATTTTTTATATTTATCAAGTCCAATGGCATTTCAATATCACTGTGAACAGATTCCACAAGATAGAGGGGTTTTGCAGTGAAGTCACAATTTGCATTTTGGTGCAAATCTGCCTTATAACTTAGAAATTGTGCTCGGCTCTATTTAGAAAAGACGATAGTTGGTTTAAAGTTAGGTAGAACCACAAGAGATTTAAATTCTCCCCCCAAAAGATACCATGTTGACATTATGGTGCTGGTGATATGTTTTAAATACAGAATGGTATTCCATGTGGACATCAAATATTATACTCTAGTCATTGTTCTAGGGTCTATTTTATACATGTATAGTACATAAATATGCCATGAAGGTAGAACTGAGTCAAAGGCGTGGCAATAATCAAGAAAGATAATATAAATATTATTGTGTTTTGGAGTACTTTGTTCAAAACCTACTCAAATAATAATAGGTTACTCTTTACACTCCTGGGACTTTTTGGTATGCCCTTTTTCCTCCTTAGGAAATGTAACATTTTCTTATAAATGTTTCTAAGTTGTTTTTTTTTAGTGACATGAGTTATGAATGTTTCATATAAAATACATAAACATATAACTGACCTATATTTGAAGTTAGTAGTTTTGTCATCTTTCAGTAATTAGATACAACTTTTGTTAAGAATGATAGTATTAGGCTTGTGTCTGAGAAGAAACTGGTACAACGCTTTGCTAATAATTCATGTGCCACTGTGAAGCAGTTGAGCCAATAATTACAGATCTTATCTAACCCCCACCTCTGTCCAATTTTGCAGAGAAGTTAGAGTTTCAATCACTTCCCTTGACATAACTATTCTACAAACAAATTAGAGGAGTAAAGGAGAAATTACCTTTCAGATCTGTGGACAGGAGAAGAGTTTATGACTAAACAAGTGTTACAGGGAATCACACAGGATAAAATGGACAACTTTGATTACATAACATTTAAAAGGTTTTGCACAAACAAATCTAATATAAAAATTAGAAGGGAAACGTGTAGCTAGGAAAAAATCCTTCCAACAAGTTTCTCTTAAGTGTTATTTTCAAAACATATAAGGAATTGATTCAAATTTATAAGACTGAGTCATTCCTTAACTGGAAAATGGTCAAAGAATATGAATAGGCAGTTTTCAGAGGAAGAAATCGAGATATTAACAATTATAAGAAAAAATCTAAATCACTAGAATCCAAAGAAATGTGAAGGAAGCAACTCTGAAGCCATACGTGATACTTATGAAATGGCAAATGTGACAAAGAAGAAATGAGGAAATGTTGGAGGGGCTTTGGGGAAAACAGGTACACTAGTTCAGTGTAGGTGGCACTGTGAACTGGTCCAGCTAATCTGTGAAGCAATTTGGAACTATGCCCAGAAAAGTACCAAACTATGCAAACCCTTTGATGAGTTATATCACTACTAGGCTTATTTCCCTAAAGAAATCAAAGATGGAGGAAAAGGATCTATATGCACAAACATATTTATAGCAATTCTTTTTGGGATAGCTAAAATTGGAAACTAAAAAGGTAGTCTACTGGGGAACAGCCAAACAAGTTACAAGAGATGAATGTAATTGTAGTTGTTGTTGGGTCGTTTTAGTTGTATCCAACTCTTCACAACCCTATTGTAGGGGGGTTTCTTGGCAAAGATACTGAAGTATCTACCATTTGCCTCTCCACCTCATTTTAGAGATGAAGAACTGAGGCAAACAGAGTTAAGGGATGTTCCTAGGGTCACACAGCTAGTAAGTGTCTGAGGCTGCATCTGAACTCACGAAAATGAGTCTTCCTGATTCTAAGCCCAGGGTGCTACCCACCGCACCAGCCAGCTGTCCATTATATTTTAGTAGCTCCTCAATTTCATTTCATTGAGGCTTAAGGATAAAATTACTTTTTTTAATGACCACCCTAAACTAGTTGGTAATATGTTATTCTGACTTGGAACTGAGGGTACAGTTGACACAAAGCTGTTTTCTACAACTGTTAAGATATTTCTAATTTTCTTATGCATACAATACTGGCATATAATTTGTATCTTCAGTCCATTTTACATATTTTAATAATCTGACCACTTACAATGGTCAGTGCCATAAACACCAAAGCATTTCCAAATACGGGGAATTAGTATTTCTGTTAGTTCCTTTACATGTTGCCCTCTTGTGATATGATAACATGAAAGGGCACCATTCCCTCCACTGTGCTCCTTGTCAAGTCAATCATCACGATGGCTCTGAGCAGGGTCAGGTTGTAACACTCTGCTGCCTCATTGGTTTCTTCAGATTCACAGGAGCAGTTTCACCAGCAATTTTTTGGCCAAGGTACCAAACCAGTCAGTGATTCACCAGAGCCTATCGGAGCTTCAATGTTCCTAAGAGGCCTTCACAACTTCCACGGTGGTCACTGTTCTGGGTTGGGCCTAACTTGGGCCAGATAATGGATAATTTAGGTTCGATATTGGAACAAAATGAGATATTCGCAGGCCATTTAACAGTTAACAAAAGGAGATTTACTTGGCCAGAGCAGTAGTAAGATACTCAACAAGGATAATCTTATGAAGCACACCTCAATTTGATTTGACTGGGCCAAGTTTCCATCTTGTGTGATCTGCCAGCCAAGCATCTGAGGGTCCCTCTTATGGCTGCTTTGTACTCTGGTGTTGAGAAAGTGGTATCCATTTGGGTCTTTAGTCCCCTAAACCATGAAACATCTCGATAATTTTTAAGGAAAAACTAGCCTAACCTGCATGGGAGGAGGGGTTGAGATATTGCTCCTACCATAGTCAGAGGCCCAGGCCCAGTAGGCCCGCCTCACAAGAGTAGCCAGGAGGCCACAGAAAAATAAGATGGCATAAATCGTATTCACTGGCCTCAGTCCTTGTTCGAACTCCTAGGTCCACACAGGTTGGCTCTGCTTTGGCTTTTTTCAGCTGTAGTTTCTCACCTCTCCTTGCAGCCAAGCCTCTGGCATTCTCCAGCCCCACCTCAACGACCAGAGACCAGAGTCCAGAGACCAATTGGTTCCCAAGTTGGCCCTTCTTAAGTCATTAATCTACGCCCACACAGATTTCACACCTGATAGGGCTTTGGACCTGGGGCTTAGCATTTAACAGGTGAAAGTACTTTCACGGTAAACAAAAGCCAAACTCCTCAAGGGCACCCGTTAAACTAAGCCCATTTTGCCTTACTGGCACACACCTCCCCCATCCAGAATGGGCTGGGCTTTGAGAGGATGAGGAGCAAGAAGAAGAGAAATAAGAAGAGGAAGGGGAGGAGGAGAAGTAAAGTGCTTTAAGGTTTGCAACATACTTTATAAATATATCTCATTTGATAAGTTAAGCAGAATTTGTAGGATAACCTGAGAACCTAACAACCATACACTGTTTCTGCGGAAAATACCTTAATTTCCAACTAACAGATTTATAAACTGTACTTCAGAAACACAATTGTTTCTTAAGTAATGGCAGCATTTAATACCATTTATATATACTTTAAAGATTGTGAAGTGCTTTATACATATTATCTCATTTGATTTTCACCACAACCTTGTTGGGTAAGTACTCTCCATTTTACAGATGAGGTAACTGAGGCTGAGAGAAGTCAAGTAACGAGTCCCACAGCTGGTTAAGTGTCTGAGGTAGCGTTAACTAACTCCAGGTTAGTCTTCCTAATTCTGAGTCCAGCACTCTATCCACTGTGCCACCTAGTTGCTGATAAATAGATGAGAGGTAAAGAATGGGAGGAGAGAGGGAGGGACGAAGAGAGGGAAGGAGGGAAAGAGACAGGGAGGGAGGGAGAGGGGAAGAGAGAGAGACAGAAGGAGAGAGGGGGAGGGGGAAGGAGGGAAGGGGGGGAGAGGGAGGCAGAGATAATAGATAACAAGTATTTATTAAGCACCTACTATGTGTGCCAGGCACTACATTAAATGCTTTACAGATATTGTCTCATTTGATTCTCACAGCAAACCCCGGGAGGTAGGTGTTCCTATTATACTCATTTTAAAATTGAAGAAACTGAGGCACACAGAGGTTACCCCAGCATCAAACAGCTAGTGTCTGAGGTCAAACTTGAACTTGGCTCTTCCAGACTCCAAATCCAGAACTGTATTTACTGTGCCACCTAAGCTGCTGGCTGAGCTAAGAATTTTGCTGTTCAGTCCTTTCAGTCCTATGAAACTCTGTGTGATTCGATGTTGGCTGGCCTCCAGCCCTGGTGCTCTAACCACTTTGTCACCTACCTGCCCCGAGCTAAGAGCCACTTGTGCTATTATATAAGCAAAGAGGGACTATGCACAGCAGCATTCTTTCAGTCTACCGAAACTCTCTCCCCTTTATCATTCAACCCTTTAATTAACTTCCAAGCCTTTAAGGGACACCCAAGATAAAATTTCATTAGTCTTCACCTTCCTCTGTAAACTGTTTCCACCCTCCTACCTTCCCTTATTACTGTAGAGGGCAACACTGCCCTCCTAGTCCCTCAGGCTCTCACCCTAGGAGTCATCCTGGATTCCTCTCTAGCCAGTTTCCAAGGCTTGTTGATTTTACCTTTGCAACAGCTTTCCTAAACCGCCCCTTCTCTCCCCTGACACTGCCACCACTCTGGTGCAGGCTCTCATCACCACATCCCTTAATTATTGCAATACCCTGCTGGGGGTTCTGCCTTCATCAAGGCTCTCACTATTTCAATCCATTCTCCAAAGTGATTTTCCTAAAGCACAGGCCCAATCAGGTCTCTCTCCTACTAAACAAACTAATGGCCCCCTATTGCCTCTAGGATCAAATGCAAAATCCTTTGGTGTTTCAAGCCCTTCATAACCTACCCTCCCCCCCCATCCCAGCTTTCTAGTCTTACTACACTTCACTACCCACCATTCTTTGATCCGGTAACATTGGCCTCCTGGCTGTTCCTCGAAGACACTCCATCTCTCAGCTTTCAGCATTTTCTTTGACGGTTCTCTCATGCTTGAAATGTTCTCCCTCCTCATCATTGCCTCCTGGCTTCCTTTAAATCACAACTAAAATCCCATCTTCTACAGCAAGTTTTTTCCAAACCCCTATTACTTGGTCATTCCCCTCTTCCACCTCCCCCATCCAGAATAGTGCCTTCCCTCTTTTAATTACTTCCTATACATCCCAAATATGGCTGTTTGTACATATATGTTTGCTTGTTGTTTTCCCCATTAGATTGTGAGCACCTTGAGGGCAGGAACTGTCTTTTGCCTTTTTCTGTATCCCCAGCACAGTGCCTGGAACATAGTAGCTGCTTAACAAACATTTGTTGACTGAGAGTCATTAGGCATTAACAAATTTTAGTTGCAAATTCTACCTTCTTTCATTATTACTGCTTATGTACCTAGTCAAAGTGGGCAACATTCTTGTCATGTCTCCTTGATACATTATTTGCAGTGAGGGCTTTAATGTGAAATAATGAATGGTACATAAGGTCCTGCCTTCCTCCACTAAAGCATTACTTTTGCCTCATCATAATATGGAAGTGATCCTTCCTCTTGAAGGCTATGTTACGAAAGCACAAGCTATGGAATGTCGCATAAAGCTAGAAAGGCTTTAAGTAAGGACCTAGCAACGAACTGTGTTTATTGTCTGGGTGTCAGACTAGCTAAGTGTGGAAAGGATCAACACCAAATGATTGTTCGCCTGGTAATGGAATTTTCAACTCATGAAGTATTGAGGAGCATCGGTAGAAAAAGGACCCACACCAGTGACTGTGGATTTTTTAAGGTTCAGTATATGGATATCATTCATGATCAAGCTATAATTGATGATATAGATAGAAACCTTCATTTCTAAAGGCTAGTTTTAATAGATGGCTTTTGTAAGATAAACTGGGTCAAGTTTCTGTAATGAAAGAATTTAATGGGGTACATTTCATTTTAAGTACATTTGCATCAACATAAATCAACAAAAAAGGTGGTTATTTTTGTTTCATGTACTCAATTCTAAAACATGGACAATTTAAATCAGAAGTAGTACGTTAAAATAACTGGTTTTATAGCTATAATACCGTGAGCTCACTTTTCTTAGGAGACATTCATAATTTCAGATATTAAGCAACCTTGAAGATCAAGAAACTGAAATAGTTTCACTTTGAAGCATTACGGACTGACTAGGTCTGGGGTACTGATTCGCTATATACTGTATGCCACAGGAAAAGTTTATAAAATGGGATATACTCTGCAATAAAATGAAGAGAAGGCAAATTTAAAACTATCTAAGTTATATGTCCTTGTCTGTAGTGTAGGAGTTTGAGAACAATTGCAATAAGGAGGCCTCTGAACTCTTCCCACTTTTATACTGACTTCCAAACCAGTCCTGGGAAGAAAGAAAAAAGGGTTTTATTATTTACTGAATCAAATTCAACTTCAAACTGCCAAAGATGTTTTGAGCTTTAAAAAAATATATTTTTAAATGACTACAAAAATTTAACAAATAAAAATAGCCCAGTGAACTATACTCCTTTGAGAATCAATTTATCACAATATTATCTCCTCCCATAAGGATGGTGGTAATGTCACCACCCTCTTAACCTTCTCCCAGAAAAGATGGAGCATAGCAATGTATCCTTTTCTTAATATAGTTCCAAAAGACCTAAATACTGCCAATTAATTTTTGGTCACAGTAATTCCCTGGATCTAGCTGAACCATTTTGTCAATGAAAGGAATGACACCAAAAATCAACTTCAGTGTAACTGATTGGTCAGAATTGGTCTTTTTCTTTGGAATACTTCTTCTTATTCCAAGGTGAAGAATCATAGAGGATGATGTTTTATTCCCACAGTTTGTAATACTTCAACCATACAAATCTCTACTACCACTCTCTCTCTCTCTAACACACACTCTCTCTTTCTCTCTCTCTCTCTCTCTCTTTCTCTCTTTCTTTCTCCCCCACCTAAGAAAAAAAATCAACTGCGAAATGCCTGTAATTTGACATATATCTACACTAAAGCCCTACTTTAATGCCGAGATTCTCAAGAGTTCTTCCAGAGAAGCACAAAGTCTAGCAAGTACTACCAACCAGAAACAGAGCCTGACAACAAACTCATTCAGGTATTCCATGTACCTAAGTTTGGGGAGGTAGCATTAGGTTGAAATCAGGTGAATATTTTTGGCAAGAGAAATGAAATTATCCTCAAAAACATGGAGGGGTTATAATTTGCAGATCCTACCCAGGTGCTGAAAGAAGGGCCAGCAGAAACAGATAACTCAGGGTGCTCGTCCCCATTCTTCCTGATGTCTCCTTCCTTTTTCCTTTCCTGGCTAACTATCAACTCTCTCCATCCCCATGCCCAGGGAGAAGAATCCAAAATCCATGATCCACTCAGATCTTTGCCCTACTCCTCTTTCTCAAACAGAGGTTCCTCCAGTCTCCACTTCATAGCAGGGCAGATATGGCCACTTACATCATTCTGATAAGGAGTTACCAACTGCAACCCTTCTGGTAAGATGGAGGATTACTAGTCCTTCCCATCTGGCCTGCTGAAACATCCTAAAAACTGTCAGGTTTTATCAACCCTACAATTACACCAGAGGTTATTTGACCTACCACCCCCATTCAAAAAAATTACTCAGTGGGGCCCCCCAAAAAATCTACTTTCTTTAACCCTTTAACAGTTTTTTTTTAAATTTGTGTCATTTTAAAAAATACAATTTTTAAATAATGCATCTTAAATTTAATAATTTATTGCAAATTTGTGAGGTTTTTCCCTCACATTGAAATTTTGATGGCAAAATACTGCATCATGTAACCTTATGGTATCATATTGTAAACAAGTCATTATACGCACATATTCCTGTCCATGCATGCTGGACTTCCCAACAATGCACAACCAGCTCACCTGCCAACACTTGCTTGTTAAGACCTGTCAGCAGACTTGACCACTGATACATTATAACTTGCATTTTGTTTGTTTATTTGGAAAACAGTGTAATCACTATGACTTTAACTCTGTTATACAACAAATGAAACATGTAAGAACAGTTTTTCAAAATTTTCTTATCTTCTCTTCTTTCCTTATGCTTCCACCACCCCCTTATTTTTAATTAGTGCCCCCCAATTGCACCTGAGGCTACTACCATGCCCCCCCCCATTCCAGCACCCCTCGGGGCAGTGTTGCCTACTTTGGGAACCTATGCACTTACACCATACAACTCCCAGGCAATGCCCTATCACCATGACGTTCTTAGTAAGCAAGTATTCAGTTCACATCTCATCATTATTGAGCTTTTTCCCCCATATAAATGCTTTAGTCCCCTCCGAAAACGCATAACCTTTAAATCAGTTAGTATAGATTACTTTGATTTGTTTTTAGTTTGATTGAAAGATTAAGCTCCCTTCCTTAGGAAAAACTAGCCTAAATAGCTACACTTACATTTCCTTTAGCCTGAATGATATCTATGGCGTTAGGGAATAGATATTGATAAGACTTAATCATTTAGTAGCAGATAATTTGGAGTGACATACATATATATACACACACGTGTGTGTGCGTATATATACATATGTATGTGTATATATGTATATGTATATATATATGTGTGTGTGTGTGTATATATATATATATATCTTTGTAGGAATAAAATAATCATAGGATCCTAAATCTCTTTTTAAAAGCTAAGCTCCCCTTTCTGGAAGTTGGAGAAAAGGGGGGGATGACTCCTAGCTTACTGATTCTAAACTCCTCTTTTTTCTTAAGCTAAAGATTAAATATAAATTAAGTTATATAATCTTCTAAGATTGAGCTTCCCTTTCTGGCAGCTGGAAGACAGGGGGTGATTGCTAACTTAACAATTACAAACCAAAAGTTGCTCTTTCCCAGTCTTAATTCAAATTATAGGCCCCTTTAAGGAGAGCTTTTTAATTGCAAAATGCTCCAACTACAGGGTAGAGATTCCTGAGGCAATCTCACTTCCACAGGTTGATAGATACAAGCCCTAATTCAATGGAATATCAGATTTAATAGCTGTCCCCACCTCCCCATTACACTCTGAACCCACCCACACCCAAAATGTTGCCAACAGTATGAATATGGGTTAAGAAAGCCCAAGAGGGGTAAAACAGTCAGTTGACCTGCCTTGTCCAAATGAATTATATTCAAAACAACTTTCCTAAGACTGCCACAATTTTTAATTCCTGTTTTTTGTTATAAAAATAAGCTCTGTAAATCACTCCTTTGTCACTAATTACTGAGGGATTAGTTGACCTTACTTAATGTCAACCTGTCAACTGTTACTATTAAATCATTTACTGGGAGGCCTTGTAGCTCAGATTGTTTTCTATTTCAGATAATTAATTTTAACACCTCTCCCTGATCATGTATTTCCATGATTGGTTTTTGGAACCCAAATCAACTTAAAGTCTTCTACTAAAATAAAGAAAAGCCAAATTAATTAATAACTGCCTCGGAATAGGGAGTTTTTTCTTCTTAGACTTAGTCTGAATGAAATCATACACAGCACTGTTATCTCACCCTTAACAATAGGACCCATAAAAACATTTTTACTTTACATTTCTTTCATCTTTCAAATTTTGATTTTAAAATAAAGTTTTACTTGTATAACAAATTTAGCCACTCTAGCTAATTTTTTTTAAATCTAAATAAATAAGCTGCCATTTAATGGAGAAGAGTATTAAACAACAACAACAAAAAAAAAACAAGCACTTTTCCATTCTATTTTAGTTGTCTACTGTTGGTAGTTGATCTCAGTCAGACATCTTGTCTTTAAAAGGGAAAAAAGTGGGAATTCAGGAATTCAGTATGAACTTTCAGCTGTAACTAATAGCAACACTATTCCAAAGCAACCATATATTTACATGAGGAGCACGGAATTCCATGGCAGAGAAACTAACATAAAATGACATGCTGCTGCCTAAAATACCTCCTTCACCTCGCTTGTTTTCCAAACTATGTCCCATTCTTTACCAAAATTCTATGTAAGACACAACTACTCTTCCTCGGGCTAAGCCCATTTATCTCTAGTCACTCCAATCTCTCCAGTAATCTCCCTTGTATTTGCATTTATCTCTGAAAATATACATGCATACATATGTGTACACATATACTCATATTTATGTTTATTTCTGCCACTTGTGTTTATAGCCTTCACTAAAGTCCTATTACGATGTCTCATTATGGCATAAAAGTAACATTCTTGAAGGCAACAGCAGCAGGGCAAAATTTTGGCAGATCTTGCCAAGTTGGAAAAGCTCTTGAGTACAAGATTTTATCTCAGGCAGCTAGATGGCATAGTGAGTAGTGTGGTAGGACAAGAGTCAGGAAGATTCATCTTCATGAGTTCAAATCCAGCCTCAGACATTTACTAGATGGGTGACCTTGGGCAAGTCACTTAATTCTGCTTGCCTCAGTTTAGCATTCAAAAATGCTGTTCTGAGGGAGGTGTCCACCAGGAGATATTTTTTCTTTTTGGCATTACCTGTGGAGGCAACAAAATCTGTGTCAATGGGAAAAAAAAACCACTCTCATGGATGGAATATGTATATAGCTGTTTTCCTCTGGTAGGAGGAGTCATGGTATAGTGGTTAGAGAGTTGGCCTCAGAACCAGGAAGACTTGGGTTCAAATGACACCTCTGACACATACTGGTTATGTCACTCTGAGCAAGTCAGTGCTTTAGGCAACCATCTACAGCTTTAAGGTAGGAAGAAAACACTTCCATTCACTGATTGAAGTAGTTTCCTTACCTAGAAGCTCCTGAAAACAATGAAATCACAGGCCCACTTCCATTCTGATCCTGGAAAAAGACTCAAGAGACTGTCACCTACTTCTTAAACGACCCCTCATGTACGCAGTACAGAAAATGATAAAGAAATCCCACAGACTGACAAGATTTTTAAAGGCGCTATATTAAAAAAAAATACGGCCAAAAGCAACATGACACTAAATCTAAAAGAGTAAAATCCAGAAAGAGCACCTTATGTACATCAGAAATAATAAAAAATAGTTTGGAGAGCTAGGCTCGTAATCTAACAATCATCATTTTTTTCACATCTACTTTCTGGGCCTGAGCTAAACTTTTATGCTAATTGCTTCACCTTTCTTTCTACCTTTCTAGAGGCATTAGTGCCACTTGAGTAACCCCTGAACAATTACTACTAGCACTTTACCATTCCTTATCACATTCAACACTTTCCATTGTTCCTGGAACCACAACATGAGTTAGTTACTTGTCAGAGAAAAACCAGAATCAGGTAAGGATATCACAGTGAGAAGCCTCTCCACAAAGCAGTTTGGTTTGCCATTGTGGGAAGGAAGCATTAAAACATTTGCCATCCTTTCACAGAGCCAATTATCTTGGACCATTAATCATTTCTGGAAGTAAGTGTAAAAGCAAAGAAGTTGGGGTTTTTGTTGATTTTTTTCCAACCTCTATGTGACTGTTAGAATGGAAAAAGACAGTGAAAGCCAAAAAAAAAAATTATCTCTAAAGAACTGTACTACATAGAGCCGAACTGGGTGCTTTTGCATGTACAGAACACACAAGCATATTCACAACAAGCAATTTTCTAGTATTCCAATGGATTCCTTTATAGATAACATTGAAAGATAAAGGAAAATGTCCTATGGAGTATTTTAGTCTAAGTGATTCTCTCAAGCATCAATTAGAAATGTAGAATTTCTTTGGAGGGTTTTTGGTTTGGTTTTACAAATATTAACAGGACTATTAACAGCATTACAATATATAAAGAGAGATCATGGTGGGGGGAGAACAAGTGTTCTACTTTATGTCAAGTTAACATATATATGTCTAGATTCTCTGGACTACTGTTTGTGGGTTCCATCAACGCATTTCCAGCTTGAAAGTGTTCTGTGGCTAAATTAGTCTGGGAAATGCTGGACTAGATAAATTTAAAAAGAAATTAAATGAGGCATGAAGAATATGTGTATATATATATATGTATATATATATCAAGGTAGATTTTGTAGAGAAGGGTCATTAAACTGAGTCTTCTTTACTAGTCATTTAAATCACCACTCAAATCTACTCTGCAAGCTTTGAGTTTGTTTTTTTTTTTTGGTCTGTACCATGCATTTCATCCACATGAACCAACTTTCAGAGAAGGGCCTTAAGTCACCTTAAATAACTTCATTTCCCCAGTGAAAGGTTCCCTAAATAACAGAGTTCCTACAAAGTTCCCTAAATAACAGAGTAATAGGCAGTATAGAGCCTGGGCCACGAGAGAGGCTCAGATTACTGCATGCTAGGGGGAATAGTTTTTCAAACAGAATGCAGCAAGGCAAGCACCAAACATAAAAAACCCTCTATGCCTGGTAAACAAATGTGCTAATGTAAAGGAAACTCTTCTTTAAAATTCCTGCATAGCACTACACATTTTATGAAACTACAAATCCTTAGTCTTCTCCCATCTCATAGGAATGCCACTAAAAGAAAAGCAAAGATAAACAGGGGGCTCCAGAATACTGATTCTTGTCTCTTTTATACAACACATATCTTTGGCATAAACTCATTGATTTAGGAGTTTGTTTTTAGACAAATGTTATTCCAATCAGGAAGTACTGGAGATTTTGGATAAATGACTGGGAAGGGGGGCTGGGGTACCATTTAACAGTGAATAAGAATTTAAAGCTGAAAGAGACCTTGGAGGTCACTAAGTCCAGCCTCACTCATTTTACAGATGAAAAAAAATGAGGCCCAGAGAAGTTAAACGCCTTGCCCAGGAAATAAGTATCTAAGACATGATTTGAATCAAAGTGCTCCCATTAAGTTCAATGGTGGGTCCACCACCCTAGACTGGTCTTTTCATTCACCTAGCAATAGCCTGGGGCAGCTAGGTGGAGCAGTGGATACAGTGCCAGGCCTTTAATCTGGAAGACTGATCTTCCTAAATTCAAATCTGCCTCAGACATTTACTAGCTGTGTGACCTTGGGAAAGTCACTAAATCCTTTCTGCCTCAGTTTCCTCATCTGCAAAATGGACTGGAGAAGGAAACGGCAAATCATTCCGGTATCTTTGCCAAGAAAACCCCCCAAAAATGGGATCACAAAGAGTCAGACACAACTGAAAAGAAAAAAAAAGACTGAACTGAAAGCAATTACCTTAGATGAGGTCCTGATTACCTCTCCCCTGGGCTACTGAAATAGTTTGATATTTAGTCTCCCAGTCTCAAGTCTTTCCCTCCTCCAATATATCCTGCCACATAGTCACCAAAATGATTTTCCTAAAACACAGGTCTGACCATGACCCTATTCAATAAAGCCTAGTAGCTCCCTATTACCTCCATGATCAAATACAAGTTCCTGTGTTTGACATTTAAAGTCCTCACAACCTGGCCTCCACCTATCTTTCCAGTCTCCTTATATATGATTCCCTATATATTCTTTGATGTTGACTCTATAATCTCTACAATTCAGACATACTTAGCTACTTCCTTTTCCTCCCACGTGATGTTCCATCCCTAGCCTGTGTGTCTTAGGACTAGCTGTTGCCATGTGTGGACTATTTTCCCTCCTCACCTTTCCCTCTTGGAATTCCTAGTTTCCTTCAAGACTTCAAGAACCACCTGTTATGGAGTCTTTCCTATCTGCTATCACTGATGCGGTTTAGGGACGCAGGGACCCCAAAGCTATCAAGGTACAGGGCAGAATCATCTGGAAAGAATTCAAAGACTCAAGGAGTCTTCCAGTCAAGTGGCAAAAAGTTTATTATAACACTAATAAAGCGGGCAGAGCTCCTTAGGGAACTTAATGGAGGTGATGGTAAAGCTTACATAGAAAAAGTTCAATGATTGGTGTGACAAGTGTGCTAATTTGGTGGTTCAAGGCAGGATCGAGGAGTGGTCAGCTCCTAAAGGAACATACAGTTTCTGTACCTTAGGCACAGGCATACATTCACTACTGGCATGACTTGGGTTGGGGGGAAGGGGGTGTTTTTGTCTGCTACAAATGTAACAAGACAGCCTTGGGAGTTGACATCCATAGCATCAGTACAGGATATTTCTATCTGTACAGGGAAGTTCTAGAGAGTCAACTTGTTCTTGTAACAGAGAGATAGTTTGTCTCACCGGAGCCCACTCATGAGTTATTCCCAGAGATAGGGTCTTTGGGCTGGGGTCCAAGTACCCCATCATCACCTTTGCCTCCATGGTTACCTAGTATATGTTTTATATATGTCTTTTATGTGCCTATATATCACCCACTCTAAGTTCACTCTCCCAACTCCCAGGTTGCTAGCTACTTTTCCCCTACGGATTCTAAAGGTAGAGGTTTCTAACGCTATTGCTTACAAGCCCCCATCAGGTGTGCTCCAGTATCAATTAACCATTTAACATCTCCCCTGATCAGGTAACCAATGAACATCAATTAGCTTTTACAAAGAGAGATTTACAGAGAAGGTATAGCCCCACCCACCCACCCAAAAGTCTAACACCCACTGTCCCACAAGTCCATATAGAGTCCAAAGGAAAGTCGGTTTGAGCTTAGGTGACGACAGCCCTCTTCCGGACTCCTTTCTCCTTAATACATTTTACTGATGCCTTGTCTTAGCCCTTAGCACTTAGCACACTGCCTAGCAGATAATAAACACTTAATAAATGTTTATTGTTTGATTGATTGTCTCTATCTCACAGCCATTTCAATCCCTCTAGATTAAACCTTCCCCTGTGACTAAGAAAAATAAAAACATACAAAACAGTGACTGGGTCAGGCGATGCATGTAATATTCTTTTCAAGTAATCCCTCCCTCACTATCCTGAAGCACAATGACCTTATCAGTTCTTCCCTCTTTTATTAAACATTTGATAATCATTCAATTATTCAGTAATAAAGCATTCAATAAATCAATTAAATCATTCAGTCATCTATTATGTGCCGCACTATGCTGAAAACTGGGAGTACAGTCCCTGCCCTCAAGGAGCTCAGTAACTGGAGAGACCACAAACAAACCATCTATGTACATACAAGACTTATACAGGGTAAGTTGGAGGAATCCCAGAAGCAAGGAGCTAACAGTAGGGGACCCCCACTTTGTTCAACTACTCACAATGTGACTTCCTTTTAATAATTTTAAGTTCAAAACTAGAACAAAATGAGACACCTATACATCCTTCGAAAGTTAATAAAAAGTGATTTACTTAGCCACGGCAAGATTAGCACTGAGAACCAGTAGAGTTGATTCAGCTAAGAACAGCTTCCCCACCGCACCAGGTATACATCAGAGAAGGACTGGAACTCCTGGCAGCTGCTTTGAACCAGGGTAATGAGGATGTGACTTCAAGAGGATGACAGTCCCCTGAGCCAACTGAGTCTAGGAAAAGGTCTCAATACCTTTTAGGGAAAAATTAAGTCTAAGGGAAAATTAGTCTAATTTGTTTGTGAGGGAAGGAGCGGGCTAGAATATCGCACCCACTCTAAGCAGCCTCACTCAATGCTGGAAGGCCCTCTTGGAGGGAGAGTTTATCTTGGTCTTATTTTTTTTGTTTTGGGTCCTAAGGAAGGCGGTAGTCCTACGCGGCCAACTGATAATCCAAACGGCATTCAATTGTTAACCTAATTTTAGCGTCGCCTCTGGTGACAAGAGGCTAAGTGCCTAGCCCTGGGTTTGGGCTGTGGCAGTCATTTAGTCCTTTCTGTCTAGTCTGACTCTTCATGACCCCACTGGGGTTTTCTTGGCAGAGATACCGGAGCGGTTTGCCATTTCTTTATCCCCCTCACTTTACAGATGAGGAAACCGAGTCAAACAGGGTCCAGTGACTTGCCCAGGGTCACGAAGCTAGCGTCTGAAGACAGGTTTGAACTCAGGAAGGCGGGCCTTCCTAACCCCAAGTGGCACTGTACCTAGTGACAAGCAGATCTGGACAAGGTCCATGAGGGAGCAAGGGCACAAAACTGAAGCTGAGGTGTTTGCTACAGGAAGGAATCTAGGAACGGCACAAAATGACCTGGCACTGAAGCTGCGAGACTGTGCGGTGGATAGAGTGTGGAGCCTGGTGTCAGGAGGACCCGGGTTCAAATCCCACCTCAGACACTTACAAGCTGGACCACTACGGACAAGTCAAAGCCCCTTCGTGCCTCATTTTCTTCATCTGTAAAACGTCAATGATAACAACAGCACCCACCTCCTACAGCCGTCGTGAGGATCAAATGAGACGATATTCGCAGAGCACCCAGGACGGTGCCCAGAGCGTGGGAAGCGCTATGTAAATGTTATTACAGTTACACGCTGACCCCTCTCTGACTCATTTTCCTCATTTGTGATATGAGAACAGGGCAAGCCGGGTGGGGATATGAGGAGAGCACAGGGCCTGGGGTCGGGAAGTCCTGAGTTCAAAAGAGACCCCAAACACGCGATCCTGGGCAGGTTAGCCTCTGTTTCCTGGTCTATAAAACAGAGATAATAATAGCACCTCGCTCCCAGGGGTGTAGCGTGCATTAAATGAGATAAGGGGACCCAGGAAGCACTATGTACACTAGCTATTATTATTATCATTATTATTATTATCTCAACTGGGAAAGCTCCGATTAAGGGCGGGCGTTCACTGTCTTAAGCTCCCAAGGAACCGGAGACACCACCTTGTTCCTTCGGTCCGTTTCTTTACAGATAAACTGAGGCCCGGCCCAAGGTCGCGTGGGCAGTAAGCCCTTGGGGAGGGAGGCAGGGAGGTGGGTGAGGGGGAGGGGCGGGGCACGCCGCGAGGCCCGGGGTCAGACCAGGGCAGCGCCAGGCGGGGGAGGATTCCACGCTAGGACTCCCGGGGGCGGGGCCGGGAGGCGCGCCGGCCTGGGGGTGGAATGGAGGGGTGTGGAGGCCGAGACGGCGCGGCCCGTACCTTCCCAGGAGAACTCTCCTCCCGGCTCCCGCTTTAGGAACTTGTACCAGAAAGTCTCGAGGACGCCGGGCCCCGCCCCCTCGGGCTGCCGCCGCTGCTGCTGCTCCCCGGCTTCCGGCGGCGGCTCCCCAGCCAGCTCCACCTCCGCCAGCCACAGGCCCGGCTCCTGCATCCCGCGCGCCCCGTCGGGCCCGGCCCCGCCGCCCGCCCGCTTCATGGCCACGGCCCTCTGAGGCTCCCAGCGCCCCAGCTCGGGCCGGGAGCCCACCAGCAGCAACTGCGGACGGCCCTGGGCCACGCTGGGAGGCACCACCACCCCGAAGCGGAACAGCATCGCCGCGGGCCCCTCCAAACGCCGGCCCTTCCTCGTCCTCCTCTCAGAGGCCGCGGCCACCCCCGGGGGCCAGACCGGCACCGACGCCGTGTGGGGCTTCGCACGCCTCGGGGTAAATGTCAGCCGGGGATCCCGTTACCACCTGGCGCGGCTGGGGGCGGGGCGGGGCTGGGGAGGGGGAGCGGGAGCGAGCGCGAGCGCGGCCGGGACGGAGCCGACCCCCCCTCTACCCCCACCCGCGGTCCACGTGGAATAGTTACGGGGGCATCCTCTGCCCCTCCCACGCAGGAGCCCTTTCCCAGCCATCCACTTGGACGGGAAACGCAGCTCCCTCTGGCGGTGGGTGGAGAGTCCTCCACCGTTTAGACTGGGGACACCACCTAATGACATATGCTAAAATAGCCGTCAATACTGCCGTCTGGCCACAGGGCGCCTTTCTAACTGGGTTGCGTTGAATATATGCGGTAATAGCTTTAAATGCTATTATCTGGCTGTGGATCCCTTTTTAACCGGGTTCTATTGAATATATGTTATAATACTTATAAATGCTATTATCTAGCTGTTAACTTTCTAACTAGGTAGTAAAAGTGGAACATAGTTTAAAAAAGGGGGTATGTTTTCCCTTTTTAATTCTATTTTAATTTTTTAGGATCATTTGCCCTCTAGCAGGTTGTTGCTAATACTATGATGAAGTCACCCAGTCAATACACATTGCCTACTATGTTCCACCCGTGCTTAATGCAAAAGTCCCACTCTTAAGGAGTTTACAGGCTAATGGTGTAGATAGCGTGCAAACAACTATATATAAACTAGCTCAATGCAGGATAAACTGAAGAGAATCAGTAGATGGAAGGGACTAGCCTTAAGGGGAAGAGCTTCTAGTAGAAGATGGCATTTTGGCTGAGACTTGAAGGAGGCCAGCAGGTGGAGATGAAGAGAGAGAGTACTGCAAGTGTAAGGAGCAGATAGGAATGGGAGGTTTTTTGGAAAGGTTTATCAAGGCCTCTTATATCACTGGATGGCAAGGAGGGTTGATGGAATAAAGTGTAAAAAGACTGCTCCTTAACCAACCTAACAGTTCAAAGGGCAGAAAATACCAATTAATATTTTTGTATGGGTGTAGGCTTTTTGTTTTTAATGTAGATGCCATTCAGATTTTTTTTAGATTGACTTATTTTTAAAAGTACGAAAATGATGATGAGAGAATATATAACCCGTGTCTTTACAATTTGGGTCTGTTTCTTTTTGGTTAAAACTGATAACTCTTAATTTTTTTCACTCAACAAACAACTTGAAGCAACTTCAACCTGACCTATTCAACGGATACTGTTGATGCTTGAAAATGCAAGATTTGAATGCCCTGCCAAGTTTCTCAAGTACAGTTGCAGTCTACCTTCTTCTGCCTGTGTGAGTGTCAGCCCAGCTTGTCGTCCATCAACAATGTCTGTTTCAGGTATATGAACTGATGTACTGATTCAGTTGCCTGGCTGTCCAACTGCATACCCGATTCTGGACAACAGGCATTTTTCATCCTTTTTTCCTCTGTATGGAAGCTCCATAATGTTTTGGGGCTTGATGTAATTGGCACAGTATCATCCACAAACAGGAACATCAGAGGACCTCACTGTCCACTTTTACTCTGTATAGACCATCTTCCATGACACTGACAGGTACCTTTGGTGAGCGTCCCTCTTATGTTTGGGGTCAGTAATTGAAGTGTTGTTTATCTCTGATTGCATTTATTAACATACTGATAAAGAGACTCCTCTTTGGAAGAGAGCCCTTAAGTGGCAGTGTTCTAATCTGTGAAGTCAAAGGCTTCTGTATTGTTCAAAAAAATACTGAATACAGCGGAATCTTGTTTTCTCTGTACCTTCTGGGCAGTTGGGTAACTGTAAAGACACATGGTAGGCTGTAGGAAGTCTTTTGTGAATGCTGGCAGGTTCACAGTTTTAAGGTTCCCATGATATGTGTGTAGATCATTCCTGCAAAGACCTCATAGCAGTAGTGTGTGCTTCTTCCTATTTTGATTCATCTCATTTTGTCCTTCCTTGTGACTTGAATTGGATTTTGTTTGGCGTTGAGGGACCCAAGGGGCCAGGTACACAGTCGGGGTGAGGGTGTTAGCCATGGAGTCGAGACAGAGCGAGAGCATTGCAGAGGCTGAAGAAGTGAGGAAAGAGGGGCACCCAGCCTCAGAGGCCAAAGTCCACTTCAAAGTGACACGGTTCATCATGGAGGCCGGTGTCAAGCTGGGGATGCAGTCCATTCCTATTGCCACAGCCTGCACCATTTACCATAAATTTTTCTGCGAGACCAAATTAGATGCATATGACCCTTACCTCATAGCCATGTCAGCCATTTACTTGGCAGGTAAAGTGGAGGAGCAACACCTCAGGACAAGAGACATCATCAATGTGTCTCACAGGTATTTAAATCCCAAGAGTGAACCTTTGGAGTTAGACTCCTGGTTCTGGGAACTGAGGGACAGCATCGTTCAGTGTGAATTACTCATGTTGAGAGTTTTGCATTTCCGGGTCTCCTTCCAGCATCCCCACAAATATCTGCTCCACTACCTTATTTCTTTAAAGAATTGGATGAATCGTCATAGCTGGGAGAGGACTCCCGTCTCTCTGGCAGCCTGGGCGCTTCTTCGGGACAGCTATCACGGAGCATTGTGCCTTCAGTATCCCGCCCAGCACATAGCTGTAGCGGTGCTCTATCTTGCCTTGCAGTGCTACGGAGTGGAGGTGCCTGCTGATTCCGAGGCAGAAAAGCCCTGGTGGCAGGTTTTTAGCGAAGACCTTACCAAGCCAGTCATCGATAACATTGTGTCTGACCTGATTCAGATTTACACCATGGACACAGAAATCCCTTAATTGCTCTAGGGCCATCCAAGGAGAAGCAGACTTGCTTTGTCTGAGGTCTGGATTTGACCCAGTAAAATGGGTCCCAACTTCAAAAAGTTGGTAAGTCACAGAGACCAGCTTTGCATTAGCAAAAGGGGAAGAACTGAACTTGGATTGTTTTCTGATTGCTCTTTGGCATCTGTGGTGGCTCCCTGAGCAAGTTTGGAGCTCATGTTTGGATACGAAAGGGTCCATGTCGAAAAAGGAATGTATTGTGTCCAACTGCCTTTTGCACCTTAGGAATTTTTTGAAGATGAACCTTTTGAATTTGGTGCAGACTCTATTTAGGCATCTCTTCACTAAAACAAAAGCCAAAATAGAATACTTGATTGTACCCTTTGGGATAGCTTTTCAAGCCATACATAAACCTAACCTTCCAACACTGGTAAACAGTATTTTATTTTACATAATAAAAAAAATTTTTAGGTAAAGATGTGAAAATAACCATATAGTTTAAGAGCTTTCAATGTTCTGTGGACTACATTGGGAATGAGAGGGAGGGTGATATTAGCCAGAATTTTTTTTTTCCATCTTGTGTTATTTTCCTCTCCCTGAAATACATTTATAAAGTATGATCATCTTTTCAACACAAAAATTCTTCCAAGAATCCTATATGTTTAAAATCTTGGAACGCCTTCATCTCTGAAAAATCGAAGTTTTCCAGGAAACCCTGGGGAATATAAGAGGTAGTGGAGAAAAGTATGCCTATTTCCACCAATGACTGTGTGCAAGAAATGGTGTAAAATGAGAAAACTATGATGGACCAGTCATGTAGCAGCCATCAGGAAGTAACAGAAAGACACATAAGTGATGGACCGGTACCCACACAATGCAAAAAGCAGACAAGGGCCTCTTGCATACTAGGTAGCTATGTGGAGAATCTTTGTGAGAGACTAGGGAGAAGAAAGGAGGAAGAGACTGTAGAGATGGGTTACTATTAGCACCAATAGAGGAAGCACCCTCATGGATGAGATCATGCATTGATTAAAATGTTGGGAGAGTACAAAACACTTTTATAGTTAAGGAACCAGGGCCATATTGCCAACAATTGGCCAAAAGAAACAACTCATCTTAAGATTTTCACTTTATGTCATTTCCAGAACAATTTTGCTGTTTATATATTAGACCTCTTTGTTGGTTTCCTAATAAAATAATTTTTTCATGTTTCTTGTTCTTGTATTTGATGTCTGTTCTTTTATGACTTAACATACATTTTGCACAAACCTCTCACATCAACTAAACACGCACACACGCACAAAGACATGTTATTAGATATGTATGAACAACCCAGGAAAAAGGACTCAAAATGGAGTGGAATAAAAAAACTGGGTTTTATACATTCAAAGTATCATGCAGCAGAATTGAAAGAAATCTAATAATGTAAGCTATATATAAAGTTCTCGCCCTTTCAAGGGAGCTGCTGGTAAAACAACATATTTTACCCTGAAATGCAGAGCCTCCAAAAAAAGCTTGGCTGGTTGCTGAGTATAGGGGCAAAACAATGACCAGGTCTAGAAAACAAGGGCCACTTGAATGGCCAAACAGGCAGACTTTAGGTAACAACCCTGTGATTTGAGTTAAGATTGTATTCAGTTATTACATTTTTGAATAATAGTTTGTGAAAGGTTATTAGGTCATTATTGCAGAAGAGTATAATATACATATTCTAGGGCAAAAAAGATAAACCTAGACCCTTAATTCTTCAAGAAAACAGATTTTCATTTACATCACTTCTTTGGGAAGGTGGGGGGTGGTGGTGTTGCTATTTATATAGAAAATCCCTCACATTCTTGTAGAGCCTCTGATTCATTTGTGTATTAGTATACTTTTTAACATATGTATATCTTCTGAACAGATCTAGCCTCACTTTTTTTTTTCTTATAAAATTTGGGTCCTCTCCATCCTATGGATCAAATAGTTTTTGTAAGAAAAAAAAAATACCCATTCACTTTCAACCATAAAATGGACAGGCAATTTTTCTGTCCCCCCAAAATAGCTTGTATTTCAATAGTGTTTTTTAATAGGAATGTGTGGGCTATATAGCAACAAAAACCAAAGATAAATGACATTTGATTTTGTGGTTTATAATTAAACAGAATTTCTTATGATCTCATTGCACACCAGGTAAAATTTAGGCCAAGTTTAGAAGAGAAATGCTTTTAAAGAGTGATCATACCTAGCTCAGGAAAAATGTCTCAATACTGCTTTACAGCTGTATTGTCAGTCATGCAAATTAGCTAAAAGTTTTAGAACTAGTCTGCCATTGAAGTGATAAAAATAATGTTCTAGCAAAGAAAATATAGAATAAGGGGGAAAATCCATAATATTTAACAGTTATTTGCTTATAACTCTTAATTGAGGAAGAATCTGATATATTTTCTCAGGTTGCTAAAATAAGTTTACCATTAGAAGTAACAGAACAGATAGATTTAAGTGGCTACTGGTTTTGAAGAGCTTTTTTTTCTTTTTTAATCTAACTCAATAGTCACATACCAAGATGTATATGTATAGAGTGTACTTGGACTTCTGATGTGTAGTGGAGACAGTGCCAGACTGGAACCAAAAGATGCTTACTAGGTTCAGATCCCCCACAAAACTTGGTCACTGTGACTATAGCCAGGTCACTTAACCTCTGTAATTCTCAGATTCCTAGGTGGCTCAGGGGATAGAGTGCTAAACCTGGAGTCGGGAAGACTCATCAAATCTGACCTCAGATACTTACTAGCTATGTGATCCTGGGCAAGTCACTGAACCCTGACTACCCCAGTTTCTTCATCCATAAAATGAACTGGACAAGGAAATGGCAAACCATTCCACCATCTTTGCCAAGAAAACCCTAAATGGGGTCACAAAGAATTGGACACAATTGAAACAACTGGACAGCAACTAGCACATAGTAATCACTATAGAAATAATAGCTATTATCATATGATGAAAATTCAGATTTTAAAAGCTAAGATTAAGTATTTACCTATTCTAGAAACTAATGCCATTCGCACCTTTTGTACTCCACTTGAATTTTGATACATCACAAAGGTCATTCATTAAAAAGCCATTATTTAGGGAGTATTAGATTCATGAAACCATGCTCATAAGCAAAATTATGAGAATTAACTCAGGAAGCAAAGTCAGTCCTGATGGTAAGTTTTGGGGGTTTTTTCCCAAAGATTAACTAAATTTTAATTGAAATTCTACCACTGTAGTACAGGATAACACCCTAAATTTGATACTTGTTGAAGAATGGGAAATGCATTCAAACTTAAATGTATAAGACTTCAAATGGAAATTCTCCAGTGTCCCCATAGGGAAAGATATTACTTGCTTCTCTGTAGATTTGCTTTCTGCTGCAATCTTTCACTCCACGCTGATTTGCTATAATTCTCTTTGCAATATTATTTTGTGTGTTTATGGCACCTTACATCCAAGAAGCTCAAAGGGCTCTATAAGCTTGATTTTGTAAATATTTACAACATTCTTAAGAGTCAAATAGATAGCAGGTATTATTTCCAGTTTTTAAGTAGAAAAAAATTTGCAACTTAGACATCTAAAAGCAGGTAGGTGGTACAGTGGCGGGTCTAAAGACAATAGCTGTGTGACCCTGGGCAAGTCACATAACCCTGTTTTCCTGGTCTTCCTGACTTCAGCCCCAGCACTCTTTACCGCTGGGCCACCTAGCTCCTCATATAACTCATTTATGTACACTATAATACCATATTTTTTGTTTCCTAATAATAACTGACACTTTTTAATTTGAAACTGGCCAATGAAAGTCCAAATTTTAGAGCAAGTATAATATATTTTGCCGGCTGGTGAGCACACTGTCAAGCTTGCTTTCCAGAGTACATAATGGAGGGGCCCTGGCCCTTTCCAACTCAGAGCATGTCCAGGTATTCTGTCTTTGCCTATCGTCAGCTTATTCCTTAGTGACAGAAAGCCTTTTACCTTGTTGTAAGTATACAAAAAGGCTCAGATTAAATCTCTCCCTGCTACCTTTCAAGTGAGGAGGGAAAAATACCATGGATCTTCTGGTGAGGAGAGAGGTAGGTAGCTGTAGCTGCAACAAACAGTTATCTTTCCACCTGGGCCACCATGTGGCTGTGACCGCATGGTGCCTATGTTTCTCCTGTCCTTATTATGCTTATTCTTTCCAGATTTTAAGTGAATGAGTATCAGAGGTAGAATAATGGACCACATAACAGCCCTATCAATTTCAAAAAGATGGAAAAACCACTAGAGGTCCAGCAAATGGAATCCCTTGAAGAATATTGCTGCAGCCATATCAGCTGAGTCCATGAGGAGCCAGTTCTGAGGAATGTGATTAAACTAGCCCAAAACCAAAGCAACCCAGTAGCTGAGACACACCACTCTCCTCAAGGACTGACTGACTGACTGACCGTAGTGATAAGAGGCTTTGCTTCCATTGTACTTCTATCTTTCTCAGGAAGCATCCCTCTGTAAAAGCTAATTGATGTTAATTGCTTGTGAGGAGAAAACTGGTTGAGTGATACGAGGCAGTAATCACTTGTTAAATGATATGAAGGAGATGAGAACTGGTGATGATGTTGGAAGGAATACACCAGATGGAAGCTCATAAGCAACAGTACTAAAAAAGACTCTTCCCCAATCCTTTAGAGTTATCTTAAAACTCTGCAGGGAGCAGTAGCTTTGAATTGAAGAATTGACCTGTGAGTGGGTTGGAAGAAATGTCCCAGAGCTACACATATGTGATGTTAGAAATGTTCACATTTACTACTCACATTGACTTTGCACCCTAGAATTGTAAGAAGCTTAGTGATCTAGTCTAACCCACATCCCATTTTACAGATGAGAAAACTGAGGCCTAGAGGGGAAAGTGACTTCCACGAGGTCACACAGATCATCACAGACATAGTGGATATGCTGGATTTTGGAGGCTTGTAACAACAATGTTACTTGCAGCTACTGTGGCTGTGTAAGGCCAATAACACCAGCACACAGGAGGGATGCTAGCACAGGTTCTTTGATCTGCTTTTCTAAGGAAAGCAACTTTAAGGGGTTTAAAATCTCTCACTTTAATTAAACATATGTATATCATTCACTTAGTTCAGGGGAAAAAGTCAGCGCCTTGAACTTCAGAGCAAATACAAACAGAAAACACAAACAGAGCAAACAACACAAATCAACAGACAGGCTTCTAGCTATCTGACCAAAGCTATACATACATAGTTACCAGAAAGAGAAGCACCAACATCTGGGTTTTTCAAAGCTGCTGGGGGCGGGGGGTGTGCTCCTTAATGGCTACCCAGAGTCTGGTCTGGTCAAATCACATGACACTTCCAGTGAGTGAGCCCCCAGCAAAATGTTAACCTCAGAGTCAGAGTATATATATGTGTGTGTGTGTGTGCGTGTGTGTGTGTGTTTAGGGCCCTGAGATCTCCACACCCAATCGGTGAAAGGGTGTAGGCCTGGGTTTAGCACTTAATAAGTAAAAAGTGTAGGCCTGGGGCTTTCTTGTAACTTAAGCAGGTCACCAAAGACTCTTGATTGAAACAAAGGCAAGATACAAAGTCATTTGATTGCTTTAGTGCTGAGAAGCACTCCAAAACAAGACAACAAAAAGTCCCACTTTGCTTGCCATTACAAGGCTACAAGACTCAATTTCAAATCTCACCTCTGACATTTACCATCAGTGTGACCATGGACAATTCATCTAAACTCTAATCCTCAGGCAACTCTGTTAAGATTTCTTATCTATTAATTTATATGTGGATTACAATTTGAGTTCCCACACTAGTGAAAGCTCAGATCAATCAGTAGACAAGCATTTATTAAGCACTTACTGCATGCCAGACACTCTGCTAAGTACTAAGGATACAAAGAAAGGCAAAACAATCCCTTCAAGATCAAATTCTAATGGTGGAAAGAAATATGAAAATAATTAACTACATACAAGATAGATACAGAGTAAATGGAAGGTAATTTGAAAGGTAAAGGCATTAGCAGCTGGAGAGGAAAAGGCAGACAGAAGTTAAGTCATTTGCCCAGGGTCATACAGCTAGCCAATGTCTGAAGCTGAGTTTGAATTCCTGACTCTAAGCCCAGTGTTCTACTCATTGTGTTACCTAGCTGCCTCTAATGGCAGCTCAATGTTTGGTGATTGATCGGTTGACTTAGATGCCATTTCCTGGTAGGGCAAATGACTTTTAGAAACGTCATCAATCTTTTTTCCACTCAGCTATTCTGTCCCATGGGTAGGTATGCCAGGTAGACAATATCTATTATGGCAACCCCAATAGGCATTTTCATAATCACATTCAGTTTTCAAGCTTTCTGAGGCATAAGATCAGTTAAGGTAACCATAAGATTGCTTTTTCTGTAAATTATTGTTTTTCCTATGAAGGAATATCCTTTTTAGTGAGCAGTGATATTCTCTTTAATTAGTGCCCTGAGTAAGGGATTGATTTTCCAGAATCATTTCCTATAAATCTCTAAGTCTGACATAAACATCAGAGGGTCACTAAAGTCACTGAAGAAAAAAAATACTGTAGTGTAATTAACTTTGGGCACATACATAGATATAGGATATATAATATGTATATGTGCGTGTATATACATACATCCAAAGTTATATAATACGATACATAATATATATATTTTATATTGCTTTCTTCAGGAATTCTTTCATTAAGTGAAAGCATACTTTATTTCAACAAAATAATAGTGACAGCATCACTCTAACAATGAGAGAAAATTTGAATGATTGTTCAACTTGGAATGTCCATATTTTAGTGCTAGAGGAGATGTTAGGGATCATCAGGTTCAACCTCTTCCTTTTAGAGATGAGGAAGGCCAATATAACAAAATATCTTAAAGGCTTAGCACTTATTTATGTTACCAAAACTAGATTTAGGGGAAGCCATCAGGGAGCCCTACCACCTATAAAGGGCTTCATTTCCATTGTTTTGTTATTTTTATAGCCTTTGCCAATATTCTTCCTGATGATAGCTGAAGCTCTAGCCGTGCATGAGTAACGCTTCTGTCTTGAGACCTCAAATGCTCTTGGTGATATAATATCAACCTGAATCATAAAACACAACAGATCCAGTCCTCGAGAGAAGTGATAAATGATTTTCAAATAGTAGCTTTCAAAAATAATTGCAATATTTTGTCTAGAGGGGTAATCTGCTGGCAAGGAACAATAATAAGGTATTGTTTTTTTTTATTTTTGTTTGGTTTTATTTTTTAATAGACACACTCCTCTTGGAATGTAATGATGCAGTATCTATCAGTCTATTTAATGTTTCTCCACCTTTTGGAATCCTTGGGAATGGAAACATTTGAAGGCAGTAAGAAGAACGTGCTGGGAAGTATTGTGTTTTAGAGATGCTGTGATTAAAAAGCCCCTTCTCCCTTTCTTTCCTCATTCCAAAATAAAATGTGAAATAAATGATTATTTCTCTCTTATATTAATAACCAGTTATTAAATTAGGACTAAGGTTTCCCCCCTTCTATTTCCTCATTTAGAAATCAACTCCTATAGGCTATTCAGACAGCTTCTCAAGTGTGGGGCTGATGAGATGAAATCTTGGGTGAAACTTACTTAACTGGGAAAGAACTCTAGTCCAGGTGAATTGATGAATCTGGTCCATTGTGTTTTAGTCAGACAAGTCTGAACAAAAGTGGATAACCCTTTCGTCTAGATTACCCTAGAAGGGGTGGTATGGGTATAGGTAAATCTCTTTGACCAAGACTGAGTGATGGGAGTCAAGTTCCCCCAACCCTCATTAGAATAAGCCCACCTCTTATTATAATATTCATTCTCTTATTACTTGTTAACCAATCAGAATTTATTTCCACCCTCAATCCCACTCCCTCTTCCAAGGGCGTGTAAGTGTTGAAGAGGTTCCATGAGGTGTTTTTTTGGTTTAAGAAAGACAAATGACTGTCCTTTTATTAATTACTCATTAGCCATAATTAAGAAAATGATTGATTACCCAGAAATTAAGTCTCAAACTTTTTTATACATCAAAAATAACAACTGCAGGTGGTTTTAGCTTTAAGAAACAAGACTATTTTCCATTGACTGATACTCTTGCTTTCTGGTAGGGAAGCTATCAAGAGAATCAAACAGGCCAGCCAAACATGTCTTTCCAACCCATTTCCAATCAGCCAATGTCCCTCTCCTGGGGAACAAATTGCTTCCTCACTCCCCAACTCAATTCAATTGAATGAAAACATTAGACAACTACTATATGCAATGAACCTGGATGTGCTATTGGCATCTCAAACTCAACATGCCCGAAATGGAACTCCTTTTCCCTCTCTCAACACCAACCCCTTCTCCCAACTCCCCTTCCTATGTTGAGATTTTTCTATTCAGATCCTCAGACTCGGACTCACATTCTAGTGTTCACTCTCTCTAATCCGACATAACCAATAATTTGCCAAGCTGTGTCAATTATACCTCCACAATGTCCCTCACATCCATTCCTTTCTTTCCACCCACATGGTCACCACCATCATTCACACCACTGTCACTTTTCAACTCTTATTTAAAAAACATTGAATCTTCTAATTGGTCTTCCACAAAGCTGCCAAAATAATCCTAAGACTCATTTTCCTCCACCACTCATGAATCTTCAGTGGCTTGGCATTTGGAGCCCTTCATAATCTGGCTTCAACCTGTCTTTTAATTGATCAACAAACATTTATTATGTGCCAATGATGTACCAGGCATGTCACTAAGTGCTAGGAATACAAAGACAAAAATGAAAGTTCCTTCAGACACTTCCTGGTACCACTCTATGCACCAAGCAAACTGGCCTCCTTGCTCTTCCCTAAACTTAGCTTCCCATCTCCTGCCTTCATGTTCTGGCACAGAGTATGTTGACCTTTGTTTCTAGAATGTACTTTTCATCTCTTAAACTGATGCCCAACTTCCTTCATGGTTCAGCTCAGGCGTTTCCTCCTGTGGGAAGTCTTTCTTCCTTCCCCTAATCATTATTACTATCTCCCTCCTCAAATTATTTTATATTTATTATTATTATTAGATCATAAGCTCTTTAGTGGCAGGGACTATCTTTTGCCTTTTTTTTGTCTTTGTCCCCAGCCCTTCACACAGGGCTGACACATAATAGGCACTTAATCAATGTTTATTAATTGATTGATTAATATTTACTTATTTATCTGTTTACACATTGTACAGTGTCAGCTCTTTGAGAGCAGAAATATGTTCTTTGTTGTTTCTGTCTTTGTATCACCAATAGCAAATTGCCTGCAAATGGAACAGCAAATGCTCGTTGAATTAAATCACATTGTGCTAGGCAACAGAGATATATTAAATCCAATGGGAGGCCAATGTGTTAAGCACTAGGGATATAAAGACAAAAAACAAAATAATGTCTGCCATTAGGGAGCTGGCCTTCTAGAGGAGACAATATAACACACAAGTAAACACACAAAAATACATACAAACTTGTTTCAAGAGGATCGTAGATCTGGAGCCGGAAAGGACCCTAAAGGTGATCTAATACACCCTCATTTTGCAGAGAAAAAGGTTTAATGTAGGAGGTAACACTTGGGATATGCTTTGAGAGAAGGTAGAGGTAGGGAAGAAATACATTCCAAAGATGGCAGCCACTTGGGCAAAGACATGGAAGCAACAAATGGAAGATTGTGTCTGGGAAATAGCTAACAGGCCATCTCTATGGGCAGCTAAAAGGCACAATGGATAGAGCACCAGGCCTGGAATCAAGAAGACTCATCTTTCTGAGTTAAAATCTAGCCTCAGACACTTACTAGCTGTGTGACCTTGGGCAAGTCACTTAACCCTGTTTGCCACAGTTTCCTCATCTGTAAAATGAGATAGAGAAGGAAATGACAAAACCACTCCAGTATCTTTGCCATGAAAACCCCAGATGGGGTCATGAAAAGTCAGACACACCTAAACCACTGAACAACATCTCTATGCCACTTACTCCCAGATAGAGAGAGATAAATAAATAGTTCAAAAGATAGATTAGGTAGATGATAGATAGACACAGATTAGGTAGGTAGATAGATCGATGCTAGATTAAATTGACAGGATAGTTAGGTAGATAGATGACAGATAGATATAGACAGATAAGATAGATTATAGAAATACATATAGATAGATTACTAGTCTCCCCTCAGCTTCAGTTCTGCATCACTGACTATAATTGAACACAATAAACTGAATGTCCTACATCTCAAATGCAACATGTCCAAAGCAGACTCATTATCTTTCACCCAAACTCTCCCCTCTTTCAAAATTCCCCATTTCTGTCAAAAGCACCACCCTTCTTCCAGTCTCTCAGATCTGAAACATAAGCATCATCTTCAGCTCCTTACTCCCCACCCCCACCCCATCCAAACAGCTGCCAAAATGTAAGGACAAAAACATAGTGAATACGAAAGTATGAAGGATAAAAAGTGAAGGAGAAGATCAGAGAACTACCGATGTCCGCTTTGGCTGGACCAAGGAGTAATTGAAGTCTAAAAGTGTGAAATGAGATTGGGAACCTAACCTGGAGCTAGAATATAGAGAGCACTGAATTTCAGGTGAAGAAATCTGTGTTTTACTCAAAATGCAGTGAGAAACCCTTGAAGGGTTTTGGTCAAGGAAGTTTCCACACAGCTGGCAAAATAATGGCCTTAAAACTCAAGACTAACCATTTCACTCCCCTGATCATGAATCTTCAGTGGCTTGGCATTTAAAGCTCCTCAGAACCTGGCTCCAGCCTACCTTTTAATCAATCAACAAACATTTCTTAAGTGCCAACTATGTGCCAAGGACTGTTTGAGGTGCTAGGAACACAAAGACAAACATTCTGACAGATGCATAAGGAAGATTAATCTGGCAGCACTGTCAGTCATTCAACAAGCATTTATTAAGAACTCTCTATTTACCAAGCACTATATTAAGCACTAGGGATGCAAAGAAAGTTAAAAAAATTTAAAGTTGCTTCCTGAAAATCTCAAATTCTAAAGGGGGAGACAACATGCAAATAAGAAAAGATAAATGCAGAGTAAAATAAGAGGTAATCTTAGAGAGGAAGGCACTAGGAGCTAAGGGAACTAGGAAAGGCCTCCTGAAGAAGGCACAATATGAACTGAATCTTGAAGGAAGCCAACAGAAATGGAAATGATTCAGGAAAGCATTCCAAGCATGAGGAATAGCCAAAGCAAGGCAGGAAGGAGATAGAGTGCCTTGTGTGAGAAGGAGCAGGTCAGCCATTGTAGCTGGAACATAAAATTCATACTGGGGAATAAAATATAAGAATATTGGAAAGGCAGGAAGGAGTTAGATTGTGAGGAGCTTTAAATGCCAGAGTACTTTACATTTGATCCTGGAGGCAGTCAGGAATCACCGGTGCTCTTTGGGGATGGAGTTGGAGGGGTGGCACCGTCAACTCTATACTTTAGAAAGATCACCTTAGCAGCTGACTGGAGACTGGAGTGGGGAGACACTTGAAGCAGGGACACTAGTTAAACCACTGAAGTAGTACAGACAAGAGGTGAGGAGGCCTTAACTAGTGCTATAGTGGTGTGAGCGGAAAAAAGACAATGTATATGAGAGATATTGTGAAGGTAGAAACTACACAATTTGGCAAAAGATCAGATGCAGGGCAGGGGGAGAGAGAGAAAAGAGAGGAGCACCTAGGTTGTAGGCCTGGACGACTGGAAGGAACAGAAAAGGGAAATTCAGAAACGGGGATGGTTTGGGAGGAAAGATAATGAGTTCTGTTTTGGACGTGCTAAGTTTGAAATGCCTATGAGAAATCAAATTGGATATATCCAATAGGCAATTTGAGATTGGGAGAGAGGTTAGAGCAGTTAATAAATCACTGGAAAAGGCAGTTTGAATTGAATGATGAGGTTGGCAGCCAGATGCCAGGGAGCTTAGAAGCAAATGAAACTGATGATGAGGGCACCCAGTCTAGATGGCTTTCCCAAGGAACTGAGAAAGAGAATGATAGCTGGTGGAAACGGTTGAATCGAGTGAGGGTTTTTTTTAAGGATAGAGGAGACAGAAGCATAGCTAAGCTGGGTGACACTATTTACAGAGTGCCGGACCTGGATTCAGGAAGACCTGAATTCAAATCCAGCCTCGGATACTTACTAGCTGGGTGACTTTGGGCAAGTCACTTCATCTGTTTGCCTCAGTTTCCTTAGTGATAAAATGGGGATAATAACAACCACACCTCCTTCTCAGGGTTGTTGTGTAGATCAAATGAGATATTTCTAAGTGTTTGGCACAGTGCTTGGCACATAGTAAATGATATATGAATTCTAGTTATTGTTATGATGATGATTATTGCTGTTGTTATTGTATTTGTAGACAGCAGAGCCAGAAGACAGAGACTAAATATTAGAAAGAGAGTGAGGGCGATCTGCTGGAGAAGAGTGAAAAGATGTGACCAAGAATGCATAAAGAGGACTCGGCCTTGGCGAGGAAAAGGACCATCTGACACCCCCAGAGTCAGGGTACAAGAATCCCAAAGCCTGGAACGAGGAGAGAAGCAGGAATGTTAACAATGGGGGGCAGCGGGTAAAGAGCCTGGTGAGGTATGTGTAGGGTGTTGTGTCTGTTTCTTTTGCCCTGGAAAGAAAATTAACCGACCACCTCTTGTTTCTATTTGAATGAATCTAGAGAAACCATATCCGCCTAGCATAATTTAAGGTAGGAAACCCAATCCAGATTGTTATTTTACAACTGATATTAAATTCACAGATGACCGTCCCTTTGATTTCCTTTGAGTTGTGGATTGAAGTACTGTTGCCACACACCCGTTATATTTTCACTGTTTGCTTAGATAGGGCATTTATATGGAAAACACTTTCTGTGGGTGGTTTTTGTGTTTCTGCAGTGGGCTACAAATTCACAGCATGGTAGCTGATGTATTTATTTCTCTTCCCTGGAGGATTTGGTCTTTGTATCACATCAGCTTTATAAGTGAAAAGGATTATAGAGAGCCTTTAATTCAACCCATTTATTCTACTGATGAGCAGTAAGAAACTGAGGCCCATAAAAGGGGAAGGAACAAGCCTGAAATCACACAAGAATGTGAATGGCAGAGCTGTGATTGTGAGCTCGAGATCTCCAACTTCATATCTAGTACACCTTCAACTGGGCTACACTGCCTCTTCTAAGAAGTTTCATCGTTTACTAGTAACACAGTTTGGGGGCAGTTAAAGTGGTGGAATGGATAGAATGCTGGGCCTGGAGTCAAGAGGACCTAAGTTCAAATGATAGCTGTGTGACTCTGGGCAAGTCACTTTACCCTGTTTGCCTCAGTTTCCTCATCTGTAAAATGAGATGAAGAAGGAAATGGCAAATCACTCCAGTATCTCTGCCAAGAAAACCCCAAATGGAGTCACGAAGAGTTGGACTAGACTGAACAACAACGAACTAAAACAGCGCTGGACGGTAGACTGAGATTATGACTAAAGAGCTAAGCCTTGTGTGGAAGCCACTCCATTGCAGATCCACTGTAATAGATAACATTGGAGAGCAACAAAGGACCCTAAAAGGCTGTAGAGATGAAGACCAGAAGGTGACAGCAGGCAGCAGCTCTGCAGAGATTAACCCTCTGAAGGTATCCCACAGCAAAAAGGGCACAGAAAAGGACCCTGCTCACCAGGTGGACCTTACCCCAGCACATCAGTCCTGAGTTACCACAGACACATGTATTCTCTATACTTGTGTCCTTCCATACGTGTTCTCTAATCATGAATGTTCCCAGCATATGTTTCCTTCTCACCAGGCTGCATAGTAACCTCAGGGAGGGTTCCTCTATAGGGAGTGGGAGTTGGGGGAGCGGGGATCATTGCTTGTCTTTTATTTTACTATGCTCTCTAATTGAAAGTCTTATGCTTTGAATTAATATGTCTTCAGGTTCACTTGTAAAAAAAAAAGACAAACAAACCACACACACACATTGATGGAGGTTTGTGAGCTATAGTTGTGAATGGATGCTGCTCCGTATGCACGGCAAGCTTCAAACCAAAGGTAGCTGCTATAAGGGTGGTCCATGTTTTAGTGGGGCCCTGGGGCCCTGCATTCATAATGCAACAAATACAATTAGCACTCATGTTCGCAATATTTTTCTTGTAAACTTATTTTCCTTCCGCTATAGCTGCTTGAGTATTTTGTCAGGGCCCCTGGTGAGAATTCATTACCAGTGGCGTCCCCAAAATAGTATGGGACATGTAAAAATGTAAGCAACTATATATAGAAATAGGAGTATTTTCAATTAGGGTCTAAGAGTCTCTCCCAAAAGAGCCATGCTTCAAATGCTTCAGAGTGGTTTTGGTCACCTTTTACAAACTATCCTTCATTTTTCATGAAAATCACGATTCATGCCTTCTAAGCTACATTATTTAAAACATTGGTTAATAGTGAACTGTTTATTTTGTATATATGCTTAATCTTAATCCATAAATAGGTTTTTCAGTGTACAGTATTCAGATTGTACCACCAAAAACCTCTGAATCTTGTATTATATTTCTATTATTTCACTCTTTTTACAGCCCAAATTTTTTTTTTAAAAAAAAGCCATTCCTCTGCCAGAATTTTTTCCTAATTTGGTAAATATTTTTTAAACTACATTATAAATGCAGCTAAAATTAATAAAAAAAATGCCATTGCTTATTATCCACAGGTCTCCATGATATCTGATTGGCATTCATTCTTATGAAACAGACTTTTTCATGGATGCCAAGAATCACATTTGAGCCAAGTACATTTTCTCATTTATCCTTCCTCTTGAACTCAGTAGCTCAGTTATTGTGTTAATTCACAGCCTTTGTCAGATACACAGTCAATTCACTCAGTCATTTTTTGGGTTGAAATGGCTTGTTGTCATGTCATCCAAATATAATGAATGGTTTCTTCACAAGCAATTGAATCAGTTGATTCCTTTGGTCACTAAAATGGACAAATGTATGAAATAAACTGCAATTAAATCTGTGGATTTGCACCATATAGACCACAGAGAGCAGAGACCGTTTTTCATTCTCTATAGCCAGCATTCAGTACACTTCCATTCACATGGGGTCTAATAAATGCTTGCTCAGTTAGATTGGATTGGATGGGATGGGATGGGATGAGATGGGATTGCACAGCCTAAAACCACAATCCTTACCCTACCCATTTTAGTACCATGAACCCAGGCCCCAATAAGGATGAAGTAAGTAATACTTATTTTGAGTAAGAGCTCATATTTCTATAATGCAGAAGTATTTTTCTTCACAGTAAGCCAGAGCTTAGCACAGTGTCTGGAACATAGTAGGAGATTAATAAATGTATGTTGACTTGATGTTGACAACCCTGTGAGGTAAGTACTATATCATTATTTTCATTTTACAGCAGAGGATACTGAGGCTCAGATGGGTCAAAGGATTCATCTCACAGTTGCACAGCTAGCAAGCATCCAAGCTGAGCATCCAGTCCAGGACCCTGACTACAAGGATGGTGATCTTTTATTCCACCCTGGTGCCTGTCAAGGCAGTGATGCACAATGCCTAGCACATAATGGCAACTGAAAAAATTCTTATGGACTGATTGACTAATGCATGGTCAAATATTGTGGTCTAAGACAATTAAAATGTGACATTTTTCAAACGATTTGCATGCACCAGTTTATAACATTATGTAACAGAAAACAGAGCAGCTAGGTGGCACAGTGGATAAGGGGGCCATCTGGAGTCAGGAAGACTCTTCCTGAGTCCAAACCCAGCCACAGACACTTACTATCTGTGTCACCCTGGGCAAGTCACTTAACCCTGTTAGCCTCAGTTTTCTCATCTATAAAATGGTCCAGAAAAGGCAATGGCAAACTACTCCAGTATCTTTACCAAGAAAACACAAAAGAGGTCACAAAGAGTTGGACCCAAGTGAAAACAGCTAAGCAACAACGATGTTGAAGGCAGTGGGCTAAACGCTTTTTATAAATATTATCTCATTTGTTCTTCACAACAGCCTGTAATGTAGGTTCTGTTATTATCCTCATTTTCCAAACAGGGTTAAGTGACTTGTCCAGGGTCACACAGCCAGCCAATGTCTGAGGCTGGATTCAGACTCAAGTCATTGTGACTCTAGGCGCATCGCTCTATCCACTGCATGACACACCTGACTAGATTCTGCCTAGCTGAAGCAGATAACAGGCATGGCATCAGACAATAGGACCTGAATTGGAAGACCTGAGATCAAATTCTAGCTCTGCCACTTCCTGGCTGTGTGACCTTGTGCAAACAGCTCATCCCTTCTAGGTCTCAGCTTCCTCCTGTGTAGCATAAAGGAATTGACGAGTCGGCCATGCTGAGGCTCCTTCTAGCGCTGACATTCTGTGATTCTGTGACTTGGGAACATAGCCCTAGGAGCCAGATTCTCTTTTCTCACTGACTTATTTGTACATCTGTCTTATTTAGCAATCCATCAATGTGTGTGTATATAAGATACTAACTTTGTTTCCTAATACAGGAAATTGAATTGGAAGACTGTGAATGGATTGTTGTGAAATAGCATTTCAGGAAGTTCTTGTGAGGTCTGGGTTGCAAAAAGGATTCCTTCATTAGGAGCAAAATTGGACCGAATGACCCCAGAGTCCTTTATAACTCTAAGGTGCTGTGCATCTAAAACCTATTGCTTGAATGCTATCCAAATCTTCAGACTCAGAAATAGATCCATTTTGTTCACAGAGCGTTCTTGAGAGGCAGATAGAGATAGGGATAGGGAAGGGAAGGGAAGGGAAGGGAAGGTGTGTTGATAAGCAAAATGGGCTCTTAGCACTTAGTTCAACAAGTGCCCTTGAAGAGTTTGTCTTGAGTCTTACTAAGTGCTAAGCCCCAGGCTCTAACCCCTATTAGGTGTTAACCTAACCTATGTGGATGTGAACCACCCAGGGTCCTAAGGGGAGGGGCTAACTCAAGAGCCAATCATAGCAGCCTAAGTTCTGGTCATTCAGATGACGTCTGAAGCCCTATAAGAAGAGAGAACAGGGCCATTTGTGCAGGGCTCTCACTCGTGATGGCGCTGATGCAGGGACTCTGGGCAGCTGTAGCTAAGGATCCCTCCAGCTCGTAAACCTGAACGCCGGGACTTTGTTGAACTCTGGTAACTATGTGTTGAGATTTGAATCAGACAAGGTCTGTCTGTCGATGTTTGTAATTTGTTTGTATTTGTTCTGAAGTTCAGTGTGCTGGTCTCTTCCCCTGAGCTAAGTGAATGATATTTGTATGCTGAATTAAAGTAAGCTTGTCAACCTCTTCACTTAGCTTTCCTTAGTTAAGCAGATCAAAAGAACCTGTGCTTTTGCAGCGTGCTTGTTGTTGGGGTTGTGTTGGTCTTACACCCCCACAACAGCTGCTAGCTGGATTATTGAAACGGAAGGGAAGGGAAGGGAAGGGAAGGGAAGGGAAGGGGAGGGGAGGGGAG
>CM053627.1:99974275-99992087 GCA_028646595.1 Phalanger gymnotis | reverse complement strand
CCTTCCTTCCTTCCTTCCTTCCTTCCTTCCTTCCTTCCTTCCTTCCTTCTTCCTCATAATAGCTATGCCAGCAGAGCACAAGTTTTAATAAGTCTAGCCAAGTGGAAGAGGCTTCAAGGGCAGGCCCAGTGATAGGACATATTTCCATTGTCTAGGACTGGTCCAGCTGAGGTTGTCAAGGTTCATTCCAAGGCTGGATGTAGGATGATGAATTTTTGGGCCACAGTTACTTTTGAATGTAATCTACAAAGATGTAGAAATAACGCAACCTGTGTCAGTGGAAGGACTACCCATGGTAGAATTACAGCTACTAACAGGTTTTTTTTTTAAATGTCATTTCCAGATAATTTCTCCCACCTCCTGCAATGAGCCTCCCTTTGTAACAAAGAAAAACAGTTAAACTAAACTAATTGGCACAATGACCAAGTCTGACAGTTTATGCAACATTCTGCAGTCAGACTACCTCACTTCTCTACCAAAAAGACAGGAAGTGCCTCCTCCTCTTTTCTGTGGACCAGATAGGTCATGACAATTAGTGCAAATCATAAGGTATGAAAAGAATACTCTTTAGATTCCCTAACTCTCCATATTGCAAAAATAAGCAATTGTGAAAATTAATTTAGGCTATCTACCTAGGACAGAATGGGAAATGTTATAGTAATCCAGTTAATTCCTATGAAACATACATTGAAAAGAAAGTTCATGAAAGGCCCACATCTAATCTAAAAAGACACTTTGTCTTTTCCGAAATGGAGTCCAGGAACCTCGAGCCCACATACCTATAGCTCTGTCCCCTCAATCAGCAAGCCGAATCACAGCTGGGGAAGAAACAGAGGGCTACTCCACAAACCCTGAGGTTCCACATTCTATCTTGAACTCTGGAGCATGCTGACTATAACAATATTGGTTAAGGTATGCCGTTAGATAATACCACAGCAATCAAGCTACTGTTGTACCAGGTATATGAGGTCGGTCATCCAGATTCACTGCCTGACTGCCTTATTGCCCGTCCTGAATCTTCACCCCAACCAAATCACTTTCTTTCTCCACAGTTCCATTATAGTACAATTCTCCAATCACTTAGCCAGGGGTGGGGAACCTACAACCTTAAGGCCACATGTGGCCTTCTAAATCCTTAAGTATGGTCTTTTGACTGAATCCAAATTGTACAGAATGGGCCTAACCCATTGCACTGTATACACTGGAAGTATTTCTCTATTCTTAACAAACTCCCTTCCTGTATCCTAGAAATTTTTTTTTCAAATAACCTTACTTCTACCATCTCATTTTTACTTGAAAATTGGCTTTTCCCAAGGATACCATTTCACTCCTAGCCCTCTCCACTAATGGCTATTCCCTTTCTCGTTCCCCCTGACTTACAGCAAAAAGAAAGAGGGATTGGAATACATATCAGTCTCCATTGCTGCTTCCAGACTGTTCACACACAATGAAGAAAAAAGAGTTAGAAAGGACCGCAGAGGTCATCCATTTCAACCCTTATCTTACCGCAAATCCCTTTACTACAACCAAAACAAGGGATCATCCAGATTTGACTCAAAAACACCCAATAAATGGGCAACTCACTACTCACCAAAGCAGCCCGTTCCTCATTTAAATAGGACTAATTGTTGGGAAGTTTTCCCTCGCAGAAAATCTAAAGCTGCCTCTCTTCAACTTCTTATCCATGGCTCCCATTTCTGTCCTTTTAGGTCAAACAGAATAAGAATCATTCCTCTTCCATGTGATAATCTTCAAGGCAGCTAGGTGGTACAGTAGATAGAGCACCAGCCCTGAAATCAGGAAAACTGGATTCAAATCCAGCCTCAGACACTTACTAGCTGTGTAACCTTGGGCAAGTCACTTAACCCCAATTGCCTAAAAAAAAAAAAACCTATATACCATGTGACTACCTTTCGAATATTTGGATACTAAGTTATGGTACATGAATGTGACAGAATACTATTGTGCTGCAAGAAATAATGAAGGAGGGAAAAAGAAGTAATGAAGGGGATGGTTTCAGAGCAACCTGGAGAGAATTATATGAAGTGATACAGAGTGAAGTGAGCAGAACCAGGAGAACAATTTATACAGTAATAACAATATTGTGAAGATAATCAACTGTGAAAGACTTGGGAACTCGGATCAATACAATGACCAATCATGATTTCAGAGGACTCATGATAAAACATGCTACTTAGCTCAAGATAGAGAAGTAGTGGAGTCAGAGTGTAGATTACATATTATATTAACGTGTGTATACGTATGTTATGTATATGGCCAATTTGGGGATTTGTTTCGCTTGACCAATATGTTTGAAATGTGTTTTGTTTTTCTTGCTTTCTCAATAGGGGTAGGGAAGGAAGGGGAAAAATACAGACCTAAAAAAATTGAATTAAAAATAAACAATTGCTTATTGACTGACCAAAAGAGTCTCAAAATCCCCCAAACCACAAAATACTTGAATACTGTTATTATGTCTTCAGGCTAACCGTAACTGAATTTCTTCAACTAATTTTCACATGGCATGTCTTTTTTTTGGTGGCCAGAACTAAACACAGCATTCCCAATTGCGTCTGATCAGGGCACAGTAAAATTTAACTATCATCTCCCTCAGCATTCTACAGACTATTTCTCTCTTAACCTCGGCATTCTTGCTGGCACATAGTAGGTGCTTAATAAATCCTACCATGTTAGAATGTCATAATGTCATGAGATATAGACTGAGTTTACAGTCTACTAGATCTCTTTCACAGAAACTTTTATCCAACCATGACATATCCATCCTATGCGTTGTTCAGTCGTTTCTCTTTGAGACCTCACTTGGGCTTTTCTCAGCAAAGATAGTAGAGTGATTTGCCATTCCCTTCTCCAGCTCATTTTACACATGAAGAAACTGAGGCAAATATTGGGTTAAGTGATTGCCCAGGGTGACACAGCTATTAAGCGTCTAAGACTGGATTTGAACTCAGGAAGATGAGTATTCTTGACTCCAGGACTGGTACTCTATGCACCGTGCCACTGACTAGTTGACTCCATCCTATGATTGTGCAGTTAATTTTTTTAAACTCATGTAGAATTTCACATCCGTATTACAGTTCGTTGTATTTAGTTTTGCTCTGCCAGCCCAGCCTATTGAGATCTTTATGCATTATGACTTTGTGTCTACTCTATCCATGTCATCAGCAAGCACGCCTTGTCATATTCAAGATACCGATATCAATTTTGAACAGCACAGGGACAAGGATACTTTGCTGGAACAATACACTAGAGACTTTGCTCCGCTGCGATACCGACCCATTATTGCTCATTCTCTGGATCTCGCTATTTAACTAGTTCAGAAAATGCCTAACCATATTACCATCTAGTCCATATCTCACTATCTTGTCCACAAGAGTGGCTTTTGTCAGATTCTTTGTTGAAATAAAAGTGTATTGTGTATACTGCACTCCCCTGAGGGGTCAGTCAAGCTACTCTGTCAAAAAGGATATGAAAATAGTCTGGGATAATCAATTCCTTATGAAACCATCACTTCTCATTCTGAATACTCATAAATTATCCCTTCAGTAATGTAATATGGAATTCTTTCAGGAACACAAGTCATTCACATTGACCAACTGCTTGCAAATATCATCTTTTCCTCATTTTCGAAAATCAGGACATTGCTCCTCCAATTTCTCTGCTTATCTATGATCTTTCAAAAATTACCTATAATAGTTAAACAATTACATGCAATCAAGAATGTGATGAAAATATAAGAAAGAAATAGACAGGGGTTTACAAATAATTTTGTACGGTAGATCACATCTTTGGAGTTATGTAATTAACTAAAGGTTGAATATAATTTAAGACCCCAATATGTTTATCATTTGTTGATTTTTTAAAAGAATAGCAAGGACCTGTATAAAGAGTACTGTATTGAGAACCATAATGGTATCTCCCAGTTGCTGCCATCTCCACCACCTGCTCCAAATTTTCTCTAGTTTCCCCTACGTGATTATTACAAAAGTTGTGTCTTGCCACTTCATGTGAGTGTCACAGTGCTTCTAAAGCAGGCTCTACAGGGCTTATAGGGTTTGTGCTGGATTACATCCTTAGTCCACGGTGTGACTCAATTCTCCATATCAGAAGTGCTGCATGAACCAGATTAAAATGTAATTGAGAAATGTTCATCAAAATATACTAAAACATAGACAATGCAGATTTGTAGTTTTCTAAGTCAATATGTGGATCTATTTCAAGTTGAGTTAGACATCACTGCTCCAGATTACTTCCCCCATTGAATAAAGCTGTCTTAGCTTCATGAAGACACATCTACTACATCAGAGGTAACATGTAAATAAGTATACCATTCTCATAAAAATTTTGTAGAGATGAGACAGCAGGAATGTGAGTCAAGTAGTTGCTATTGTCCTTTTGGGCAATAATACCTTCCATAAATTTCTTCCCTTTATTTTGCATTTTTCACTCTTTCAGGTATTTAGAAATTTGATCCTCTAGTGCCCTCAAAATTATGTTATCTGAAACACAGGTTTCTTCTGTGTGTTCTTGGACTAATTCGACTGCTTTTCCCAACCTTATCCTTTTGTATATCATTTCCATTTTTTCATATAGTGCAGAGAGGACTGAGAAGTATTGCAGGCCAAATATGGTGATTCCACTGTCATCAGTGAGGAAAATTGATCACTATAGAAGCACTAGCATATGTTCCATTTTTCAGCTATTTGTTGACCTGCTAGTTTCATCTATTGGGTTTCGTGCCATACTTCCTACAGACTCATTTTCTATTCCATGAGTTATTTCTGTTTTATGAGAAAGTAGAACCTTCCATTCAGCTGCAAAATCTTTGTCATATGTTTTGTTAATCTATCACAATCCCCCGTCCCATAATATATTGCAAACAAATTTATATTCTAAACTTTTGTTGCCATTGGATACCATGGATTTCTACTTGGCAAGACCATGAATTTCAAAAAGTTTCTAGGCCCTTATGGCCTCCTTTTTGCAGCAAATGCTTTGTGTCAGTTAAATTTAGAGAGGAAATGATGATAATCAGAATTACTTTTTTCCTCTATTTCCCATTTTTAGGGGTCAATAACTTTTTTGAATTTGAGGTCAAGTTGGAGCTGTTGTGCTTACTTGCATCTTCTCATTTTTTTGTATTCTATTTTGGCATTGATTGTCATTAATTTTGGTTTATGTTCTAACTGGGAAATTGTTTGATTTCACATAATGATTCTCACATTAATAACCAGTATTTTCCTATCACAGCATATAGTCCATTTCATTTTTGTAAGTTATTCAGTTCACACCATGTCTATGTAAATCTGATTTTATTATGGTAGAAAGTATTCCTAATATACCAACAGGAGGCTTCCAGGCAGTGTTTAAGCCTTTGGCCTCTTTAATTTTTTATTTTTTATTACTGGACCACATTTTTTACCTTTTTATATACCAATTTGCTTACTGAAGTCACCAGATATCAGTGTTGACTTGGTTTAGAGGATGTTGTCAAATTCTTCATACAATTTACCACTCTTTTGTGCTCTAGAGCAGATGTTGGCCCAGTAAGTTGCAAATGCTGTTTTAGTAATCTGCTTATCTGTGTGCTGCAAGTCAGTATGATTAAGAATACCATGAAATGAAATTTTTTTCTTGTTGCCGTTTGGCACACAATACAACCAACTGCACTGATTCCTTTATCTACCTCTCTATGGAGAACCTATAATGCATCCTTCCATTTAGCTCCAGTCTTTATGTCTTATAGTTTCAACCTTGATAATTCTATAATATTGATATACTATAACATTGCTGTCCTTCAGTACTATATTGACTCATTGGTTGTTGGACATGTATCACACATTCAGAGCATCAGTGGTTAAATTAATGTTTCCTAAATACTATGATGGTTTCCACCCTCTGCCATCTTTTCTAATCACTCTGCCTCCATCACTGTGAAATGGAAGTGAGTCATACAAGACCATGGAACATTTTGTATTATTCTTTGTTTCAGGGTTTGACTGAAGCAAAGAATTCATCACCTCTTAATCAGCCTACCAGTGATGAATTTCTCTATACTTAACCAACAAACTTGACTTAAGCCTCAGGCAGCAGACAGTCTGTCACTAGGCCTCTATCTGTATACTTTTCAGCGTAGTAGATTTCTGCTAGGACCTGTGCTCAGCTAGCAAATCTTCGAAGAGCCATGGTCACCTTCATGACATGATTAGGTAACAGAATGAGAATTTTGTAGATATAACTATTGTCTTACCAACTACGATAAGGATTATACCTGAAAGAAACCCTGGGCAATTGACATATTCCAAGAGAATCAAAGAGATGACTTCTGGGAAACATCCATTCACTCAACAAACATTTAACCTTTTAAAAGTACTGTTAGGGTTATTATTATTATTTCTTTAAAAATAAATCCAATAACAAAAACTCATCATGTATTTGCTTCTTCATATTCAAGAATGCCACAAATATCAACTCAAAGTACAAGGAATATTGATTTAATTTCTGGTGACTCGAATATTTAACTACATATGAAGAATGAAACTCAAATTTTTTGGCCCTCCCTTACTACCAAAGAAGACATCTGAATTTTTTTCTTTTATGGAGTGTTTACAATACCTTATTATAAAATTTGGGTTGATATTATACCATACTATATGTATATCTATATATCTATATTTTATACATTTCTGAGTTTCTAAACTTTTTCAGTGTCATCTGTTAGCTTTTGCATGTTGTCTACGGCTTCCTCAAAACTGCCAAAAAATTCCCATTTAATTTCTTATACCGACCCATGATGTATTAAAACTGCTATAAGGAAAAGTCATGATGCGGAAGGGATAACTGCAAAATGTCTCAGGAAATAGCACAGGCAGACAGAAGGGAAGGGGAGAAGCATTTATATAGCACAAAGAGTAATATATGGCAGACACCACGCTAAGTACTTCATAAATAGTACCTCATTTGATCGTCACAACCCTGTGAAATAGCTGCTGTTGTTATCCCCATTTTTCAGGGGAAGAAACTGAGACGAACAGAGGTTAAGTATCTGGCCCAGGGTTACACAGCTAGTTAAATGTCTAAACCTAGATTTGAATGCCAGTCTTCTTGACTCCAAGCCCAGCACTCTATGGAACATGCCACCTACCTGCCTCTGACATGAAAGTGTCACCCAAACAGATTGTATGAAGTGCAAAGTGGGAGAAATTTTTAACATTTGAAGTAATATGTCATAATGTGTAACATAATTTTTTGAAATGTCAACATTTAGGTTTGTAGGACCACAGAAATTAGATGAAACCTTGAAGCTCTGTTAGTCCAATCCCATCATAAGTTATTTGTGAAGCTACAGGAATTTGGTGAATATCAATACCCAGCCTATATGTTAATTAACTTAGAGGAGATTGTCAATGGTGGATTAATCCATTAGAAAGCTCCTTGAGGGCAGGGACTTTCTTTCATCTCTTTTCATATCCCCAGTTCTTAGCACAGTGTCTAGTACACAGTAGGTGCTAAATAAATGTTTATTAATTATTTGATGTCAGAGTAGTAGGGCCAATAGTTTTGAAATTGGAGTCAGAAGCCTTGCCACTGCTTGATGTCCTCGGGCTGAATTCACTGCTCTAGACTTCAGTTTCCTCATCTTTCCAATAGAGGCAGGGTAGAATAGAAGATCTCCAAGGTCCCTTACAATTCTAACAAAGGACCATGTAGGATGAAGAAAGTATGAATAGGTCGCAACCTGTACCAATGGAAGAAATACCTAAATCAATAAACTCATGGGGGTATTCCTCTGGGTCACTGAAGCTATAGATGTTTTAAGATCACTAATATCTAAGGTTCTCTTTCTCATCCATATTTCCAGGTTTGTTCGTCTGGTGCTTTGATTTCATTGGTGAGAGGAACTCCCATTGTGAAAACTCTTTCCACCAACATATATCACCGACTTATCTGTAATTCCCAGTCTTAAAGAGTTGCCTGGGATGCTGAAGGGCTCAGGAAGTAGCTCTGGGTCACACAGCTAGCTAGCAAGTCATAGGCAGGGCCTAAACCTAGGTATTTCTGTTTCCAAGGCAAGCACTTTATCCACTCTGCCATGTTACCTGCCTCTCTTTGTTGACATGGGGTTACTAAAATTCAAATCTAGACTAAAGGACAAGAGAGTGGAGTCCAACACAGCTTCTCTTGTCTATGTGAAAATAGGAAGGGGAGTTAAATCATAGGTTAGATATGCAGGTGCTTCAAAGACCTTCTAAATTATTGTTATTTTAGGTGCATGTGGGATAATTTGGAAAAGAAGGGTGACTATCCTGTCTATATGATTTCCTATGTTTAGTGGCAAATACCCCTCTAACAGAGTGATTTTGTGGTTAGTCGGCATCCATAGTAAGAAAGGGAAAATGGAACCCACACAAAAACTTACATATCCAAATGAAATCTATTGAAGGCTATCCTTTATAGCCAACAGAAACCTCAGGAGGACTGAAAATAGGGACTGCTACAGGTTTTCAAGTCTTTATCTGAAGGTGGGCCTCCACTAGCTTCCTGGATACTTCCTGTGGCATCCTATCAGCTCTTGTTGAAGGGAGGTAAGGAGCGACACCAAATGTGGCTTCCCACTTTTCCCTTTTTATACCAGCAAAGTCCCATTTCTGAGATGTCAGTGATAGTCCTCTGGTTTATCAGTTCCCAGGAGACACTAGAACAGTGACCAGTAGGGAATCAAGGTGTTGTTTATTCCCTTCACTCCCAGATCCACACTTTGGGATCTTGGGACATTGGTAGTGAGGTGAAGGAGGAAGAAATGAAGAGGAAGAGAGTCAGAACCAATGACTGACTTTGCAGAGTTATTGAGCCTGTTCTCATAGAGTTCAAAGTCAGTTTTCATTGTCGTGTCAGGCCTCTTGGAAACACTCATCTGTAAATTTCTCAGAGCCTAGGGATTCACCTCAACACATAGATGGTCTTTAGTTCATAAAAGACCTCACGGAAAAACAAAAACCCAAGGTACTATTGGGTTTGTCCATTGCCCCGATTTCTGATGTTGCTCTACTGTCCCAAAATAGTCTCCAGGCTCTAAAGATTTATCCTATAGATTCATTCAGGGTCTTTTGTTCAGTATTTGGCAGATTGGGTTGCCTTTCATTTTCAGATGGGACACTAGGCAGTTCCTAGAGACCCAAAGAAGACCAAACATATCTTCATCAATGCAATAGCATCCCCTTTGGTTTACCAGGCCTCTGGCAGTGCAAGCACTAGAACTCATCATTACTTTGTTTTGCTTAGACTATTAAAATATTGATAACCATTCATCAACTAGCAGATCTCCCCAAATATACTTTGTCACAAAGGATAGGAGGGTAAAAAAAACATTCTAATGTGAAGTCCAGGAATAAGCAGAAGCATGGATAACTTCAAAATAAATTTATTGGAGCAAGGAGAAGAGCCGAAGGACTGTCCGTACAAATCTACAGAATTGTAAACAAATTAACCTCTTACATAAACATTTAAAGGCTGGAAACTTGGGGAGAGTTTTAACCAGAGGCGGCTCTAAATCAGTATCTGAGACAAGAGATTTGCTCCAGAGCAAGTGAATACTTTCCTGCTTACCCTCAATTACCAAAAAGCAGCTAAGGATGTTTTAGGAAATGGAATAACTCAGAGACCAGCTAATGTAACTCTGTCAAGGTTTCAGCAAAATTACTGCAATGAGAGGGGACCTTACTTGGGCCTAAACAGATCTTCCAATTTTTAAAGATAACCCGTGTCGTTTAAAAAAAAAATAAGACACTTGCATCCGGGTTATGAAATCTATGAAATAAATGCAAAGAATCAATGTCCAGAAGCCCAGTTATGATAGTTACTTGTCAATAACTCTAAAATAGATAATTTTGTATTAAAACCTCCTCAAATTTGAGATTGCTTAATGTTAGAATATAGCCTTTCGACTTAAAAATGTTAAATGTGCTAAGTGGTTGTTTTGCAAATAATTGGATCCCACTTATAAAATCAAGGTGTATGTGCAAATTAGAAAGTATGTTTAAAAAGACAACAGAGATTCAGTCAAATGAGTGGGTTATGACAGGATTTTAGTTCAAAGTGAGAACTGTACCAGCAAGACAAGCAAAAAATAGGAAACACTTCATCCTGCTTTCTCCTCACTCTGAGAATTTCTCACTATTCCTCCACTATGGTAGTTCCTCCACTAAACTATGGTAGTTTAACCAGATGCATTGTAGAAAAAGAAATGAGGACAGTGTTAAGAATTCTCTCAAATACTCAAATGAAGCCACAATCCACCTCTGCTTGACCAGTCGGTGCCACTCACCTCTATTTCCTTCCCAAAGTTTGCCACAGGGCATCCATCCATCCATCCATCCATCCATCCATCCATCCATCCATCCAACCATCCAACCATTATGCTGGAAGACTTCCTTACTTTATCTCAACATCATGAAGATACTGATGGAGCACTCTAGCCATCCACTCACTCTCATAACATCCTGTCTCCTCTTTCTGTCAAATAATTCTTTGATAATTTCTTTTACTCCTGTTCTCGCTCGAGAGTTCTTTGCCTGCTCAAACCAGCCATGTTCCTTTTGATTGCCCTGTCTATGATGTTGTCTTTAGTTCTTCTGGGGCACTGGTGTTCCAAATTTGGTAAAATGTATTTTTAAAATGAGACCTTTGCTCTTATGGGAAAGTTGGAGCCAGTCAAAATGCTTTGCAGTTTCCTGAAAATAAGCAAACAAAAAAAAAACCTGCAAGCAATCCAGCCCTGAATCCTCCTTGGTTTTCCTCTGCATTGTCTGTTTCCATTGTGTATACTATGTGTAGTTCTATAGACTGTTCTTTCAGATGCATGTTGAAATTTGGGTAATAGAAATTCTTCATCCACTTGGCCTATTGTATACAGAGAGGTCAAATTTCTTTGAGTGAGTACAGATCTCTTTCAGAAATCTCTACAGTGTCTTTGAGTCTGATGTAGTTGACACAATGTCATCGGCAAACAGAAGAATCTAGAGGATATAACCAAGTCTAGGGAATTTCTCTTGATCCTGGACTCTATACTAGATCTTTTCCACTGGAGTATTTACTATTCCAGTGTGTGTGTATGAGTGTGTATACACACATATACTTATACACACATATGCATATATATACCTATATATATATATAACACACATATATATTATTATGATTATTATTAGCAGAGGGTCATTAAATAGGCTTATTTCTCTTGTTGGGGTTAGAATGTGAAAACATAATTACTACTAAACTTTGCCTTTTTTTTCCTATGGTTTTTCACTTCAGTAGTGCCTTACCATATCCCTAGGACTTTTTAAGGTGTTTATGAGAATTAACTAATAACTGTTTCCTTAACTCTACAGTAAAGGGGTTACATTAGATGATCTCAGAGATGCCTTCTAGTTCTAAATCCCATTATCCTATGACTGCGTGTCACATCAATCAAATAAAAATGCTTAAAGGTAATTTTAGTAACAATATACTTACTTGAGCCCTTTTCTTCTTCTGTTCCTTTATGTGATGAATTGATTTTGAGATTTTTTTTTAAAAAACTAGAGCAAGAATCAGCTTGGTTTAGGAAAACTGTATGAACTTGGAGTTAGTGGAGTTAGTTAACCACCCACTCACTGCCCATGTGACTTTGAACAATTCATTTGACTTCTCTGGGTTTCTGATTCCTTATTTGTAAAAGGAGGAGGTTGGTCCAGCTTTAAGTCTTGGGAACCCATTCAAAATGTGGGGGTTATTGACAATCAAGATTGACTCCTATTGAGAAATGATACAGAAATCCCCATTCCTTTTATCAGTGATGGGTTGGTAAATGTGTTGTTATTCAGTTGTTTCTGACCCTTCATGACCTTATTTGGGGTTTTCTTGGCAAAGGTACTGAAGTAATTTGCCATTTCCTTCTCCGGCTCCCTTTACAGATGAGGAAATTGAGGTAAACAGGGTTAAGTGACTTGCCCAAGGTCACAGTCAGTGTTTAACAACTGCCTGCAGGTGGAGTGAGAATGGAGGGAATGTACTACCTTTAAATTTAATTCGCATTATTAGCTTTTTTCCCATCACTTTCTTAAGTCTAGATAATAAACAAAACTATAAATCAAGCACTGATTTGTAGGCTTTGCTGATTTTGAAAGTGTGAATACTCACACTAAAAATTTAACAGGCTTTTCTGAACTAGTGTAAACTGGCTTTAGCATATCACTGTATGACATAACGCTCCTTTAAGTGTTTTTTGAAGAATTTTACTACTATGCAATAGCAAAATATTAAATAATAATAGTAAATAGAAGAGTAAAATAGTAAATAGAAAAATATTGGTGGGGAGGAAAAGAGAGGTAGTCTCTAATGAAAAGTGATTTCATTGGGGCAGCTAGGTGGTGCACCGGCCCTGGAATCAGGAGGACCTAAGTTCAAATCCAGACTCAGACACTTGTCATGCTTACTAGCCATGTGACCTTGGGCAAGTCACTTAACCCCAATTGCCTTGTCTTCCCCCCCTCCAAAAAAAGAGAAAAAAAGAAAAGTGATTTTGTTGATGTAGGGAACTCTCAAAGACTGAATGCCCTCCAGAATGCAGATTAGCAACTCTTCTTCAATTTATGCTTTCAGGGAGTTGCCTCAGACACTTACCGTTTAAGTGATTTGCCCAAGGTCATAACAACCAATATGTATCAGAGACAAAACTTGAACCCAGGTTTTCCTGGCTCCAAAGCTGGCTCTTTGTCATTATCTGAGTAAGAGGCTGGGGAGAGAAATGGAGGTTATGTTAGTGAGCAAAAAAAGAGTTAACTAAGATTAAATTTCTTAGTTGTTAATCCTGGGCTTACAAGGCAAATCTACAGAATGATAATAACAAAGGAAGAGGAGAATAAGGGACAGGAAAAGGAGAAAGAAGAGGAGGAGGAGGAAATAAGGAATGAAAGGGGAAAAAGGATAATTAAAAGGGAAAAAGAAACTGTTGACCCCATTTTATTGATGGGGAAAATGAAGCTCAGAGAAAGGATTCACTCTTGTTTATGGAAAGAGCCCTGGGACCTTTGCTATGGTGGGGCCAGGGAGGGATGTGTAAGTGGCAAGAAAGCAGGGCAAAAATCATTGTCAACCCTTCCCTCCTACAGTATTGCTTAAGGAAGCTTAAGTCCCATCTTCTATAAGAAGGCCTTTCCCAGTCCTCCTTCAGTGCCATTCCCTGAAAATTATCTCTAATGTATTCTTTTGTACACAGTTGTTTGCATGTTGTCTCTTTAGGTTGGACTGTGAGTTCCTTGAGGCAACTTGTATTATTGTATTGTATTATTAGCCCAGTGCCTGGCACATAGTAAGCACTTAATAAATGTTTGTTGACTTGAAGGATTTCCTAAAACTTTTAGTGCTTCCCTCTCAAAATTCCTTTGAATTTATTTTGTATTTTTTGTCCACAGCTATATGGTGGCAGTGGATAGAGCGCCAGTCCTGAAGTCAGGAAGATGAGTCTTCCTGAGTTCAAATCCAACTTCAGACACTTACTAGCTATGTGACTTTGGCCAAGTCACCTGGCCCTGTCTGCCTCAGTTTCCTCATCTGTAAAATGAACTGGAGAAAGAAGTGGCAAGCCACTCCAATATCTCTGCCAAAAAAACAAATAGAGTCATGAAGAGTCGGACATGACTGAAACAGCCGAACGACAATATGTGTACGTGTTTTCTGCCTCTAATAGATTGTAAATTACTTGAGGGCAGGGACTGTTTCATGTTTCTTTCTGTTTCCCAAGCAATTAGCACAATGCCAATCACATAAAAGGTGCTTAATAGGTGTGCTTTGGTTGACTGAAAAAAAGCTAATATAATCTTAGGCCATACTAAAATAAGTTCAATTACAGAAAAAGGGAATTTCTATTCCTTATGTATTCATTTGACATGCAAACAGTCATGTTCAGCTGTGGACAAATATTGACAAATTGGAGTGAGTGAATGAGTCCAAAGAAAGGTGACTAAGAGAATAAGGGGGCCAGAAACTCTGCCACTTGAGGACTGGTTGAAGAAATAAATGATATTTTAATAGATGCAGCTAGGTGGAACAATGGCTTATGCATGGGGAACCTGTGGCCTCAGGGCCGCCTACGGCCCTCTAGGTCCTCAAGTGTGCCCCTTTGACTGAATCCAAACTTCACAGAACAAATCTCCTTAATAAAAGAATTTGTTCTATACAACTTGGACTCAGTCAAAGGGCTGTACCCAGGGACCTAGAAGGCCACATAAGGGTAGTGGACCTGGAGTCAGGAAGATGAGTTCAAAATAGGCTCAGGCACTTAATTAAAAAAAACCCTGGATTACAGTGAGCCTCAGTCTGCCTTAGTTTCTTCATCTGTAAAATGCGGATAATAATAGCACCTATCACCCAGAATTATTGTGAGAATAAAACGAGGTATTTGTAAGGCACTTTACGAATCATAAAGAGCTCTATAAATGCTAAGAATTAGGAGAAACCTTAGGGAATACGATAGCTCTTTTTAAAGCATTTTAAGGACTGTCATGCTAAAGAAATATATGATTTATTTTGCTTAGCTCCAAAGGTCTCTGGTCAGTCATTTTTAGACCATTGTGTTCAGTTCTGGGCAGGATATTTTAGAAAGGACATGTGACAAACTGGAGCATGTCCAGAGCAGCACAAGCACAAGTTGCTAAGACAACTGGAGACCTTCGAGCCATACAAGGCTGGGAGGAATTCGGCATGTTTATCCTTGAGGATACTCAGGGACGGCGTGACAGCGGCCTTCAAATATCCGAATGGCTTATCATGTGGAATAGCAGTTAGTTCTGAATAGACCCAGAGGGTATAACAAGAAGGGTTTTTTTTTGGTGATTTTGGCTAAATATAAGAAAACTTTCCTAGCGATTACAGCTGTCCAAAAATAGAATGAATGGAGCGGACTTGACCTGTAATCAATTCTACCACACCAGAAGTCTTCAAGCAGAAGTGAGGATGACCGCTTATCAGTGAAGTTGTAGAAGCACTCTACTCTGTTGAATGAAAAGACCTCTGGGGTCAATTCCAACCAGATTCTATTACCGCTTCTCACTTGGCAGAAGTTGGTTTGAATCTCTGGAAGTTCTTTCTGTATTTTACCCCTACACTAGTCTGTCTTGTTCTGATTGGTCTATCTAAATTAAATTTCCTAGCCAGACTGTAATTGTTGGCTCCGTCATGAGGTTGTTCCCTTTGTCTCTTTTCATAGGCTTAGAATTGCATTTCGTTCTCTCTTGAGGCCATCTGCCCCTTGGGTCATATGGTCTAGGATGCAATGTTCACCTCTCCTGAGTCTGCATCATAATGCTTCTCCTCAATAAACAATTAGAAAAATTCCTTAACCATATAATTTACCCACTAATCAGGTTAAGGTCTGGATTTTGTTTCCTCACTTAGCTAATCTGTGAATTCCTAACTGGAATAAGCAGACAACAGTCATAGCTTGAAGGATTTTAATGAAATACTGAAGGCCCCAAATGTACAAAAACTAAAGAGTTTTGTCATGTAGAAAATTTAGCTAGGTGTGTCAAAGAAAAGGCTCCAAAAATATACAGCATACATTGAAACTAGCTCAAGCTTTGTATGAAAATCAGTAAAAGATTAATGCTAATTCACCTAGATTTTATATTTATTGTAATCTTGATCTAAATCAGGGGTTCTTAATTGTTTTTGTATCATGGACACTGTTGGCAGTCTGGTGAAGTCTATGGACTACTTCTTGCAATGATGTTTTTAAATGCAAAAAATACAAAGAATTATTTTTAAAAAGTTACACTGAAATAATCAGAATATATTTTCAAAAAAACCCCAAAGTCACAGACCCTAAGAACCTCTGCTATAAATTGTATAGGCATAAAATACAGTACTAAAGTACAATTCATTTTGAGTTTAAATGAAAAGTTCTATTTTTTTTTTCTTTGCAGAGGGGAAGGCAGGGCAATTGGGGTTGTGACTTGCCCAAGGTCACACAGCTAGTACATGGGTCAAGTGTCTGAAGCCGAATTTGAACTCAGATCCTCCTGACTCCAGGGCTGGTGCTCTACTCACTGCATCACCTAGTTGTTCCAAGTTCTATTCTTTTTAAAGAAAAAGTATAATTTGAATTTGTTACTTTAAGTTCAAAGAAGATGGCAGAGTAAGAAATCACAAAGGAAAAGCCTATATCCTTTCCTATAAACACAGCATCAGAAATACCAAAATGAAGTAAAACTACCAGAAATTCTCAAAATATTGTTTTAAAAAAACTCAAATGAGCAAATCAAAGAGGAGGGGAAAATATCATGGAATAAAAGAAGGCAGAGGAAAAACATCACAAGAAAAATATGCAGAAGCACCAACTGAAATACCAGAACAAAAAATTGGCTTTTATCAAGACACAATAAAATGAACAAACATAGGGAAGAAATTAAAGGAAATCATCAAAAGTATCATAAAATATAATACAGAAGGAGATGAGTGTGACTAAGGAGTCTTGGGACCAGATGAGAATGAAATCTAATAGGTTAGAAACAGACTTTAAAACTACAGACAAAATATTTTTGTTGAAAGATAGAATAATAGAAAGAACAGGAAAAATGGGAAAATAAACCCCCCAAATTCCTTACCTGGAAAAAAAATTTGGAAACAAGGAAGACAAAAGTGAAAGATTTGGAGAAGAAAGAAAGTTTAAGAATTAATTAGATTACCAAATACTCTGAAAAAGAAAGAAATCTGATAACCATATTTTGGGAAACTGTAGCAGAACATTTCCAAGAAATATTGTAAACACATGACTCATGTGAAAATATATGTAATAGGAATGTGTATATATAGAGAGCCTATATTGAATTGCAAGCCATCTTGGGGAGGGAAAGGAGGTGGAGCAAATTTAAAACTTATGAAAATGAATGTTAAAAACTAAAAATTAATTAATTAAATGAAATTATTTAAAAAAAGAAATATTGTAAACAAGAGGTATTTTAACATTGACATCATCATCATGATCACTATTCTCTTCCTCCTCATCCTCCTCTTCAAGCTTCAAGGCTACAATGACAAGAACACGAGGCCCCTTGCTAGACCCCAGATCTGGGAGCAATTTCAAGCCCAAGTGTTCCAGGTCTGGACCACAACTTCCTTGTTTGCCACAGTCTGGGCTAATATAGTAAGAGTGTGGGAAGTTAACCCACACCTTCCCAGTTTCTGGCCCAGAACACTCCTCCCTGTGATATCTGGATGTCAATATCATAGGGAAACAGGGTCACAAAAGTCAGCTTAATAGCTCAACGATCACTTCCTCAAACTGGCAACAAGGGGAAAGGGAAAGAAACAAGCATTTATTAAGCACTTACTGTGTGTAAAGAACTGCACGAAGTGCTTCGTAAATATTGTCCCATGTGATCCTCACAACAACCCTGGGAGGTAGGTGCTATTATTATCCCCATCTTACAGATGAGGAAACTGAGTAACTTGCCCAGGGCCACACAGGTAGGTGATATTAAACTTGTAACTTGTTCAGGGCCACATAGGTAGGTGATGTTAAATGAGTAACTTGCCCAGGGCCACACAGGTAGGTGATATTAAACTTGTAACTTGCCCAGGGCCACACCGATAGGTGAAATTAAACTGAGTAACTTGCCCAGGGCCACACAGGTAGGTGATATTAAACTTGTAACTTGTTCAGGGCCACATAGGTAGGTAATATTAAACTGAGTAACTTGCCCAGGGCCACACAGGTAGGTGATATTAAATGAGTAACTTGCCCAGGGCCACACAGGTA
>CM053627.1:99961684-99974175 GCA_028646595.1 Phalanger gymnotis | reverse complement strand
CACACAGGTAGGTGATATTAAACTTGTAACTTGCCCAGGGCCACATAGGTAGGTGATATTAAATGAGTAACTTGCCCAGGGCCACATAGGTAGGTGATATTATTATCCTCATTTTATAGATGAGGAAATTGAGGCTGACAGGTTAAATGATTTGCCCAGGGTCTGAGATGGATTTGAACTCAGATCTTCCTGGCTCCAGGCCAAGTGTTCTATCCACTGTACCATCTGGCCACCTCAGAGCTAAGAGGACATCATCGAGTAAACAAAATGGGTCCACGTGGCTCTCCTCCCATCGTTAGTCCATTCATTGGCTAGGATTCATGCTGTTTCTGGACACACAGCTGCCCCAAAGCTGCCTGGGTCCTCACTGGGGCCACTTCTGGCACTCAACCCCCACTGAGACCCAAGGCTGCTTCCAGCTCAGTCAGCCCACGCTGTACCCAGGGCTTCTCTGTGACCAGCGAGGATGCAAGGTATTGTCCCTGGGAAGGATAAGTTCTTCAAGCTAGATTCCCACTGTCCTCTCCCTTGTCTCGCTGCTGGCAAGCTTTAAAGCTATTTGTTGAAGACTGGATGTCACTGCCAAGGGCATTGTCTCACTGCAGCTGATGCTGTCAGGGCCAGGCCAATACTGTTTTCCAATTATCCTGCTGCTACCACATGTTGTCTCTGCTTCCTGAGCTATTACCCAGTGGGCCAGATCACTGCCGTTCCTGTCATCTCGCTGCTGCTAGCAGTGTCCAAATGTCACTGTCCTCATCATTGTCTGAGCCGCTACCCAAGGACCAGGGAACTACTACCCCTCCCCTCTACAGCTCTTTCAGAGATAATCAACTACACCAGATACTATCCTTGCTGCCAGTTGTGGGGATCCACACCAAAGTATGTGCAAAGAGAAGCAATTTATGCCTCTGGTATTGCAGGGCTGCTAATACCCTCACACTGTTACCATTGACCTTGGTCTTGCCAAGTCTGCTGGATGCTAAGCCACTCACTAAATGCTGGTAAACACTGCTCCAGGAGAAGCCACTTGACTGCTTAGCTATAGTCACCCCATGCTTCTGGCTTGGCTGACATCCTAACCTAGGGTACAACTTTAAATTTTCTGAAAGAAATGGATCCCACATCCTAGGACCAGGAGTCTTGGCTCAAGGGCTGCTAGCTCTCAAGCAGGCTCCTGATTCCAAGTATCAGACTCTAGACACCTCTCACCAACTGACTGAACTCTGCCTCTGGACTCCTGTTCTACCAGATGCTACCATGTGCCTCTAATGCAAGACGTCACTGATGAAGGGGAAGAGAAAAATATTCTCCTCTCCTTGTTGCACTCTGCTAGAACTGCACCTAGAAACTTGCTGTCTCATATCTGTGGCTCTTCAGGTAGCAGGGATGGCTCTAGTGGTATGCTGATAAATGTTCAACAACCATCTCTCCAGAAAACATAGGCATAATTTAATCTTCATTATTAATGCTTTTCTGCATCACTTTCTTAAGTCTAGACAATCAGTGTGTTCAGTCCTGTCTAACTCTTCATGACTTCAGTGGGGTTTTCTTGGCAGAGATATGGGAATGGTTTGCCATTTCCTTCTCTAGTTCCATTTTACAGATGAGGAAACTGAGGCAAACTGAGTTAAGTGACTTGCTCAGAGTTACATAGCTAGGAAGTGTCTGAGGCCAGATTTGAACACAGGAAGATGAGTCTTCCTGACTTCAGGTCCAGCACTCTACCCAGTGTGCCATCTACCTACCCAGTTGAGGAACCAATAAATCAAGCCCTGATTCACAGCTTACTCTTTTCCAAGTAAATGCTCAAACCAAAAATTTAACACTTGGCACTTGGGAGCCAATTCAAGCCTACTCCAGCATACCTCTGGTTGGCTCCTTAGATTTATAATCAGTTTCTCCTTTTTATTATTAATAGTGATAAAAGGAGTGGCATGGGTTTAAAGTGTAACAAAAATGATTTAGATTAGCTATCAAGAAGGATATGTCTTGTATATCCTATATCAGATTGCATGCTGTCTTGGGGAGGAAGGAGGGGAGGGAAGGGTAAAAATTTAGAACTCAAAATCTCATAAAAGTGAATGTTGAAAACTAAAAATAAATAATTTTTTTTAATAAAAAGTCAGAAGGAGGAGGAGGAGGATATGTCAGACAGAAAAACATTTCCTAAGAATCAGTGAACATCAGAAGAGGTCACAGAGGAAGTTTTTGGAATTTCCTACCTGGGAGAACATGAGGTGGAAAGATAACAGAAACACTCATCTATTGGCAGTGGGTTATATAAGTCCGTTTTTGCTGCTGACAGCTAGGCAAGATGATCCTCTCAAGTATTTCTGTGATTCTGCAGCTGCAAGATGATTTAAACAGATGGTCTGCATATAACCACACCAACAGAAGAACTGGCCAGGCTCAGGAACGTAAACTTAAGAGATTGATGAAGAAGTAGATATCAGTATAGAGAAAGAAACATCAGAGTGGAATTCTACCCTCCCTGACCTCAGAGTTTACATTTCCGTTACGGGCAATAACATTTCTTCTTTTTAAGATTTTGCTGCATCAAGAGTAGAAAGCAATGACTGCTTCCTTCAACTAACACTCCTTTCTAGCAAGTTACGGCCCAGTTTGGGCAAGGAGTGGGGCAATTAGAGAAGAAACAAAATAAGGGTTTCATTATTCACTGTACTCGGCTGGTCACTTGGGATTTATTTTGAGAGAGTTGAAGACCAAATTATGACTTCATATAGGCTCACAGGCTCTAGAAATAGAAGGAGACTTAGAGACATCTAGTCCAACCCACTAATTTTTGCAGTTGACAAAACTGAGGTACTGAGAGGAAAAATTGTTTGCCTAAGAAAATAACAGCTAGCAAGAGACCAAGCAACAGACCTGGAACCGATCGATGGAAGATCCTCAGGAAGTTAGTCAATAAGAATGTATTAAGTGCTTACTACTTGTGAGGCCCTGGAATACAAATTATAAGCAAAAAGAAAGACAGTCTCTGCCCTGAAGGAGCTTATGTTCTAATGGGGAAGGCAACACATCAAAGAAAGCTAAAATGCAAGGTGGGGGAGGCAGGGAGGCCCTCCTTGCCAAGGAATCCTGGAGAAATTCAGGAGAACTGCAGCCTGGTAGAAAATGAAGAGGTGGCTTGCCTGCACACTCTCCTTAAAAGGAGGTTCTGGGAGGAAATCGTCCAATGGGAGGGAGGGGGTCCAGGTTTCAGTTGTGAGCTCCAGGGCTGAAATAATCTTCTGGGGCATGGCAGAGAATTCCAGGGAAGTGCAGCCTGGTAGGAAATGAGCAGAAGAAGATCCATTGTTCTTTCTACTGTGTCTGACAGATTCCTCAGTTCCAAAGATTTTTTCTTCGTCCTCTTTCTTCATTACTTCCCTGTGATCTTTAACACTTTTGATCATTCCTTCTTCTTTCCTTTCTTTACTGACTCCTCTTCCTGACCCCTAACTGTGGTCATTCTCCTCAACACTCTTCCCCTCTACATTCCTTCCTTTGGCAAAGATGCATTCTCAATTTCAACTAATCCCTCTAGGCTGATGATTCTTAAACTTATTTCTATCCTAAACTCCGGTCCTGAATTTGGCTCCAGTCTTATGTAACACAACTACCGGCCAGGGACAGAGCTAAAGACGTGAAGGGGGAAAACACTTTGAATAGCTAAACTTCTTGGGATTTGAAGTTGGCAAATTTGCTGACTCAAGAAGTATTGCCTTATATCTTGCCCTACAGGAAAATAGAAGGGAAGGGGATGGTGATAGAAGAAAGGGCAGATTGGGGGAAGGGGAATCATAATGCACACCATCTTGGGGTGGGTGGAGGAGAGAGATGGGGAGAAAATTTGGAACTCAAAATCTTGTGGATGTGAATGTTGAAAATTAAAAATAAACTAATAAATAAAAAGAGAAAAAAACTAATATAAATATATTGTACATATTATATATATTATATAAATATTATATATATATATAAATAAAAAATAAAAAGAGGAAAAAAACAAAAAGAAATGTTGAGTAGAGCGACTTCAGAAAAACCTGGAACGACTTCTACAAACTGAAGCAAAGTGAATCGAGCCAAATCAGAAGAACATTGTACATATGCAATATTGTACGATGATCAACTATGAATGACTCAGCTATTCTCAGAAATACAATGATCCAAGACAATTCCAAAGGACTTATGATGACAAATGCTAACACATCCAGAGAAACAAGTGATAGAGTCTGAACGCAGATCAAATCACACTATTTTTCACTTTTCTTGTCTATATCTTCACAACATGACTAATATGGAAATATGTTTTGCATGATTACACATGTATAACCTATATCAAATTGCTTGCTCTCTCAGGGAGATGGGAGGGGAGGGACAGACATAAAGAATTTGGGACTCAAATTTTTTTAAATTAAATGTTAAAAACTGTTTTTACATGTAATTTGGAAAAAACAAAATATCATTTTAAAAAAAGAAGCATTGCCTTAGTCCAGAGGATGCTAAATTTGTATTTCTAATTGCTATATGACATCTGTATTTGTGAGTCCCAATTTTACCTTGATATCAACAGTCTAAACCTGAAACTCATCATCTTCCCATCAAAACTAGTTCCTCTGGGTTCAAAATTTCAAAGTCAACTGTATTAACACATTTCTAATGAACTACTAAAACTTGTTGGGTTTTTTCCCTTAGAAATAAATGTCTGTGACATTATCTTCTTCATAGGATCATAGACTTCTAGCTGGTGGAATCTTCAAGACTATTTAGTACATCCTCAGTTGATGAAGAAATTGAGGCCTGGGAGGTAAACTAATTTGCTTCATGTCACAGACAGAGAAAGTAACAGAATCAGGATTTGAAACTAAAGCCCATGTCTCTAATATACCACACTGTCTTTGTTTTTGACCTCACTGCTACCACTGTAATCTAAAGTCCCATCACCTTAGGCCTAGAGTACTCTAATAACCTCATAAATGGCTTTCTTGGGTTACTGTCTCTTTACCATTCCAACCTCCCATGCCACAGCCAGATTCACCTTCCTAAACAATGATTTCATCATGTTACCCACCCCCCCCCCAAAACTCATAGGATGTACTATGGAGTTGAGAAGCACCTCAACATTATCTTGTGTAACTTGAAAAATGAATTCTGTCTGTAATACCCTGGGTTTCAATTAAGTCATCAAACCTCGGCTTAAAGATCCTAAGGGAGGTAGAACAGACATCCTGTTGAATTTTTAGTTAATTTATTTTCCTTTCATTTAAAAATTTATTTCTCTCCTCCTTACCTTTTCCCCCCAAATTAAAAAAAATGTAATACACATAGTTAAGCAAAACTAATTCCGAATCTGAGCTCATCACCTCTCTATCAGGAGGTAGAGAACATGTTTCATCATAGGTCTTCTGTAACCATGATTGCTTATAATGAAAATTAGGCTGATTCAGTGACCCATTGTTCTCAAACCAACCAGTGTTGGGGGGAGGCATCACCCAGTCTTCAGCTTTTGTATTACTTGATATTTGTCAAGTAGTAAGTCACCCCCTACCTGTTTGTACCTGGAAATTGTCACGTACTTGTTACCTTGGGGAGAAACTTCAATGGTTCATCCTCTTTTGCTGATACAGACCTATCTGAATTATCAAAGTTATCAATAAAAGCTAGCTTCATATTGAAGCCATTGCTGATCCCCAGTGATCAGCCCATCAGCGTGTTACCACCTTGATGTAGTTAATAAACACCTTTTAATTCTCTGTCGTGAGTTTTACCTCATTAATGTGTCTCCTCCTTTCTTCTTGTTGTTCAGTCATTTCAGTTTTGTCTGAATCTTCATGGCCCCATTTGGGATTTTCTTGGCAAAGATTCTAGAGTGGTTTGACATTTCCTTCTCCAGATCATTTTGCAGATGAGGAAACTGAGGCAAACAGGGTTAAGTGACTTGCCCGGGGTCACACAGATAGTAACTATCTGAGGCAAGACTTGAGTCTTCCTGAGTCCAGACAGAGTGCTTTAAATTCAGGTCTTCCTGACTCCAGGCCCAGGATCTAGCCACTGTGCCACCTGGCTGCCCCATATACTCCTTCCCATTCCCATTCAATAATCACCGCAATACACACATTTAGCTTTTCAAAAATTTTATTATGACATTGCTCTCTCTTGTTCCTCCTATCTTATGTAGCCTTTTTGTTCTCCTTTCATAATTTCATACTTCACATCATGAATTCACAACATGAATTCACACCACGATCCCTAACTGAGGATGCACCTACAGGCTCTGCTGTTGACCTGCCAGTCTATATAATCCAGCTACAATCTTTTTCCTGAGCTCCAGGCCTGCATCACCAAGTGCCAATTAAGCATTTCAAACTGGGTGTCTTGTAGCCACCTCAAACTCGCCATGTCCAAAATAGAGCTCATTATCTCTGGTTACCTGCCGGATGGCAAACATATCCCTCTTTTTAGCTTCCCCCTTTCTGATGAGAATGCCATCTTCCTTCCATTCACCTACATTTGTGATTTTAATGTCATCCTCAAGTCCTCATTCTCACTCCATATACCCAATTTGTCAAACAACCGCCTCCTGAACTCTTGTCACATCCTTACCCTTTCCTCCACTCATGTAGGAACCACCTTCATTCAGTCCTTCATGTCTTCTCAAATAGCCACCTACTCAGCCTCCTACCTCAAGCCTTTCTTCTCTCCAATCAAATCTTCAGACTGCTGCCAAAATAATTTTCCTAAGATTTAAATCTAATCATGCAATAAATTCCAAAGCCTTGCTTTTACCTCTGGGATTGAATATAATCCTTGGTCTGACATTTTAAAAATTTTATTAAATATTTTTTCCAATTACATATAAACATTTTAAATATTCATTTTTTTAAAAAATTTGAGTTCCAAATTCCCTTCCTCTCTCTTTGCTTCCCCTCCCCACTTCATTAAGAAGGCAAACAATTTGATATAGGTTACACATGCTCAGTCATGCAAAACGTATTTCCATATTAGTCATCATGAAAGAAAATACAGCTTTGTCTGACCTTTAAAGCTCATCATGACCTGTCCCCAGTCTACTTTTTCATCCTCATTATACATTACTATTCTTCATGCATGCTACACTCTAGCCAAAGTGACCTTCTTGCTGTCCCTCATACATGGCACTTTATCAACTATCTCCATGTCTTTTCACGGGCTCTCTCTTTATGCTTGGAATTCATTCCCTCCTCACCTCTGTCTCTTAGAATTCCTAGTTTCCTTCAAAGCTCAGTTCAAGCAGAAAATTCTACATGAAGCCTTTCCTATCTATGCACTTGTTCATACTTTTCCCACAAAATCACCTTTTATCTATGTTGCAACCACATAACTATACCTATATCTATCTATCTATCTATCTATCTATCTATCTATCTATCTATCTATCTATCTATCTATCTATCTATCTATCTATCTGATGTCTCCCTCAACTATATTGCAAGTTCCTTGAGGGCAAGAACTATTTTATTTTTATCTTTTTATTTCTAGCACCTAGCACATAATGAGTAATTGACAAATGTTTTTTGATTGAAAAGAGTGCAGATGGGAAAAGCATCAGTCTTCTATGTACCTTTAGTCCATGCTGGAGGGAGATAATTGTGACAGTACTGATAGATTAATTCCCACAGTATCTGAAGAAGCAGTACATACTAAAGGCCATAACAAAATAGAAAATAACTTAGTCAAAAAAGGCAACCAAGAGGACTTTAATAACAACTGATCTGTATGCTTCCTTTCTCATATATATATATATATACATACATATACACACACACATATACTATTTTTATTAGAATAATCTACTTAGCTTTCTAGGCTAATACCTAATACTAGAGTATTAGAAGAGCACATAAAGCAAGATATATCTTATAGTAGACTACATCTTTACCATCACACAACTCAGTGAAAAATAGAGAGAACACAAGATGTCACTGTGCTTACTGATTTTGTGTCCATTAAAAAAAGCATTTGACACAATGTCACCTTTTAAAGTCTCTCATCCACAAAGTTGTCTCCTATGCACGTATTAAAATCACACAAGATTCTTTGAAATATATAATAAGAGAGAAAACCTTATATGATCGTCCTCTAATCCTTAAAAAATGACATGAATCATAAAGTCTGTGCTTATAAATGTATTCCTTATTTTCAAAGAATCCAAGTTAAAAAGGAATCTCTGTGGGATGGCAAGGTCCTCCAGATGATCACACTGTGCTAAAATATATCAAGCCCTAGAATATCTCAGACTTTCCTAGAAGGAATATGTAATTACTCAAAAGAATTTGGCTGATCACACAAACAGGAAGAAACAGGTAGATAAGGAATGCCTATTGTACAGATTATGCTATATAAAATTAGATAGATAACTATAGAACTTGTCCATGGGGAACATGCGCGCGTGCACACACACACACACATACACACACACACCACCCCGGACAGACACTTCAAATGAACAATGAGCTAGACCCAGAATTATAGAGAAGACAAAAAGCAGACTAAATTGCTTTTGAGAAAGAACGTAAGTCTTTTAATGATCCCAAGTTTCTCTTGGAAACAAAAGCCCATCTTTTAAATAACCATATTCTTCCTGTGCTGTTGTAAGTGTGCAGGTCACAGAACAATACAATTTCCAAAGAATTTAAATGAGGATAAGCCAGAGGGTGATAAAGAGGCATATGGTAGGTGTGACAAAGCTGCAGCACAATACAATTATGAAGGGGAGGAGTAAAAAATATAATCCAACAATTGTATGAGCAAAAAGAGAATAGGTTGTTCACATGGAAAGACAGAGGGATAACTGGTGGACAACACTTATCCTTCACTGGTATCCTCATTATGTCAAGAGAATGTAAGGAAGGCTCCCAGAACACTGGATGGACTCTTTGTGGTGAATTTACGGAATAATATTAATGGAAAACCTGCAGAATGGGAGGCACAGAAGGACTGCAATTTGCATCATTGGAGTAATACTAAAATCAATGTCACTATGGATCATGCACTAGGCTGGACATGAACATAGTGGGAGTGATATCTTGAGCCTCCTCCTGACCACCTCCCTTCCCTAGAAAGTTAAGCTAGAGTTTCTTTGAAAGGTACTGGAACCATCCTCAAGATTTAATTGGCTTGGGTAAAAATATCCGAGATGCATTCATTCCCAGCTCCATTCCTCATTCTCTCGGGTCCTCCATCTCCGTAGCAGCAGCAGCCTTCTCACCCTGGAGTTCTCTTTTCTGATTGAGGAGTCTGTGGCCTGGACCACCATTTTCTGAGGTGCCCAGACCATGCATGCTCATTTCACTCACAGGTCCACTCCTCACTCTGAAGACTTCTCCTTACCACCAGCCCTGTACCTACATAGATATTTCTCTCTCTATCCTCAAATTGTTCAGCTACCTTTTATGTTGTGTCTTTTTCCTCATCAGAATATAAGCTCCTTGAGGGTAAGAATCATCTTTTTGCTTGTATTTGTATCCTTACCTCTTAGCACCATGCCTTTTGCATAGGAAGCGCCTAATAAATGCTTTGTCTATTAAACAACAACCATAGGACAGTTGGGATTGGAGCTCTTCCTTCAGGCCTCTGACCACAGATTAGCAGGATGACCATCACTGATCCAGGAGAACATCTTCTCACTTCAAATGGCCTCCCACAAATCTTCATTGTAACTGTTAGATCTGTAGTGCCTTGTTTCATTCTAATTTGAGTCTTAACAACCAAGAAACCAGTTTGACATCATTGAGAATATAGGAGCTAACATTCTACTTGGGGATACATTTACACATGTAATAGGTTTTTCCCTAACCCTCTCTCTTTTCTCTTTCTGTTCTCTCTGGATCAATTCACTCATCCTAATTTGAACCCATGCTGGCAGATGAGTACTCCTTTAGCTTCCAGTTCTTTGCGAGACATACACACACACACACACAGATAAAGAGAGAGACAGAGAAAGAGAGAGACAGCTGCTACAAATAGTTTTGTATACATGGGTCTGTTTCCTCTGTCTTTGATCTCTTTGGGATATAAACTAGTTGTGATATAGCTGCATCAAAGGTCATGCACAGTTTAGTAACTTTCTGGACATAGATTCGAATTGCTTTCCAGAATGGCTGAACCAATGCATTCATGTACTTGTATTTCCAGGGCCTTTAAACATTTGTCATTTTCCCTTTTTCTTAACCTTGCCAATCTGATGGTTGTGAGGTGAAGTCTCAATGCTTTTCACAAAGCTTTAAAATGCCTTAATTTGCATTTCTGTAATTATTAGTGATTTCAAGGATTTTTAAATATGATTATTGATAGCTTGGACTTCTTTCTTTGAAAACAAACTGTTCAGGGAGTCTATCTGCCAAAACAAACCCAGAGACAATATGAACACAATAACAAAATATTTTTCACACAAATAAAGTCAGATTTAAATACTTTGAAAAATTTCAGTTGCTCGTGGATTGGTCCAAGCTAATATAATAAAAATGACAATTCTACCTAAATTAATTTACTTATTCAGGGCCATGCCAGTCAAACTACCAAAAATTATTTTATAGAGCTAGAAAAAATAATATCAAAATTCATCTGGAAGAACAAAAGGTCCAGAATATCAAGGGAATTAATGAAAAGAAATGCTAGGGAAGATGGCCTAGCCATACCAGATCTTAAATTGTATTATAAAGCAGCTATCATCAAAACCACTTGGTACTGGCTAAGAAATAGAGGGGCAGATCAGTGGAATAGGTTAGGTATACAAGACACAGTACTCCATGATTATAGCAATATACTATTTGATAAACCCAAAGACTCCAGCTTCTGGAATAAGAACTCGCTGTTTGAGAAAACTGGAGAATAGTATAGAAGAAACTGGGCGTAGACCAACATCTGATACCATATAACAGAATAAGGTCCAAAATGGGCACATGATCTAGGTTTAAAGGCTGATACTATACACAAATTAGGGGAGCAAGGAATAGTTTATCTGTCAGGTTTACGGAGAATGGAGGAATTTATGACCAAACAAGAGATAGAGAACATTATAAAATGCAAAATCAATCATTTTCATTACATTAAATTGAAAAGTTTTTGCACAAACAAAGCCAATGCCACCAAGATTAGGAGGGAAGCAGAAAACTGGAAAGAATTTTTACAACTAGTATCTCTGATAAAGGACTCATTTCTTTTTATTTTTTTTTATTTTTAATTATCTTTTTATTTTTAGTTTACAACACTTGGTTCTACATAATTTTGAGTTCCAGATTTTCTTCCCTCCCTCCCCCACTCCCTCCCCAAGATGGCATGGAATCCCACACAACTTCCACGTATAACTTTGCATTGAGTTAATTTGCACACTAGTCAAGTTGTGGAGAAGAATTATGACCAATGGAATGAATCAAGAGAAAGAAGAAACAGAACCAAAAAACCCCCAAAAACAAAAACAAAAGAGACAAAAAGGGGGGGAAAAGATGAGCATGAAGTGTGCCTCAATCTGTATTCATACTTCATAGTTCTTTCTCTGGATGTAGACAGTATCCTCCTTCATGAGTCCTATGGAGTTGTCTTTGTGCATTGTGTTGCTGAGAAGAGAAAAGTCTATCAGGACTAGTCATCATAGAATCCATAAATATCTGTGGTTGTGTATAATGTTCTCCTGGCTTTGCTCCACTCACTCAGCATTATATCATGTAGGTTTCTCCAGATTGTTATGACATCTGTATCATCCCCATTTCTTACAGCACAATAGTATTCCATTACCTTCATACACCATAGATTGTTCAGCCATTCCCCAATTGATGGGCATCCCTTTGATTTCCAATTCTTAGCTACCACAAAAAGAGCTGTTATAAATATTTTTGTACATATGGGTCCTTTTCCCACTTGTGTGATCTCTTTGGGATACAACCCTAGAAGTGGTATTGCTGGGTCAAAGGGTATTTACATTTTTATAGCCATTTGGGCATAGTTCCAAATTGCTCTCCAGAATGGCTGGATCAGTTCACAACTCCACCAGCAATGTAACAATGTTCCAATTTTCCCACATCCTCTCCAGCATTTATCATTTTCCTATTTTGTCATTTTAGCCAATCTGACAGGAGAGATGTGGTACCTAAGAGGTGTTGTGATTTGCATTTCTCTGATCAGTAGTGATGTTGAGCATTTTTTCATAGGCCTATAAATATCTTTAATTTCTTCCTCTGAAAACTGCCTATTCATATCCTTTGACCATTTCTCAACTGGGGAATGACTTGTGTTCCTATAAATTTGGCTCAGTTCCCTGTATATTTTAGAAATGAGGCCTTTGTCAGAGACACTAGTCGTAAAGATTTTCTCCCAATTTTCTGCTTCCCTCCCAATCTTTGTTGCATTGGCTTTTTTCTTTTGTACAAAAACATTTCAATTTAACATAATCAAAATTATCTATGTTGCATTTTGTAATGCTCTCTGTCTCTTGTTGTATCATGAATTCT
>CM053627.1:99934150-99961184 GCA_028646595.1 Phalanger gymnotis | reverse complement strand
GTGGATTTCCAGTAGACCAATAATTCTTAAATGGTCTTTCCTGGATCTATTTTCCAGGTCAGTTGTTTTCCCAATCAGATATTTCACATTTTTTTTTCTATTTTTTCCTTCTTTACATTTTGTTTTACTACTTCTTGATGCCTCATAGAGTCATTAGCTTCCACTTGTTCAACTCTAATTTTTAATGAGTTACTATCTTCATTTTGCTTTTGAGTCTCCTTTTCCAGTTAGTTGATTTTACCTCTCAGGGTGTCATTTTCTCTATTTAGATTCTGAATCTCCGTAGCCATTTCACAATCTTATTCTTTAGGGACTTGATTTCATCAGTGGATTTTTTTTCCATTTTTTTCTTTTACCTCCCTAATTTGGTTTTTAAAATCCTCCTTTAGCAATTCCAATAATGCTTTTTGGGCTTTAGACCAGTTCACATCCCCTTTTGAGGTATCAGATGAGGGCATAGTGTCATTGCTATCCTCTTCCAAATTGGTATTTTGATCTTGCATGTCTCCATAAAAAGAATCAATGGTCCTTGGGTTTTTTGTGTTCTTCTTCATGTTGGTTTGCCTTTTCCTGGCTTTACAATAAATTTCTGCTTTTGGGACTCAGGGCTCTCTGTCCCAGCTTTCTTGTTCTGGGGATTTTGAGTGCAGTTATTGGCTTTGTGAATTATAGCCTTCAGTTTCCTGAGGTGTAGGGGAGGGGGTCTGGCTGCCTGAAGTCTCTTCGCCTGGGGTTGCTCTCCAGCACCGTTGTTCTTCAGCGATGGTCTCAGCAATTTGTTGTTTGAGCTGGTATCTGGCACTTCCCCTGGGGCAGCAAGGGTACTTCTGGGCTCCTGGTGTTGACCCCTGCTGGCTTTGCCCCTCTTGGACTCAGGAACTCCCACTGCTCAGCACTGAAATCCCTCTTCTGTCTCCTCTATTCTAGCGTTTTTTGTTTTTTGCTTTTTTTTTTCCCCCGAGGAATTCTCTGGGTGGGGAGGGGAGGGATTAGAGCCGTTTACCTGGCCATTATGTCTCCCGGAAGTTCAAGAAGCTGTGTTTCATACCTTTGGGCTGCAAGCCTCAGGCGTTGATGTCTCATGGCTGCCACTTCTTGTCGGTTCCACAGACTGCTGTCCTGTGTTGGGAGGCCTGGGGATCTCTGCTGGTTTCAGGCACCCAGCTTTCTCTCAGGCTGTCACCCACATTGGTTTCTCCAGCCACTTCCGCTTTGGTGCTGTCTGGAGCAGCTCTGCATGCCAAGCGCTCTCCCAGCCTACAGATTCATCCCTTCAGCCTTTCAGACTCTCCTGGCTTGGAAATTTGCCTTACTCAGACTGCTTGTGGTTTCTATCTCTCTCAAATCTGCTCAAATTCACTTTTTTATGGGAATCTGACAGAACTTGTGAGAGAGATCTAGTAAGACGCTGTTTTCATGTGACCATCTAGGCTCCACCCATTAAAGGACTAATTTCTAAAATATACAGAGTCAAATTTACAAGAATAAAAGTCATTCCCCAATTGATAAATGGTCAAAGGATATGAACAGGCAATTTTCAGAGGAAGAAATTAAAGCTATCTAGTTGTAGTGTGTGTCCTTTATTTTTTGAAAGGACCATGGCATCAGGAAAACAATGACATGACTTGCAGTTGACTTTGATTTGAGTGAGGGAGGACTGTGCAAGGTCACCAGCCTCACTTTCTCCTCTAGAGGCATCTGGATCCAGTGACTAGATATTCTTCAAGATGACTGGAGATGACCCAGGATGCAACGGGAGACCCTGACCCTTTTAGTCTAAGGCCTTTTCATGTACTTGCTTAGAGTGAGGTAATACCCATTCAGTGACTAGGCCTCTTTAAGAAGTGAGTCAAGGGATGGCCCCTTTAATTAGAAAAAAAAGGAAAAAAAATTAGGTTGGGAGGGGATGACCCTCAGGATTGCAGTTCCAAAGAGAAAGTTACCATTGACAGTCACTCTAAGCCAAGAAGGCCCAAAATACAGCCATTAGGTGGAGCTTGGGCAGGGACATATTGTGGTCCAATCTATAAGCTTCAAAGTGAACTGGGTTTAAGGTTTTGTGAAAGAAGAAAAAAAAGGAAGGAAGGAAGGAAGGAAGGAAGGAAGGAAGGAAGGAAGGAAGGAAGGAAGGAAGGAAGGAAGGAAGGAAGGAAGGAAGGAAGGAAGGAAGGAAGGAAGGAAGGAATCTAGCCAGTAAATCCCAAGTTAAATGGGCAGCTTCTGGCCATCAAAATTTACCTTCCTTTGGAGAGAAGGAGAGGGAGAGGACAAGCTGAGTTACCCAACTAGCTGGGTCTCCATTCAAGCAGCTTGGTCTACTCACAGGTTGTGTTTGTCCTTTGTTTTTGAAGAGGACTGGGCATCTCCAGTCATCCTAATGAATATCTGGTCACTGGACCCAGATGGCTTTGGAGGAGAAAGTGAGGCTGGTGACCCTACACAGCCCTCTCTCACTCAAACCAAAGTCAACTGCAAGTCATGTCATCATTTCCCTGATGCCATGGTCCTCTTTGAAAATGAAGGACAAACACAACCTGTGAGTAGATCGAGTACCTGAAAGCTATCTATGGGTCATATGAAAAAATGCTCTAAATCACTATTGATTAGAGCGATGCAAATCAAAATAACTCTGAAGTACCACATCACACCTGTCAGACTGGCTAACATGACAAAACAGGAAAATGATAAATGTTGGAGAAGATATGGGAAAGTGGGAACATTAATTCATTGTTGGTAGAGCTGTGAGCTGATCCAACCATTCTGGAGAGCAATTTGGAACAATGCCCAAGGGGCTATAAGATGTGAATACCCTTTGACCCAGCAATATCACTCCCAAAAAGATCATAAAAATGGGAAAAGGACCCACGTGTACAAAAATATTTATAGCAGCTCTTTTTGTGGTGGCCAAGAACTGGAAATCAAGGGGATAACCATCAACTGGGGAATGGCTGAACAAGGTGTGGTTTATGATTGTAATGGAATACTATAGTACTATAAGAAATGATGAAGAGACAGACTTTGGGAAAACCTGGAAAGACTTATATGAACTGATTTTGAGTGAAGTGAGCGGAACCAGGAGAACATTTTACACAGTAACAGCCACAGTGTTTGAGAACTGATTTTGATACTTAGCCCTTCTCAGTAAGGCAAGGACCTAAAACTTTTCCTGAGAACTCATGAAGGAAAATGCCATCCACATCCAGAGACAGAACTATGAAGTCGGAATGCAGAGCAAAGCAGAGTCTTTTCTCTTTTGTTTTGTTTTATTTTGTTTTCTTTCTCACGGTTCCTCCCATTTGGTATAATTCTTCTATGCAACATGACTAATGTGAAATTGTATTTAATAGGAATGTATGTGTAGAGCCCACATTGGATTGCATGCCATAGTGGGGAGGGAGTGGGGAGAGAGGGGAAGAAAATTTAAAACTTATGGAAGTGAATGTTGAAAACTGAAAATAAATAAATTGAATATAAAAAAGAAAAAAAGAAAACTACCTGTTCATTTAACTTGTCTATAAATTGGGAAATGGTCATACACTTGAATCAGTTCCATATATATATTGGAAATGAAACATTTATCAGATAAACTTATTGGAAAGTATTATTCATTGTATTAGTGAGAGAAATTATTATTAATAACCAGCAGTTTGGGGAGATCCAATTCCCTCTTTTTTCTATAGAATTTTTTTCAAAATTCAGTCTCTTGAAGGGCATTGAATTAACTCTCCTCAATCTTGGTCAGACCTCACTTAAGATTACAAGGAATCTCTAATCTAAGGCGAATTCCATTCATTCAAACTTGAGAGGAGATGGACACTTTTGTCTAGATTGCCCAAGGCTGGGAGTAGTCTGGGTATAGGAATAGTCTGTATCCAAGAGTGAGATGATGTCACTCACTGGAGTGAGCTCACTTCTCTTTGTAAAGTCCATATCTCATTAATTGTTAACCAATCAGAATTTATTGCTACCCTCAGGAACACCCATCTTCTAAAGGCGTACAAGTTGTGAGCCTACTGCCATGATTGTCTTTGGCATTCAAGTGAGCCACTGGCACTTTATTAAACTGCTAGCATTATTAACAATTAATTAATTACCCAGAAATTATGTCTAAAACTTTTTAAACATTGCATTAGGAAGCAGGATTTATTCTGCTTAGTTCTACAGGGCAGAATCAGGAGAAGTAGGCAAAAGTTGCAAAGAAGTAAATATAGACTTAATATCAGGAAGAAAAAAAAAACAACCAGCTTCCTAACATGTAAAGTGGCTCAGATTTAGAATGAACTACTTTGGGAGGTGGTGGATTCTCCCCAATTAGAGGTCATCAAACAGAGGGTAAATAATGCACTTTTAGATTATAAAACTGTGGAGATTCCTTTCAGCTATTTGTTGGATGAGATGTTCATTAAATTCTTTCCAATTCTAATTTTGTGATTCTGTAAAGTACTATAAAATGTAAGGTAAAATTCAAGTTCCTATGACATTTTTCATTTGGCATTTTAAGTGTGTGTGTGTGTGTGTGTGTGTGTGTGTGTGTGTGTGTGTGTTTACAGACTTCACAAAAGTCCTACTCCTACGTTCCATTGCGGTGTCCAAATGTTCTCAGGTATTTGAAGACTACCAATGAAGCACATACCCTAACAAGTTCTAATAAGTTGGAGAGTCTTCAAGTATGGTTGCAATGTCCAAAAGATCTGCTGTCCAAAGATCAAGGTAGCTAATTATGGATGGGCTCATCTCTAGGTGAAGAGTTATTTGGCTATGGCAACCCATGAAACCAAAAAGATTGATATGCTGTGATCTGCATCCTTTGAGAAAATACTCATACCAATGAGTCCCCGACCCCTCTTAATTCCAGTGCTTTCCCTCTTTTAATTATTTCTTATTTATCTTATACATACTTGCTTTGTATATATTTGTTTGCAGGTTGTTTCTCCCATTACATTGAGGGGAAAGACTGTCTTTTGCCCCTTTTTTTTTAATCCCCAGTACTTAGTCCGGTGCCTGGCGCATAGTAGGTGCTTAATAAATGTTTATTGAATGGATGAACAGTGTTCAAAGATTGATTAAAATGTTAGAAATATATATTTGATATTCGAAATCATTCCCGAGTAAAAAGCTATTACTTTGTGGACTAGCTCCCTAATAATAATGTATGCATTGTATATTATCCTCCTCAGTTCCTAGCCTACTAGGCACACGTAATAAATGTTTATTTAGTTAAATTTTAAACAAAAGTCATTAGATACATTACACTCACACACATACTCAAAACAATTGCTCTCCCAGATGTTATTTTTTTTGTTTTTGTTATTGTTTTTTCCCTCTTCTCTGATGTTCATATACAGGATGGCTGTCTCAAAAATCTTAGTAGAGTTTTAAGTTATTAAACCTTAAATATGTTTGGCTTAAGTTAGTAAAGCTTAAAACTTCACTAACACATTTGGGACACCCTGTATTAGGATCTAGCCCCACAAACCAAATCTGTTTTAGCCTGAAACCCAATTCTACAAATTTAACCTTTGTGTTAAGTGAGTTTTCCTTAATATATTCACTTGCAAGAATGATTTTCTTCCTACCTTTCAGTCCTATTACACCTTATTCCCCTGCACATACATGGCACTGGACTCCTTGCTATTCCCCAAACAAGGCATTCTATTTCCTGATTGTGCATTTTCATTGCCCTCACTTGGGTCTTTGGTCATTCAGAGAGGCCATTAATCCAATTTACTAGCTACTGCTAGCCTAATAAATTGATCATGCTCAGGTCCCTGGCTTTTTGGCTGAGATGGCCAAGGTAACCTACTTACTATTTATGAGTCACTGCTAATAAACTTTTATCTTGCCCTGGAGAAAACTGTCTCAGCCTATTTTACTTGCCTCACTAGGTATAGCTGACACAAAGATAAAGTAAAACAGATTCTGCTCTTTTGAGTAAGAGGGATACAACACCTACAGAAATATGTCGACCTATGACAACAAGGATCTTAGATCAGACAAAGTACCCAATCTAATAAGATAAAATTTAACAGGGTTAAATTAATTTTACTCAATAATCATATTACATACCTCCCACGTGTAAGGTTACGTTCTTGCTACTAGGAGTACAAAGATTTTCAAAATTAGCCCTTTACGTTCTTCTAAGAGGAAGCAACTTGTACAGATGACAAAACATAAAATATGCACAAATAATTTCCAGAGGGCCCTAGCAGCTGGGGGGAGGTAGAGAGGAGGAATCAGGATAGGTTTCCTATAAGAGATGACACTTGAGCTTACCTTGAAGGAAGTTAGGCATCCTGCAAGGCTGAAGGGAGGAGGAAAGGGAGGTGGGGGGGGCAGGGATGGTGCACTATAGGTATGGAAGCTCAGCTTATGCAAAGGCACAGAGGTGGTAGAATGTCCTGCACATGGAACAGCAAACAAACTGGTTCAGTTAGAACGTAGACTTCTGTGTAATAAACCAGGAAAGTTAGGTGGGAGCCAGATTATGAAGGTCTTTAGAAGCCAACCAGTTTGTATTTGATCTCAGAGACAAGAGAGACCTCCAGGAGCTTCTTAAGCGTTGGAGTGCAATGGACAGACCTATGCTTTAGGACTATCAATTGTGCAAAATTGTGGAGAACAGACTGGAAAGAAGAGAGACTGTAGCTGGGGTTATTGCAACATCCTGGATGACAGATAAAGAAGGTCCACTAGGATGGTCGCTGTGTGACTGAAAGTGGGGCAGGAGGGAGAGGTGCACTGATGCGGAAACAGGATCAACAAGACTTTGCAACTGCTTGGGTGAGGGAGAAGGAAGAATCAAGGATGGCTATAAGGCCGAGAACGTATGACTTAGGGTACAGTGGTGCCCTTAACAAAAATAGAAAGAGGGAAGATGGGGAAGATTAGTTCTAGTTTATATTGGCTGTGTGACGTCCAGTTTGAGATGTTTAACAGTCAGTTAGTGATGTCCAAGTTGTTTAGAGAGTACCTAGCAATGGATATGCAGATTTGCATGGTAGTAATGGTGGAAATCATGAGAGCTGATGAGACCAACAAAAAAGAGAGTGAATGAAATATAATTCTACACTTAAAGACTCATAAAATCAATAATTTCAAGAAAAGAGAGGCATGGCTAGGCAACACTTGATGTGAAAAAGATCAGAGATGTCAATATAGTGATTCATACTTCAAAATGAATTAGCAACGTGACACGGCAGCCAAGAAAACAATTATTTTGTATTTCATCTAATTAAATCTTTACTCAACCCAAGACTGAATTAAAGGAGGCAGATTGTACAGAATACGGAAGGTAACAGTTCTGTTGTATTTTGCTCTGGTTGGAGCCCTTACAGAGTATTGTGTTCAGTTCTGTGCACATTTTAGGAAGGTCACTGGCAAGCTGGAGTATATTCAATAACACCCTAACTAGGATAGTGAAGGAAGTGAAGGACCATGCCATATAAGGCCTGACTGAAGGAACTGGGCATACTTAGTTTAAAGATGACTCAGGGAGAATGTAACAGCAGCCTTTAAGTGTTCAAAGGCCTGTCATATGAAAAAGAGATTAGACTTATTCTGCTTAGTTCTAGAAAGCAGAACTAGTAATAACAGGTGGAAGCTGCAAAGAAGCAGATATACTCAATGCAAAGGAAAGCCTCCCCAAAATTATAATTATCTAAAAGGGGAACAAACTTCCTTGGGAGTGGGTTCTTGGCTTGTTTGACTAATGAAGGCTGTATGATCACTTGTCAACTATATTGTAGGAAGATTCTTGGTCAGGAACAGGTTAGATTAGATAGTTTCTTAGGTCTCTTTCAGTTCTGAAATTCCGTGGCCTGAAGAGAAAGAGGATACCCCCAGAGAGGACAAGGACAGGAGAAAAAGAAGTCCTATATATAACAAAATATCCTTAGAAATACTCTGGTAGCAACCACAAAATAGAAAAGAGAAATGTGTGCTCATCCACTAAGAAATACCTAAATGTCCCCTCCCCCCATTCCACCATCATTCAATCAGTTGCCAAACTTTGTCAATTGCATATTTCTCTCAACTGCCACATAGATTAGGTAAACCAATCTAATGAGTGAAGAGTAATGGGGAGCTAAAGAAGGCCAGCATGTGCTATACGAGTCAGATCAGACCAGCACCATCACCTTGATCACCTTCTCACCCCAAACTCTTAAGGACATAGCATAGGACTCTGAGAATGCCTAGAATAGAATAGCCTAGGTCTTGAGAATGGCAATGCTTCTAGCCCAGTACCCTAGGCCACCATCTTGGGAAGTAACACTTGTGGAGATGCAGATTGGCAACTTATCTTTGCAGGTACTACAGCCACAGGTAACCAACTCCTTAGCACTGTCAAATGGTTCAACAGGAACTGGTGGATTTTTATCAGTGGAAATGATATTAAAGAAGAGAACCTACTGTTTGCTTTGCTGCGATGCCCTAAGGACCAAAGGGCCTTTCTGACCCGCAGCTGAAATCTCTCTTACATGTGTGCTGCCTCAATCAGAATGTAAGCTCCTTGTGAGTAGAAAATAACTTTCCTATTTGTATCCTCAGCATTTAGTACAATGCTTTGCATAGTCCCTTCTTAATAGCTCCTTCCTTCCTTCATTCTCTCTACTCATATAGCCACCATCTTAGTGTAGGCCTTCACTCATCATTTCACTCCTGAACTACTGAGAAAGCCTCCTGTTTGATTTCCCTACCTCATATCTCCCCCTCCAATTTAAACCTCAATTTGACATTTCTAAAGTAATGATCTGACCATTTCACATCCTCCACCCTTGAGATCATCAAAGACCCCCTCATTTCTTCTAAGATAAAATGCTTGGTATTTAAAACCCTCAACAATCTGGCCCCCACTAACCTTTTCAGTTTTATTTAAGATTATTTCCCATCACAAATTGTGTCCCAATTGAACTGGCCTGATAGTTGCCCCTCATACATGATATTTAATCTATTGCCTCCCTACCTGCCTCCAAACCTTTGCAGAGGTGTTCCACCATGACTGGAACATACTCCTCACTTCCACTTCTTAGAATTTCTAGCATCCTTCAAGACAGTTCAGGTCTCAACTGCTACACATGTTCTCTTTCTGATAGTTCTGCCCCATCCCAACCCCAACCCCACTCCCTAGCTAATGTTGTCTTTCTCTTTTGATAGTACTTTATACACTGTATTTTCCTATTTGTATACCTCTTGAGTTAAAATGTAAGCTCTGAGAGACTAGGGCCTATTTTGTCTATTTTTTTTAGTTGTTAAGTTACACTAAATGAATGTAATGAAATATTACTGTACTGTAAGAAATATTAAATATGAGGAATTCAGTTTAGAAACATGAGAAAACTTGTATAAAGTAATGCATAGGGGGAATAAAACAGAACCAAAGGAACAATATACACAGTGACTTCAATAGCTTAGATAAAAACAAAAGGCACCTGAACTTAGATGTACTACAATGAATAATCTTGGGTCCAAAGAACACCAGATAAAATACACATTTCTTCCCTTGGTAGAGAAGTATGTAACTGCACACACTACTGTTGTACATGATGCCAGATGCTGTTTTGTTGGTTGGTTTTGCTTGCCTATTTTTCTTTAAGAGAGTTTGGAAAAAATGACTGATATTTAAAAAAAAAAGCCCCAGGAAAATGACTTCCTTTAAAGTGGGAGTGAGAGATAAGGAAGTAAAGGCTATAAATTGCTCTTTGTAGGAGTTTAGCAAGTGAAACGTAGAGGTCAACAGCTTGAGGATAAAGGGAAAGATTGGTGGATGAGAGTAAGAAACCTAAGCATGTTGTAGGCCAACAGGAAAGAATCAGCACAAAAAGGGAAACAGAAACTACATAAAGATGATTTGTGGAACTAGGCCAACCCCTTCACTTGTGTCCATAATCCATCCACTCCTGTATTTTCTAATCAATCAGTCAACCAAAAAAACATTTATTAAGTGCCTACAACATGGATTGCTCTTTTTCTTTCTAATTTTAACTGTTTTTATCTACTGATTCCTTCCCTGATGCCAATAAAAATGTTCAGGTCTTTTGCATCCTTAAAAAAAACTTTCACTCACTCTACCATCCCAAACTTTATTTCCCTTCCCTTTCACATCCAAAAAGCCATCTATACTAGTTGGCTCGTCTTCCTGTCTTCCTACTCACTTGTCAACCTATTCCAAAATGGTTTCCAACCTCACCATTCAACTAAAACTTTCCCAGATTGCCAATCATCCCAATTTCTTAATCTGACAGTCTCTCAGTCCTTGTTGTTCTTGACCTCTCTGCACTATGCCATACTATTAATCACTCTCTCCTCCCTAGATATTCATGACACTGCTCTGGTTCTTCTACCTGATTGACTCTGCCTTTTCAATCTACATTGGCTCAAGTATTACTCAAGGAGCTATCTTCTTTTCTCTCTACATTCTCTCTCTATATAATTGAACTCATTGGACCTAAAAAGAACATCTATTTCCATGACTCCTAGATGTGTATATACAGTCCTAATCTCTCCCTTGAGCTCTAGTACCAAATTAAAATGCCTGCTGGACAACTCCAACTGGATGTCCCGCAGAGATTTGTCTCAAACATAACTTGTTTGAAAGAGAACTCAACTCCAGCCCCTCACCCTCACCCAGCCAATACGCTTCTCTGCCCTTTTCCCATGTTAGGGACTTCATCTTTCTAATCACCTAGGATCATAACATATCATCATCACATCATAAACATGCTTGATCCTTCCCTCACCCAATCATTCTCAATTTCTTGAGAGGGAGGTCTTAATGATTCAATCGTTTTTATCTTTCATATCTATTCCCTTTCTCCGTTCATATGGCTACCAATCTCAGTCCCTCATCACCTCTCTTGGATTACAGCACTCTCCTAACTGGACACCTACCTGTTATCATTTCCTCTCTCCTTTATACAGCTGCCAAAATAATCTCTAATGCACCAAACAGAAGGCATCACTTGCCTATTCAATAGCCATGAATGAGTCCTTATTGCTTCTAAGATAAAATCATCATATACATTGGCTTTTAAAGCCTTACACAATCTGGCTCTGTATCATATAGGTAAGAGCTGAATTAGTCTGTTTCCTATTTCTCCCTAACTCTGCTTTCTAGCTCTTGCCTTCACATCTTTGGAAAGATATGCAGGAATATACTTCCTTCTCAACTGTCTCCACATTCCTATGTTTTCCTCAAAGAAGGAAGGTTCACGTGCCACTGCCTGTGGGAAGTTTTTCTTGATCTTCTTAGTTGTTAATGCTCTCTCTCTCTTCAAATAATCATGTATATATTTCTGTTTACATGTCGTTATCCCTCTAGTATAAGCTTCCTGAGGTTGGAATTTTTCCTTCATTTTGTCTTTATATCTGCAGTGATATGCATATAACAGGTATTCACCAAATGTTTAGTTGGAATGGCAAGGCAAAGGACCAAGAGACTGGAAAGTGTAAAGTATATTATTGAAATGCCCACTGAGTCAGAACAGCCAAAAACGACGAGAAGAGAAAAATTGATAAAATGAGGAGAGGCTTAAGGGAATGAAGGTTAAAATGATAACAAAAAAACATGTTTGGGAAAGGTAAGCTAGAAAAAAATGGAAAGACAGAAAGTAGTAAGCAGTTAGAGGAAAATTTCTGAGTTCAGGTTCTTGGATGTAGGGCAGTTTTCAGTGATGAGGTCTGAAATGAGATAACCCTGAGGGGTGAAGTTGAGCAGAGATGGAAGACCATAAGAACCAAGAATTAGGATTATTAACATAGATACTAAAGTCTGAAGGTAAGAGCATGGGAATGAGTAGAGAACAAGTATAAATACTAGGATGCTAAAGGTAGGAGAGTATTCTATATATCAGATGACAACAGCAAGGATTCAGAAGTCTGACATCATGAACTTCAAAATGAGAGGCTAAGTGATGGTAACAATATGTTGAAGCGCTATCATTTGTGAACTTTGGAGGTGGCCTGGACAGCCAGGTTTAATTCTTGTTGAAGCTGCTAGGTAGGACACTTCATCAATTTGCATTTCCAATTTGTCTTTTAGTGTAAGCTAGGAAGAATGGGAATTAGGGAAGTGATAGTCTAATTATGAGTGGAGAAACCCAAGACCTGCCACTCAGGAGACCTTCTAATTCAACTTACTCACTTCCTCTTGGCCAATCTAGTTGTCTCCTATCAGGCTCCAAAACTAAGAAGGGGAGGAGAAAGTAGAAAAAGGATTGCTAATAGGAACGTTAAGAACTCAGGGGGAAGTTAGATCTCAATTAAACAGCAGGAGATGGAAGGAACAAGGAAGAGATTGAAGATGGGGGGAAAGGTAGGAAGGGATCCAGAAGAGTAGGTCAAATTATGTATAAATGAGTTCTCTCCAGTCTCCCGATTCAGAAATATTCCCATTCACCTGGGGAATTCCTCAAGAAAAGGTAATATATTTCTTGAAATATATTGTATAGATCCTGTTTCTTTTTTCATTAAGTAGTAGCCATTGTTAATAGAGCACATGTCTTTCCACTTCAATTACTAAAAATTTCTAGTCTTGCCCAAAGACTGAGAATGCAGAATATTAGTAATGAATTCTTTTCACATCATTAGGGAACCTCCATTTTTTTCCCTCCACTCTCTCCCATACTGCAATCAGAAGGGATGAGGCTGGAGTCAGTAGTTTCTGAATAAGAGATCACATTACCTATATGTAACTGAGCATCTTGTGGCTCTGAATTTTGGATTACTTCCTTTATTATTACACTTTGTGAAAGGCATCATGCTCCTTTGCAAAATTCTCATTTCCAAAGTGAATTCTTCGATGCAGATTAAGCCCAGAGCTCCAAAACAATAACTTTCTGACTCGAATTGCCCCTTCTTATTAGAATGACAAACCCTACTCTTGGGTTTTCTTTGTGTTCATAACTCTTAGCACTGTGTCTGTCCCATAATAAATGCTTAACAAAAGTGATTAATATCTATTTTGTATTGCATGGGCATAATAAATGTTCTTGGAAATTTTTTGCTGTTGATGGACACAAATGGTTCGTACATGTTGCAGAATGTTAAGAAAATACAAAAGAATAAAGAGGTATACATCAAATTCAATTTATTAAACCATTCCATCCAATAACATCCGAATTTGCTACTTTAAAAAAAACCACAAAAGTACAAAACCGTAAAACTCTGGAAATTACATTTTTAAAAAAGCATTTAAAAATCAGTTTTTTAGGTTTGATTGAGAGATGTAGCATAAGAAAAAGTAACATGCAAAAAAGGTGGGAAATGAGTATTGATAAAAACAAGTTATTTACTATCAGCTACACGAAATGCAGAGAAACTGAAATATCTCTTGACTAATGCTATCTTCAGTATTTTTTGTGGAGTATAAGAATTAAAAGAAAGATATATAAACAGATATGTATTTATATACATATATAAAAGTCAACTTATCAAATTACTAAGTATCTAAACAAATTCTAAATCTTGACCCAAATATGTTGTAAGCTTCAATTAAAAAAATTTTTAAATAACCAGGAATATTGCACCTTTGTCTTTAGGGAAAAGTCAAACTACCATATCAAGAAATAAAAAGGAAGGTGAATAAATGAATATAGTAACGTACTGCAATTACCTTTTGTAACCCAATTCAAGCATTCAAATACTGATTAGTTTTCTATCATGTCATATAGTATAACTTCAACAAATTTTGAAAGCTGCATATAAAACCAAGTGAATATGCCATTACTATCATAACGAAGCTGTGGGCATGCTGTAAGAGAACCACATTCTTTCTTAAGCTTCTCCTTTGCCTCTTTTCTTCCATATAACAAAGCTAATAAGCATCTCATTTGGCAATTCTGAAAGTCAAAAAAAATCTGCTTATGTTTAATATCTAATGTGATTTACATAATAAACTGACGACTTTTCAATGGTGGCAAATGTTTTCTCAGGTTATTTTGGTGAAGCATTGTTACATTAGCTTCTCTAAATTTGCTGTTTGTTTTTTAATGAATCTGTTCATGAATTTTAATTTAAGTGGATATAAAGATGACTTGAGCAAAACTAAAACTGAATCAGTGCCAAATAACTTAACTCCTATGTACTCCTTGAAGAGTCTGAAATGTGCTACAGACAGAAATTTTAGTCTGGCCATCACTAGAAAACCAGGACTGAGAGAACTTTAATTGCCAAAGTTTCTTGCCACTGTCATGTTAGTGTCACTATCTCATTAAGTCCTCGATCACATTATCAGATAGGTGACAGGTAGTAGTAATGTAAAGATCTCAGTCCCACAAGAAGGTAATCTTATAGGCTAAATGGAGGCTGGAACAGAAGTGACATAGAAAAGAGGGGGAGGAGTATGAAAAAGCCTATAGATGTCAGTGAGAAATGACTGCTAACAGTTCTAAATTCACACCTCTGTAAATTAGAAATTGTACTTCATTTATACTACTCTGATTACATGCTAAAGATGGTAGATGCATTCTAAATCCATCTTCTTATCTTCAGTAAATCCTCTGTGGTCTTAAGACCAAAACCCCCCTAAATTACCCTGTTTTAAACGACTTCTTGAAAAGATTCCAGAGATTTAAGCATACATTAAAACCTCACAATATGCTGTCTTCAGGGTGGCTGGCTCAGTTCAACATCGTAAAAAGTTTAAGTTATGGAACCTAAGTTATAAAATGACATTTTTCTGGAAGTACATGCCCAACTACAACCCTGTTTTAGATAATTTTTGGTATAACAGGTAAGAATAATTTGCAACTAGCACATTCACTATTTACGAGCACATACTACTACTAAAGTAGCTTTATGAGCAAGTTCTACATTTTTCCTCCTTTATATCCTTATCAATTTTTGTAGAAAACACTTTTCCCCCTAATTAGTTCAAAAACAAAACAAAATGCCTCCACCTAGCATGAAGAAAATATAACAAATTCCAACTTAATGAGGTTTTACTGTCCACATAAAAGATATTTACTAGCTCCCCCTAGTAACCTATTCCTTGGTTCATTACTATATTAATGAAAAATCATTTTCCATAGTAAGCATATAAAACAATATAAATGCATATTCACTTTGAAACATCTCAGTATCTAATGATGCAGAGCTTTCCTTAAAATCTATTTATATTAAAAGGGCTGCAGGAGGAGACACAAAAAGCATAATTTTACACTTTCTTTTATGTACTTAAAGGGTAAATGAACACAGAAACAAAGGAAGAAACCAGTAACAGGAATAAACAAATTAAGATTCATGAGGCAGTCTTGGCCCATACAACATGAGGTCACACATACAAGTTTATAAAGTTTTTCATAATTACATTTAGGATATATAATAAAGTAGCTGAAAAAAATCTGCCAAATGCCCAACGGGCTTACAATAAAATGTAAGTTTCAGTAACCAGCATGTTACACTTACCATAAACCACGTTTTCTTCTTTCTGACAGTAAGAAAGCAGGATGCTTTCTTGATTTTTCTTCCCTATCTACTGGTGCTAGTGACCAAATTGAAAGCAAAAACATAGCATTCCCAACAATTTTCCCATACTTGTTACCAGTTTCCCCCAGTCTACCTGTACTGCAAAACAGGGAACTGAGTCACAAGTCAGGTTGCACATTAATTCCAAATCTGTTCATTCAACAACTTGTTTTCCAACCACCTATTTTCGTATCTATAAAATCGGAGTGTTGTGAAGAGTCTATAAAACTATTTGGGAGTTTCTAAAATGCTTGGATGTCACTACAAGCAACGGAAAGGTGACTCAAGAAGGGAAATGATCTTTATGTAACTAGGTCATATTTTAAAAGTCAACGATTCTAAGTTTGCCTTTACAAAATGACAGCCTGCATTCATGTTTAAATCAAGTTGTAAATGTGTAAAATTGTAAGAGGCAACTATACCCATTACTAATTTGCACATGACATTTTTTCTAATATGCTAGAATATATTTGTATTTGAGTAATTGTTAAAAAGTAAAACTAACTAGTTAATATTCCATTGTTTTCTAGGTCTAGATAATGAGTGGTGAAAAGTAAAGATTATCTTCAGACAGCAGCATCCAAACACAAGGTAGTCACAGTTATACTTGAGAGTTTGGTACCACAGGGCATCAGAGTTTTCATTTACTTAATTTTAACCATGAGTAATTTTATCACAATAGAGAAACAAGTAGTTTCATCTTTCTTTACTTCCATGTATTTTATTTTCAATCACCAGATCCATGAAGTAAAATTGTAGGTAATTTAAGCAATTTAAAAATCCTTGTACAGCTAATTTTGAATTTCATTAAAGACTTTCCAGGTTAAGATCCAGTCTAGATGAGACTGCCTAGCTAAAGAAATTATTCTGTTTCTTACAAATTGTTTTGCATTCTCATACTTTGTTCAAACACATTTTGTATTGTGTTTTGAAGAGACAGAAGTCTTCGTATAAATGAAGTCCTTGACATTGGAAAATTATTGACCTCTTCTGGTTTAAAGTTTAAATAGTAGGTTAAAACAGAAGAAAAATAAAACCAACACAAGGCCCAAGATCTAAAGAGTCTAAAGGTGCCAAATCTCAATCTTTATAAAAGTCCCTCTCATCGGGTCTCTAGGTTAATGAGATACTGAGAAACTTTTCCTTTAACTTCCAACGGTCATTTTGTTCCTTTTTAGGGTTAATCCAGTCTCTTGCTACCTTTTACAATTTTTACTTATGTTAAAATCTTGAGGTGGAATGTCCATACCAGAAACAAATAACATGTACAATTTTAGTTGTAAAATGAATGTCATATCAACATTCACATAGCATCAACAAATTAGAAAAAATTACACAGCAATTTACTTTCTCCAAAGGAGATATCAGTAAGTCAAGTATACACCCAAATCAAAATTACCTCTTAATCTGAGTTATAGAAATGATTCCATTTTAATTAAATTGGGGTATTAGCTGCAAAAATGCTCAGGAACATAATTCATTTGTCACAGGGACTTAAACTGCTAAGACAATTACAAAGTGCTGTCCTGCACTATACACTGCTATTTGATTTTCTTAGTCTAATAAATCCCTAACATATTAACTTGCAATTATCTGTACTAATAGAAAAGAAGTATTAGCACTAATACTGCAAAATTGTGGACAGTCAGACCCAAATTTTTCACTGAATCTCTTAAGTAGGTAGCAGGATAAATAGTAAAGACAGGGCAATAGTCTTTAAAAAGAATGCACAAGCTGATAATTCTGAATTCAGACTTTATGCTTCCCTTTTGACAAGCTTCCTTTTAAAAGACCACTTTTCAAATCCTAATCTTATGCCAATAAACAAAATAAAAAGATAGCATTCCAATATCTTACAAAAAGTTTTTGCACAGAATAAGGCTAGGTCCTTATATCATCAGAGAGGAGTTTTGAAAATAGTCATCTCTAATCTCTACCCTCTTCATGTCTAAGTCGAGGAACAACAGAGGGGAAAGGAAAACTAAAAAGGCTTTTGCATAGACCAATCTAGGAAGCTCGGGAGGGTGAAAGTGGCCAATGAGTAAGTTGGGCAGCATGCAGATAATGTACACCAGAAATAAGAGTCAACAGTACTTGATGCTTAATTATGAAAAATTCCAAGCTGTCTCAAATAAAACAAATTACATCATTCAGGTTTTGGAAAAGGTATTGAGCCACATAAAGGGGAAACAAATATTAATTTTATTAGAATTTGAACAGGTAATATAACAAAACCAAATTATAACATGGAAATATGGTATATCACACAAACAAAAAATGTTACTGCAGATATGAGACAGAAAATGTACCTCGGGAATCTACATTAACACAAGAGGTTTGTGACCATAAACTCAACAGACTAAATTCGTACCATGACAAAATCAAAGGGAAATCGTTCTGTTATCCTGACTATATACACATTTCTTTTCCACATCTGCACTATTTTATATAGCAGACTTTTATTATCTGTTATTTTCATTTCTAATTTCTCATGAAAACTTAATATTTGCTTATGCAACTCAGCATCTCAAACACGACAAACCAAGTATAGGCACTGAGAAATGAGTGTAGTTATACTACTTAACATGACTGGTAAAGAAAGAGTTGATTGTTCTTCAGAGTATGATATTTTCAAAGGCAATAAGGGCCCAATTCAGCAAAAACAATTCTTAACTGTTGCAGAACTCCTTTCCAGTGGCCAAGGAATGCTTCTGTCCAGCTTGATTGCCATACATGGAAATAAAGAATTTAATAATAATATAGCACACTCAGGATTTTACATAGGAAAGGAGATGAAAAGACACATTACTGTTTCAGAATTTATAGGTGTAGAGATGGCAAATTACCACTACTGAAAGATATCAAGTACCGGAAATTATTTGTGCCCTCCGCCCTGAAAATTTAAAGTAAATGTGTCACACCATCTTTCCAGTTTAATATTCTCAAATGCTGATCTATTCACTTTCATTCTAAATAGTGGCATTAGTCATCAACCTTATCAGGTCAATACCAGTCCACAGAAAGCTGAAAACTATAATGAAATACTCCAAGTATTATGTTCACAGGATATATTCCTAACGCTACTTGATTTCTATCCAAAAACATCATACTCGTTTCCCATTATGGAAGACTGTATAGAAACTACCTGGTAGTGTTTTCCAAAGGTGGGTGAGAATGGCTTAAGATGCATTTATGTAGGTAATGGGCTGTCGTCCTATGAAGACAATATACTGTTTACTGATATCTTAAGATGCCCCTTAGAACACACAGTGGCATTTTTTAACAAAAGTAAAAAAAGTAAGGCCTATAAAATGTGTGAGTTAAGCCCTTTGAATATTTAAAATCTATGCATCTGATATTTCTAATTCACAAACCTAAAACGAGGTATATGTTCCCCACTCTTCTTCATTTGATCTTAGCCCAAATAGGCTGAGAAGCAACATATCTGCCTCTCTTAAAACTCTATCAAACATCTAGCAAAATAATTATCATGAGTTCAAGTAAATGTGTATGTAAGATTTTTTAAGCATTCATCTTTTATGATTTTACTTTAACTTGTTAACTATATTTCCATGAAGTTTGGTGTTAGCTATAACAAAAATAGGTAGAAATAGTTTAGCTTTCTGTGTGACTCTTACAAATACACAAAAGTAATTAATTAACCTTTGGGTATTTTAAAGAAACAATAAATGTTTCAATCACACTGCTTAACATCTTTCTAAACTATACATTCTAGGTCACCTTTATGTGTCAACATAAAAAGAAAGTACTAAGAACAAGAATGCCGCAGAGTTTTTATGGCAGTACTAAAATAGCTTAGTTACTTTAAAATCTAAAATATATATTGCAAACTTAATTGTTTCAGTTTTTGAATGCAAAGGGTCACATCTTGCAGAAAACAAGTATAAAATCATTTGGTCAGGATCTTGTTAGTGTATTAAACTCAAAAAATTTGTGATTTGAAATGTGCACACATTAAAAATATTAATCCTAAATATCAATTCAACAAAAATATGACCAACATAAGTTAGAAAAAACTATCCTGTCCAGCAAGTTTCAAAAGTTTCAAACATTAAGGCGAATTGTTTCTTCCAATTAAATTGTACTTACTTTATAAAAAATAAATGTCACTTCAAAACATTATATACATAGTGACAAGATTTAGCTAGACATTATCTTTAGTACATTAATAAAGTGTCACATATTACATAGAGGTGATAGTAGGTGTGATTGTATGTGCGCAAAAGGAGTAATTATCACTTAAAGTACAGGTTTCAAGACTGAGCGTAGTGATCTTCCTTCTTTAGTGAGTTCCCGTGTTACACACATACATGGTAATGGAATAGCTTCTTCCCTTCTCTCTACAATATTGTAACTGCATTTCTTCAAATGGTCGGCCATGCTAAGGATGTCAGCAAATTTCCACTCATTCACAGAACAAAATGCAGTACTGAATCGCCACACCTGAAAGAAAACTGAACTTCAGATTCAATTTGATTATAAGGATTCATAATACATTTACCACCCTAACTACACACATTTCTACTCTGATGGAGAAACCATTAAAGACCTTGAAATTAATGATCCCTGCCCCCCACCAAAAACAAGTTTATCTTTTGAACTTAATTCATTCTTCCTACTAATTTATAATCACTGCTGGATGACTCTTCTAGGATGTAAACTTTCTGAATGCAGTGATTGTATCTTAAACTTTTTTATCTCCCCAAGCAACTAAAAGCACTAGTGACACTAATAAAACTAAGCACAAACTAGCTGCTTGATAAATGTTTGTGGTATTAGATTATTAAGTAAGCTTTATTAAGCTTATTATTAAGCTTATTAATCTTAAGTAAGATTATTAAGTAGCCACTTCATGGCTAGGAATTAAGCTCATACAAATGCTGAACCAATGCCAATATTTCTCAGTAAGGAGAAACCTGAGTTTGAATTCTCCCTGAGACTATAACTGTAGAACCCTGGGTATGGCACTTAACCATTCTAAGTATATTTCATCATCTTTAAAATGGCGAGACTACCTGTAAGTATTTACCCTTGCTAAGGTGTTATAATGATCAAATGAAAATAAACATAAAAAGCTTTGTCAATTTTAAAAAGTTCTTTATTATATCAGCATATCATTATATTACATTATATCAGCATATATTTTCTTTTTAGCTACTTATTATACTATTATTTTCTTTCCAACTAGTATTACTTCTTTAAATATGCTTTGACAATTTAAGGTTTGTGAATTTTTCCAGGATTTTCTTATTACTTTATTAAGCATAAATTCATTCATCCTACACTGATGTCTCATTATAGCTGCAAGGTAAGCCTGAGCTCTCACATTATAGCAGCAAAGCTCTGGCATATTCAGAACTGGAAAGTCTTCCAATGATGGGTCTGGCAAGGACCTCTACATCTACTGACCAAGAAACTAAGCTAAAAGAAGCTCATCACTAAAAAGTCACTGCCAAATGAAGTAATTTGACCACTGTAACTTATGAAATCATTTAAGGCATAAAGGGTTGTAATCTAAATGGATGGAGTTCTCAAAGGATGAAAATAGGGCTATTCCAAATATTTTAAGAAGGCATGTGATACTCATATCTCACCTGAAAATGTTAACCTATGGAAGATATTTTCCTGTACATGTATTTAGAACAAAAGGAAATGATAAAAAAAATTACTACTCAATAATACACATGTGACTAGTTACACAACTGTGTTCCTAAAAAGTTGCAGAAAAAAACGGATGCTTTATAAAATTAATTCCACACTGACACCCCCCCCACCTTCCATTATACAACTACACATACTTTTACACAAGAACACTAACTTAGTGTCATTGCCCATTTGTTTCCCAACATGACACACAATGTGAGCAATATCTAAGTGTGTTGCTCCTGCGCACTACTTCCCACCCCCAGCCCTTATTTTACTCAAATGTTCAAGCCCAAGTTAGGAGGCCTAAGTATTGTCCTCCTCTGACTGCTGAGTAATGACAGCATTTTCTTTTCTATGATTCAAAATCATGCTTCTTTGCAGATGAGAAATTGAGGCATAGAAGGAGGTACAAAGATAAATACAGATACCTCCAGGAATTGGACATTTGAGTTTACCATGTGTAGAGACAGTGCTGAGGCTGAACTAGAGTCAATTATCTAATGGCTAAACAATATATGCTTGATAAACAGCCAATACTACATGAAGCAGTGGCAGCTTTGAGGATAGTTCCCCAATTTACCACTATTTATCAAAAGTAGAATGGAGAAGAATCATATCTTTTAGTGTTCTAGTGATGTCTAGGGTCCCATCACCTTCTTTTGGAAAAGGAGACATTCTATTCTCTGTTGCTATGAATGGTAGCAATCCTTTCTCTACTCAAAGAAAACTAGGTATAGAGAATCCTCTGGGGATGCGACTATATTGCTACTCCCCAATAAGAGTTAGAGATTTGCTAGGGCCTTTAGTTTATGGAATTCTGCTGTTCTCATTACTTCTTTCTTCCCCAAACCAGCAAAAGGTATCCCATATTATCAATGACTTCAGCTATGACTTCTTGGGATTAGCTAACTGGAGAGATTCCAAAACAGAAACCTCCCTCAGTAGATCCAATTTAGCTTGGCTAAATCATGAAAAAAAAATTATTGTCCTATAAATAAATTATTGTCACATAAATATTATTGTCAATATATGTCATTGCTAATAAGCAATGACAGAACTAGAAACACTCAAAAAGAGGTTAGAGGTAGGAGAAGGGACTAGAGCTGTGGATGAAGCAATGAAAAATGGAACCACAAGCAAGAGAACTTCTGAAATAGTGTAAAAAGAGGCTTTCCTTCTCCAGTGATCTCTTATCTATGACAAACAGATAAAAGCAGAAATGCCTCTTGCATGTTCATTTCTTTTTTACATGCAATCAGGCACCTCAATCCCTATATTGATATGAATTTTTAAAAAACATTAAGTTAGACTATGACTTTCTATGAAAAGTAGAAAATGGTGCCATTCTGATAATTCCTGCTTTATTTCTATACAGTTAAGAGTAACAGGATTTATTAAAATTCCAAAAGAAAGCCCACTAACTTTTCAAGGCACAACCTTATCCCACTTTCATTTTATTTTAACTTTTTACACCAAATCTAAGTCTTAACTGGCATGTACTTACAGAGCAACAATCTAACAGAGTCCCATATACCTTTCCTTAACTCCATCCCCAAATATACATTCTTATGGCAATTTAATTATCAGGAATACCTATATTACTGTGATAAGCTCTATCTCTGTATACTTTCCTTCTCCTACCCAGGCTATATCTTAGCTAACCCCTTGAGATTAACATATGGAAACCTATTGTAAGTGGAAGAAATTTTTCATCTAGCTTCCTAAAAAAAACAAAAGCAAATCATGGCTGCACTGATTTAAATGGAACCAAGGCTAAAGAGAAAATGAAAAAGGTGGTATCATAATCATAAGTAGTTGTGACAAACTTATGAAGAGGTATGGAAGTGCTCACAGAAACAAAGCAGCTCTAAGAAATCGGATGTAAATCTGTCATTGTGGAAAATAACGACCTCCATAAACTCATCTCTTCTAATCATCATATTTGTCATTTCAAAGAAATTCTACTGTCACTTTGCCATTAGCAGATTTGAGGAGTAAATGGTCTTCCTGAATGAAAGCATTAACTTTATTAAGGGTGGGGGTGGGGAAAAAAGTCAAACTTAAGCAATGAATAAAACTAACCTTTTCTCGTATCTGCCATGATGAATGTCCATCAGGGTATTTCCTTTTTTCCCACAGAAGTATGACCATTCCACGGGACTGAAGCAGACTGCCACACACGTCCCTCATTAGCCGTGATACACATGAAAACTGGCATAAACTAAAACCATCTAAGAATCCAGCAATATGTTGTAGGACCTCAAAAGGAAGACTACTTAGATGGTCACTATGTAAGCCAAGCAAGCAGTTTCTAGAAGGTTCTACTAATACTGTAGATACACATGGCTGAACCCCAAATGATCTCAAATGGCGATCATGTATAATCTTTGCCCCTTGTGTTGAAGGGCAAAACCTACGTTGAGAATACGTACATCCATAATATGCTAAAGGACACCTCTGTTCCATCCAGCCGTTGAGTCCAGCATGAATGTCACCATGAACATTCTTAAAATGAGAAGAAAATTCTTTTCTTCTAAATAATTGTCCACAAACAAATGTAAACATTGAACGCTGCTTGACTTGGTATCTTGCCACACATTCCAATACTAAATCCAGTCCAAGTGTCTGAAAAGGACTTGGATTTGAGAGCTGTGGGTTGGCATGATCACAAGCTGAAGCAGAAGCTATTTCCCCAACCATTGTATTTGTGGCTAAAATTGCAGAAGGAAGTGAAAATGTTTGAGTCCCAAAGTCAACATGACAGACATCAACAAAACGACTATCAGATATACCTCTTCCACCAAGAGAATCTCCTAGACAAAACAGCAATGCAGCTGTGATTAGATCTATTCCCTGAAGGCCCATGGGGTCCTCAGTAACTTCCAAGTCTGCAGTATCTACTGCTTTATCTTCTTTTGCTTTGACCCAACAGGCATTAGACAAGAATTTAAATGACTGGAGCCGAATTAAAGAAAGGCCATCCACATTCCTCAATCCTTCTTGTTCTGTTTTATTTTCTAATATTTCCCCTCCACTGGAGTCATCTGGTAAGAGGACATGATGAACTGTTCCATTTGGCAAAGTACTAGATTGTATTCCTTCTCTAGGCAAAGCTTCACCAGAAGGTACACATTCACCATTTGTTAAATTACATTGATCTGATTCACTACTAAAATCCTCATTGTGGTCCATCACCTCTGTATGCATGTTATCCAAATGAAAGCCATTACAGTAAGCAGAAGTGCTATCAAAACTATCATTTAAGTCACAGCAGAAATCATTTGAGCCATTTTGTTCAGATGGGGGATTCTGACCAGAGATATCATGGTCAAATCCACCAACTGCTCCCATCTCATCTTCATCTGGATATTCACAATCCTTTGAGTTCTTAATCTTCAAGCTTTCTGCAGAATTTTGTTCTTCATCCATTTCACTTGGAGAAGCACATAGTCTTGTATTTAACATACTAATATCTCGTGTAGCAGTGTTCAGGATATCTAATGCAGCAGCCAAACTTCTAGTTGTTTCTACAGTAGCTTGGTAGAGTGCACCATAAGACTCTCCATCAACAGACACCAAACCATTAGTGTGTGGTACATCAGGGACACTTGATTTCACTGGAATTTGTTCTTTGGATTCTGATATTTTATCAGTTGCTTTTGACATCATAGTGGCAACTTTGAGAGATTCCAAGAGCATCCTTTGGTCTTGAAGGGCCAATGCCATGTCTAGTTGTTCCACTTCATCAACATCTCTGCTTAGATTTTCATAAGATTTTCGATCTGCATAACTAACTGGCCATCTATTCCACTCCATAGTACAGCACACCACACTTGCAGGACATATTTCTAGATGTTCAGCAATTTTACTTCGGGTAATTGTAAAAGGACACCCAAAGCCATTATTTAAACAAGGCACTCTTTCAAGTGGACACAATACTCGATGTTCATCAGCTTTGCACGAGTGGAAAACTGCTCCACAAACCAATGGACAGCCAATCAAATCACAGGAAATCCCGGTTTCTGGTCTAGCCATGCATCGTCTACTGACACAATTCACACAGTGTGAATGCTGCTTCTGCTGCTCCTCTTCCATCATGGCAAGTCAGGCTCTATTTGCAGAAATGAATGAAGAAGATAAAAAATAACTGGTCAGTTTATGAATATTTTAAAAGCTTTACAAAATAGTTTATAATGCAAATTACAAACTTTTTTGGAGATGAAATACATTGGCATATATTAAAATAAAATACAATAAGGAAACACATGCAGAAACAAATAATCAACACATCCAGGCCCTTAGTAGAGCAATAACGAATCCCTCAAATGGTCACATTATTTAAATCTACACTGCATATTCCCACTGGGCTGGAATCAATGAACATATTTTACAAAATCATAACAACAAATAGTACAAAAATTAAAATATATGTAACCACTTCAGGGGTTTCATTAGTCACATTAATCAGGATCTAGATGTATATATTTTTAAAGAATTTGAGATACTGAGTCATAGTTTCTAAGTATATTAGAGATGGCAGGGGTCTTAAAGATCATTTATAGTTCAATTAGTTCAAAAATAACTAGTACTCTCATGCTGTTCTTTTGGATTTCTATGGTATCTCACAACCAAGTCAATAGTTCTCCTTCCCACTTATCACACTTTACTTTGAATACTGACAACAGTTAAGAGTTGGAGCTAAATTAATTTACTCTAAGGCATGAATGAGCTGTTAACATTATACTAGCATTTTAAGAGGTGGGTAACCCAAATTTCAAGATATTTTTAAAGAATCTGGCCTTCTCGTACTCTTTCCCTATTCTCAGCCACCATTTTCCTCGGGCAATGGTTCCAATCTCCCCTTACTTAATCTGAAAGGAAGCAAAATGCATGTTCTGCACTGCAGTCTCAAACACAGAACAGGGTCTTAACTTGAGGTCTATAAACTTAAAAAATCTTTATAATCCTATTTTAATTTGGTTCCTTTGTTATTCTATGTATTTTATTGCTGTTAAAAACATATTATGGGGGGGGGCAAGGCCAAGATGGCGGCTAGAAAGCAGGGACTAGCATTAGCTCCCCACCAAGTGCCTCCAAAAACCTATAAAAAATGGCTCTGAACCAATTCTAGAACTGCAGATTTCACAAAATAGCAGAGGGAAGCAGGGCTCCAGCCCAGGACAGCCTGGATGATTGTTGTGTGAGGTCTTTCGCACACGGAGATGGGAGCTGAGCAGAGAGGAGCAGAGCCCAGCGTGGGCCATGCCTGGACCAACCAGACCAGGAGCCGGGCGGAGGGTGCCCTAGAGCCCTGAATCAGTGATCTGCAGCAGTTACCAGACTTCTCAACCCACAAACACCAAAGACAACAGAGAAGGTTAGTGGGAAAAGCTGCTGGGGACAGGGAGTTCGCCATTCAGCCACCGCCCCCAGAGGCAGCAGAGGTGGGGCAGCTACAGAACTACAGCTGCAGTTGCTTCTGGCCCCAGGCCCACCTGGTGGGAGGAATTAAGTGATGGATCAGAGCAGGAGTGAAGAGCCTGTTGAAGATCTAAGCCCAGTCCTGGTTGGAGGTTCTTGGGGAAGGAGGAGTGCTGGTGTGGCAGAGCTGGCGCATCCTCCCATGCTTGGAACATAGAACTCAGTAGTTTACTCTACAAGCAGTCATACCCCACTGAAAAACTCAAGGGTCAAGTAAGTTGGCTAGGAACATGGCCAGGCAGCAAAAACGCACCCAGATTCAGTCTCAGACTTTGGAATCTTTCTTTAGTGACAAAGAAGACCAAAACATACAGCCAGAAGAAGTCAACAAAGTCAAAGAACCTACAACAAAAGCCTCCAAGAAAAACATGAACTGGTCTCAGGCCATGGAAAAGCTCAAAAAGGATTTGGAAAAGCAAGTTAG
>CM053627.1:99915371-99933650 GCA_028646595.1 Phalanger gymnotis | reverse complement strand
ACACACACACACACAGAGACATCCCAGGAGTCCCGGCAGCCGGGGTGGCTGACACACACGCACATCGCGTCCAGGGGGTGGGACACACACAGCTCGACCCAAACAGCCCAGGAGTGCCGGCAGCCGGGGTGGGTGACACGCATACACACAGACACACGCCCCAGAACGGAGAACACCAAAGGCTGGGTTCTCCATTGTCCGGCGGGCACAGAGAGCCCGGATCCCTTCCGGACCTTGACCGGCACTGACCTCGGTCACTACCAGCCCCCGGCACCCTCCCCCGGCCCGGCCGACCTTGCTTTTCCCTCCGCCCCCGGGGCCTGGGGTGGCCTCCCCGGCTCCCGCCCAACACGGTCCGGCCCTCTCCTCACGCGCCCCCTTGATAACTCACCGTCGGGCTCTGCCTCGGCCGCGGGCCCCGCGCCCCTCTGCCTCGGCCCGCTCGCCCCTGTCTGCCCCAGCCGAGATGCCCCGGCTCCGCCGGCGCCCGCACACACCCCTCCTCCTCTTCCTTCTCTCACTCAGTCCCTCAGAAACCACTGCCGCCACCGCCTCCGCCTCCCTTTCTCTCCGCCTCCTCCTCCGCCTCCTTCCCCTCCCCTTATCTCTCCTCCCACTGGCCGCCGGGGAGGTGGCGGCGCCGCCAAACCCAGCCGGAGACGCGCACGTACGCACGCACGCACGCCCTCGGACTCCATCACGTGAGGGGGTGGGGCGGGGCGAAGGGGCCGGCTCTCGGGCGCGCTCTCCCAGGGACTGCTGGATTGCCCAGCGTGGCTTTCCATGTTTGCGATCCTGAAAGCAGCCCACGTACATTTATTTATTAAGCACCAGCATTGCCAACATACTACCGTGCAAGCCCCTTCACATCTCATTTCTAAGTCATGGTCCATAAATAGTGTGGCAGAAGGGTGAGACCTGGAGTCGCAAGCCCTGGGTTCTAATCCATAAAACCCCATTCCCTTTTTGATGGGGTTCTATGGAATGGCAGGGTAATAATTTGTGTGACTTTAGGCAGGTCCCTCTTTGCCATTTGCTATTTAAGTGACACACTTGGGGACTCGTGGCCTTACCTATAAATGAAGGTTTTGGATTTTATGATGACCCTCCAGTGCTATAACCAGCAATCCCGGCTTCGGGGCAAATTCAACATTCCTTCAAACCAACTTTAGACTGAGGTCAGTTCCGACTGCAGGAGGAGTCCAAGTGACTGTCGTCCTGCGCCAGCTCAGTCTGATGATCTCGTTCTTTCCAGCTTTAAACAGTAAATCACTTTATCTCGTCTATCAAAGATTACTATTTTACTATGTCTCACACATAAGTTGATAGCTGAAGATAGCTAAGAAGTCGTCTGTTATCTCTGTCTCTCACTGAAGAAACTAAGGTACAGGGAGATTAAATGGTTCAACCAAAGTCACTGAGGCAGCATTAGAATCCGGGCCCTTTGACTCCAAAGCCAGTGATCTTTTCACTGTGCCATACTTTAAATTGTAACCTCCTGAGGGCAGGGACTGCCCTTTTTTTAAAAAAAAAAATCAGTTGCATCCCCAGCTCTTAGCACAGTGCCTAACACATGTAGTAAGTGCTTTATAAATGTCTATTGGATTTGTAAGAAGGAGTGGGGGGGGGGGGATTTCGTTTCCACAGAGTTGAAAGCATTCATCTTCCTCCCCCTGTCCCCTCAGCTTTAGCAGAATATAAGTCAGGTGACTGGTTAGAACTTGTTCTAATCAAAGCTGTAGGGTGAAAGGTCAGAGGCTTGCACACATGCTTAAATGAGCCATCTCTGGAGGGCATGACATAGGCAGTCAGGGGTTTGCATCTGTAATATCAATAGGTTACTGTTTTAAAATGATTACTTAAGTGTCTTTGATTGAGTCTTACTAGGTGCTAAGCCCCAGGCCCAAACCCCTAGTAGGTGCTAAACCTATGTGGGTGTGAATTGGTAACTAAGGTGGGGCTAACTAAGGGAGGCCTGATTAGATCTTTGCTCCTAAGTTTGCCCCAAACCCCTAATTACTAGGTGCTAAGTCTATGTGGGTATGAAGCTCCCAGGGTCCTAAGGGGAGGTGCTAACTCCAGAGCTAATTATAGCAGCCTAAGTTCTGGTTGCTCAGATGAGGGTCGATAATGTCTGAAACTGTATAAAAAAAGCCATTTGCTTAGGGCTCTCACTCCTGACAGTGCACTGATGTGGAGACTCTGGGCAGCTGTAATTAAGAGCCCTCCAGCTGAACTCAGATGTTGATGCTTTTTCGTAACTATGAATTGTGATTTGGTCTGTTTCTAATGTATCATTGTATTTGTGTTTGCTCTGAAGTTCAGGGTGCTGGCTTTTTCCCCTGAACTAAGTGGGTGATATTTGTATGCTGGATTAAAGTAAACTTGTCAACCCCTTAACGTTGCTTTCCTTAGTAAAGCAGATCAAAACGACCTGGGCTTTCTGGGTGCTGGCTGTGGGTGGATCTTACACCCCTACAGCAGCTGCTAGCCAGACTGTTGAAACAGCATCTGGCCAATGAAGAGCCTGATGGGAGATTTGAGGTGAGGGTCTGTAAAAGGACTGGCGTGCATCTGAGTCCTTTGTACTCTCCTGTACTCTGTTCAGGGGATGTACCCATTTGTTCAGACCAGATAAATGTAAAACATAATTAAAGCTCCCCCAACCTCTATTGTTTGGGTGGCGTCCTTTCTAATGAGAAAGAATAAACGCCTTTTCTGATTTCAGGCTCGGACTCCAAACTCTTCGTTGTGTTGCTGAACACAGATTGGACACTACTTGGAGTTGTTCGGGGAGGGGAGTGTCAAGGAAATTCCAGTGAGTACAGAATAAAGTCCTAAACATTCAACGTAGGGGTCAAGGCCCTCTTATTCTGGCACTGCCCCTACAGCGTTTCCTAATAATACTCAACCCTTCAAGTCACTCAGGCCAGCTTTCTTAAATATAGCCTGCTTATTCCCCAATCCATGCCTTTGCTCGTGAGCCTGTCCCCCAGTACTCTCCATTCTTCAAAGCTTGGTTCAAATTCAATCTACTCTTGAAGCCTTTTCCAGACCACTACTCCTGCTCAGCGGCTATGGTGTAAATGGAAACATTGTTGGACTTGGGCCTCAAGATTCAGACCTGGCAGAGAACTGAGAGATCTAGTCTGAAACTCCCATTTTATAGATGAGGAAAGTGGAAGCTAAAGATGTCTGGGGCACAGAAGTGGTGAAGTGGATCGAGCACCAGGTCTGGAGTCAGGAAGACTCATCTTCCTAAGTTCCAATGTGGACTCAGACACTCACTGCATGATCCCAGGCCAGTCACTTAACCCTGTTTGCCCCAGTTTCCTCATCAGTAAAATGAGCTGGAGAAAGAAATGACAAATCCAACTCCAAATGCCTGTAACTTACTGTCAGATATGCGTTTTGGCACTTACCTGTTTTGGCATGTTTGTTTTTTTAATAGCAGAAAGAAATCTTTGTTTGAGTCCAAATATCCATCTAAGTCCCAGTTTTGATAGTTACTACTTATGTAACTTGGAGTAAATCATGTAGATTTACAGCTCATTTCACTCTCGGTGGTCATCAGGTCCTTCATTCAACTCAATTCAACAAAGTCCTATTAAGTCCTAAAGTCATATAAATACATATGTATGTGTATACACACACACACACACACATACACACACACACACACATACACACACACACACATATATATATTTTTATAGTCTACTGCCTCAGTTTCCTCCTCTGCAAAAGGAAGGGCTGGATAAAATTATCTCTAAAGCTCTGTCCACCTATAAATACTGTAAGTTTTCCACATGCTCCCTGTATTCCGTTTTCCACCCTGCATGGTATTACACAGGAGGATTCAATGAGATAATTTGTAAATGCAGCCTTATCAACATACCACACACTTAACATGTAAAGTGCTTTGCAAACTTTAAAGAGCCACACAAATGCCAACTATGATGATGATGATGGTTTGGATGTTTTGATCCTGACTTTTCTCCTTTTTCTCTTTGATCCATCCTTTGAAACTCACTCTTGAGGGTGTCGCGGCCTCTCAGGGCCCCTGCTCTCCACTTTCAAGAGTGTGGAGAAAAGTAAATCCGAAGGAAACAATCCCAATACTGAATACAATTTATCAACAGAACAAATTTATCAATTTATCAACAGTTTATCAACAGAACAAAGAGACAGGAGCATCCTCAAGATCAGAAACCTGATGTTAGTAATGGTCATTTATAAAAGCCTGACAGGACACATCAATACAGCCTGTCTTATCAATTTAAATGTAAATAGCTTTGAGTTCAACTACTGAGAAGAGCAGAGGACCACATACATGTAGGTAAGTAGAGTTCCCAAACTTTAATAAATCAATGACAGCTCTCCTTGTACAAGTATGCGCTTTCCCAAAACAGACCTGGGCCTGCAGTAACAAATAGTATGCTGATTAAGAAGCTGGGAAGTATTGCTGACCAGAAGCAAAGGTGACTGGGTCAAAACTAATTTACAGCTATGAGGTACAGGACAGTTAGAGAATTAACCAACCGGGACTGCAGTAGAAAGTCCCATTCCCCTTCTTCATGTGCTTCTAAGGAATGGCAAGAGAATAAGGGAAGGAAAATCTTGACTTGAAGAATTGGCAGAGTCCAAAGTTCAGTTCAGAGTCCAAAGTATCTCCCATAATCCAGAGCTGCTTTACAATTGCCTAATGAGAGGGAGGATCGAGAAGAGCGAAATGGAATTATAACACCAACTAAAACTGGAGGTTAACTTGAGAATGGAGCTTGCTAAGGATAATGGTCACAAGATCAAGCCAGTTTTGCAACTGTGTACAAAAAGTTAAAAGCTCCACCATGGGAGTCTCCTGGTAATAGTGGAAAGAGGGCCTGACCAGGAGCTCACCTTCAGCCTCAGTCTACCAGTGGGGCATGATAAATTGATGCTTATGCTTCAGTTTCCTCGGGTGTTAGTCAAAGCTTCTAGCAAGGTTTGGGGTTGCAAGGCAGCTTGATGTAGTGGAGAGAACGCTGGACCAGGACAAGTGAGATCAGTATTCTAGTGCTATCTCTGCCATTAACAAGGAACACAACCCTTCTCCATCTCTCTGGACTTCAGTTCCCTGACCTGTACAGAGAGACGGTTGAGCTCAATTACCTCTAAGGCACATTGCAACTCTAAGTCCTATAAATTCAAATATATCTGTGAACTCATCAGTCAGTCAGTAAATGTTTATTAAGTGCTTTTTATGTGGCAGGCACCTGGCTATCCTCAGCATAAGCACTCATACTAGGATGCTACTCTCTCTGGGCCCAACCTTCACTGATTTTTGCCCATGTTCTCAAATAATTAGACAAATGGCCCCACCCAATATATTAGGGGCCTTCCTTTAACTATCCTGATATCCCAAGGGTATCAGTGGGGCATACAGTCGACTGGTTACAACTCCTTTGTGACAAACGACTAGGCCATCTTCTTTTTAGGGTAATATACTTCTTTGTACCATACTTTATACTACTTCTCTTTTGTAATTCTTTATTTGAAATGTGTTACAACCTGCCTGTGCCCATCATTCACCTGTCAGTGGCCCTTTGGGTGATCCTCAACTTCAGTTCTTCCGAGATGTCATGTTCTAAGATGTGCAATCACGCAATATATCCAGAAGAACACTGTTATTAAAAAGGTGGGCTTTTGTATCAAGGAAAACCATGGAGTCAGTTAAAACAACAAAACACCTTTGTAATTTCCCCAAGGCAATCAATCCACCTCAATTTCTTTCTCTAGTTAAATTCTTAGTCTTCCTGATTTTCTATTTGTTGTGTCTTTCTAAGACAGGGGAGGGGGAGAAATTTATATAGATATATTTAATTTATATATAACATATTATATATATACATATATACATACATACATACATATATATATATTACTGTATTTCCCTATGTATAAGATGCACCTTAATTTGGGGGCCTGAAATTTAAAAAAAAATGTATTGCATAAAGTTATTGAACTCTAGTTTTATTTATCTGCTCATACCTTTCAGGCATCTTTTGGGCAAGTCTGGTGCATGTATGCATGCTTAGTCCATTCTGTTTCATGAACCTGAAGCACCAATTGTGTCCTCCTTCGAAATTAGTAACTTCTTTTTCATCAATATTTCTTGCCTCATGCTAAACCATCTTTGTGGATACAGGAGTTCCAATTGCCCTTTGCTCTTCAATCCATATCTTCAGTTCCCTCTCTAAATCGGGCCATTTTGCTGACTTGCCCCTCATGGCCTTCTTCTGCTGTGGTGTTTTCAGTAGGGTTTCTTCTTCCCATAGCCTCAGATTGTTTTCTCAGTTGGAGGAGGACCAAACTTACGTTCAGCAGCACAATTTCCATTCACTTTTGCAAACTGGATCACTTTTAACTTGAATTCAGCACTGTGTGACAATCTTTTCTGAGCCATTTCTGGGCAGAATGTGCCAAAATGTAACCTAATATACCGGAAACAAATGCAAGACAATGAGCACAAAGATAACAAGCGCGAAAAAGCGGGAAATGCAAGTAAAAAAATCTGTAACCTCTGTATAAGATGCACCTAGTTTTTAGACCCCAAATTTTTCAGAAAAGCGTGCATCTTATACATGGGGAAATATGATACATGCAATATATAATCTATATTATATATGATCTATAATTCATATAGAAATTTATTCTATAAAACTTCGACTCAATCAAAAGGCTGCACCCAAGGCCACATGTGGCCTCAAGGCTGCAGGTTCCCCACTCTTGGTCTAGACCATTAATGTCAAACTCAGATAGAAAGTGATAGATTGCTTTGGGCTATATTTATTTTAAAAACCTAAATTAATATTATCTATGTTTTTTGGTGTCAGAGGCAGCTAGGTAGCAAATTGGATAGAATTCTGGGCCTGGAGTCAGAAAGACTTATCTTTCTGAGTTCAAATCTGGCCTCAGATACTTACTAGCTGTGTGACCCTGGGAAAGTCACTTTTGCCTCAGTGTGTTCATCTGAAAAAAGACTGAAGAAGGAAATGGCAAACCATTGCAGTATCTTTGACAGGAAACCCCAAATATGGGGTCACAAAGAAGACAATGACTGAATGTTTTATTCTATTTTAAAATTTATTTTGTTAGATATTTCTCAATTATATCTTTTTAGAGGTAAGGGAGAGAGGCAATCAGGGTTTAGTGACTTGCACAGGGTCACACAGCTAGTAAGTATCTGAGACCAAATCTGAACTCAGGTCTTCCTGACCTCAGGTCCCATTCTCTCTCCACTATGCCACCTAGAAGCCCGTCCCAATTATGTTTTAATTTGGTGCCCTAACCTCCCTTAAGAGTTTGGTGGCTCACTGGCAGGTGTGTTTGACACCTCTGGATCAGTGATATCAAAGAAGATACGTAAAGGTCTTTACTGGCACACATTGACTTAGAGAACCACATATTGACATTATGTTTAATTGTAATTTTATTTATTTAGTTAACTATTTCTCAATTATATTTTATTCTGGTTTGGCTTGTAAGTATTGCTGGAGATGTACTTATCACCTCTGGATGAGACCAAAGACAGTCTTCATCCATTTGGTTTTTTCCTTTTAAAAAAAAACTTTTCAAATTGCTTTAAAAAAATTATAAGAATTTGTTTCCTGTTCCCTCCTACCCCTCACTCCATGGGGGAAAAAAAACAAAATCCTTGTAACAAATATGCATAATCAAGCCAAACAAATTCCTTCATTTGCTGTGCCCAAAACAAATGTCTCTTTCTGCACTCTCAAGTCCCTCTCCTCTTCGTCAGAAGGTGAATAGTGTGTTCCATCCTTGGTCTTTTGGAATCAGGAATAATCATTGTGTTGATCAGAGTTCCTGTAGCTTCCAAAGTTGTTTTTCAATGTGGTAGTTATTATATAAATTATTCTGGTTCTGCTCATTTCAGTTTTCATTACTCCATATAAATTTATCCATGTCTCTTGGAAATCATCACATTGCCCTCTTTTTCTAATATGTCTAAGCAAATTTCTTTTCTTTGATATCTAGATTCTTTCTTGGTCATGGATTTTAGGTATTTATATGAAATATCTTAATTTGCTCAGTCTTTTTGATTTTGTTTTAATTTTTTTTATTGTCTTGGAGTCACTAATTTCTATTTGGTCTATTCTATTTTTAGGTAGTTTGTTGCCAGGGTAAGGTTTATGTTACATTAAGCTGTTGAATTTTTGGTGGTGGTCATTGTTTTCTGAGTCTCTCTTCCATAGCACTCATTTATTTTATATCATCATGTTTTCCCTCTTCCTTGAATTCTTTTATCATTTCTTCCAGGAATTCTAATTATTCTTATGAGCAAACTTTTTTTTCCTTTGATGTATTGATTATAGGTGTTTTTGAATCATTCTCTTCCATTGGGTTTGTACTTTGTTCTTGGTTTTTCCTATGTAACTAATTGGGCCAAACTCTAGCACGATTATTTATCTTACTCAGGTTTTTCACTGTGCTTGGGTTTGATTCAAACAGCATAATATAATCCGCCAATGGTAAGATCTGTACTATCTCACTTTCTACATGGAATTTCTCTCGGACTTGTATGCTGTGCATAGCCTATATATGCTGCTTAAGTCTGTTGGGGCACTGTGCTTTCCCTCTGGCTGCTATCAGGCTTTATGGAAATACATAGAAGGCTGGATCTGGAGTCATGAAGATCTGGGTCTCAATCCTCCTTCAGACACTTAGGAGCTCCGTGATCCTGTGTAAATCACTTAACCTTAATCTGCCTCAATTTCTGCAGCTGTAAAGTGAGAATAATAACAGCGCACACCTCACAGGGTAGGAGGTAAGAATCAAAAACAGACAATGCTTATCAAGTGATTATCACGGTGCTGGGCACATAGTAGGTATTTTATAAATGCTTATGCCTGCTAAGACTCAGTTTCCTAATCTGTAAAAGAAGACGATGATAATAGCACCCACCTCACAGGCTTGTCACAAGACTCAAACAAGAAAATGTCTCTAAAGCGATTTGCAAAATCTAAATAAATATATATGCATATGTATGTATGTATGTATGTATGTGTGTATGTATATGTTAGCTCTGATGTGTTAGGTGGTAGTGATATTTCAGGGCAGCCAGGTGATACAGAGGATTCAGAACGGAGCCTGGAGTCAGGAAGATTCATCTTTGAGAGTTCATTCAAATCTGGCCTCAGACACTTACTAGCTCTGTGACTCTGGGGACGTCACTTTACCCTGTTTGCCTCAATCCCTCATCTGTAAAATGAGCTGGAGAAGCAAATGGCAAACCGCTCCTGCAACTTTGCCAAGAAAACCCCCAGTGGGGTCACAAAGAGTCAGACACGCCTGAAAAGACTGAATGATAACAACAACAATGAGGTTTCATATTTGTATATTAGACTAAAAAGTACTTTCTTCAGACAATCCCAGGAGATAAGGTGACTAATATCATCATTTTACATATGAGGATACCGAGGTTAAGAGGCTAAATAACTTTTTCAAGGTCACACGTCATATAAATGGCAGCAGGAGCTTCAAATCCTCCCGCTACATCTGAATCTCAAAATCCCTGGACTCCTTCAAGTCTTGGCTCAGGTGCCGCCCCCCGCCCCCACCATGGGAAGCCCTACCCAGTCTCCACAGTAATTAGCATTTTCTCTTTTCTCAAAATGTCTCATACTTACTTATCTATGTAGATCGGTATCTGTTGGTTCTTTGGTTCAACAAACATTTATCATTCCCCTTTTGCCGACTTCTTTTTCCTCCAAACTGTGCTTCTTCCATGAGAGAGCAGAGAACTAGAAAAAAAGAATAGCCCGAATTATTGGACTTTTAAATCCAACTCCTGCCTAAATACAACCACATTTTCAGTGATAAAAAAGGTCAACTAAAAGTCTATAATAGTGTGACTATCACTGTGACTTTGACCCCACTAACAATGAATATAGCCCAGCAACAATTTAATGTTCTATGCACAAAGGTCAAATATAAGTCTGTGTATATTGTATCTCTAGGAACAGTTAAGGTTAGGGTCAAGATATTCCCTTGGGAAAGTGCCCTCATCATTCTTTTTGTGTCTTAGTGCCAGAGGGCAAAGAGCTGGCTCTACCTGCCCTGCTTTTCTGATGTTAACTCTCCCTGAAGTATAGGTCTGAATGGAGCTTATATTGCCCTTATGAAGTAGATAGAAAGTATAGTAATACCCATTTTCTTATCCAAAGCTAGAAAATTTGCCCAAATTAATTTTATTGTTCAGTTGTTTTTCAGTTGTGCCCAACTCTTCCACACCCCCATTTGGGGTTTTCCTGGCAAAGATACTGGAGTGGTTTGCCATTTCTTTCTCCAGCTCATTTTACAGATGAGGAAATTGAGGCAAACAGGGTTAAGTGAACTGCCCAGGGTCAGAAAGCTAGTAAGAGTTTGAGGCCAAATTTGAACTCGGGAGGATGAGTCTTCCTGACTCCAGGCCTGGCACTCTATCCACTGTGCCATGTAGCTACCTAAGTTAATAGAGAAGGCTAATCTCAGAGATGGAGAGAACCTAGAATTCCTACATCTTAAAAGATGTATTTTAACATAACATGAATGTACAGAAAATGCAGTGAAAGGCAAAGTAGTATATGGATATATGGTCAGGCTTAGAATCTCAGAAAGACCTGGGTTCAAACCCTGACGCTGACACAAGCCAGCTACATGACCATGGATTTGGCCTTTCAATGCCCTGAAAAACTCTGAGAGACTATAAATGAAAAATTAACTGGCCATCTCAGTAAAAGAAGGAGTTTTCATTCTGAGAGCTCCCCACACCCATGAAAGCCTAAGTCTAGACCAATTCATTTCCCCTCTGCCACCCACCTCGAAAATTTTTTTTCTGGACAAAAAAGTATAAAATTAACTATGTTTTAAAAATTATTTTTCTATGCACAGCTTTCAAGTATTCTATAGACTTAAGAGTTTGTTTATTGATTGCTATTAACTTTGTCAGCATGATCTGGGCTTGAGGCTCACCTTTTTCACAACCACTCAGTGCCCCAGGTAATACCCCCTCCCAAAAAAAAGCTACCCTGAAAATTTTGTCATTTATTTCCAGTATAGAATCAAAGATCAAAGGCAAGGCCACAGAGGTTATTTTTTTAAAAACCTATGTCATCAAAATCCTATCATTCCTTGGTCTTCTTGGTCTGCTATAGCTTTCTTGGTACTTTATTACATGTTCTAGGGTTGACTAGGCAGGTAACATCACCCCTCTGCCTGCTCTCCCACTTAGTATGTTTTATGAAGAATATGGCTATCAACAACTTAGGCTTCAAATTTTATTTCTTCTTTATGGAGGTCATACACAAATGTTTCTTTTTGGACATAGTATAGGTTGAGAATAGCACAAAAATAACTTTGAGTTACTTTCCACATTTGCTTAGATGAAACAAATATTTATGAAACAGGACGGGGAAGTTGTAAAAAGAATCAGCCATCAAATATTACCTTACAGAACAGGCCTTAATAAGGTAAAATGAGTTGAGGCAAATGACCCAGACCCACGTTTTACAAGAATATATGGTCAAACAAATCATCAGCATTTCTGTATGTTGCCAAAAAAATCTGGCAGGAAGAGATGTAAAGAGAAATCTCATTTAAAATAATTACAAACAGTATAAAGTGCTTAGGAATCTACTTGCCAAACACACACAGGAACTATATGAACATAATTATAAAACACTCTACCCAAATAAAGGCATCTAAAATTGGAGAAATTTTAATTGTTGGTGAGTAGGCTTAGCCAATATAATAAAAATGACAATGTTATCTAAATTAATTTACTTATTCAATGCTAAACCAATCAAACTACCAAAGAATTATTCTATAGAGTTGGAAAAAAAGTGATAAAATTCATCTCAAGGAATAAAAGGTGAAAGATATCAAGAGAATTAATGAAAAAAAAAGTGGGAAGGAAGAGGACTTAGTAGTACCAGATCTCAATCATACTACAAAGCTGTAATCACTAAAACAATTTTCTACTGGGTAAGAAATAGAGAGCTTTATCAGTGGAAGAGACATAGACATAATAGATATATTAGATATATCTATATAAATATATATATTGATCACATTAAACATTATATTTATACATAACATGTAATATATATGTATACACACATACTGAGCACAATAGGTCTAATGAATCCCAAGATTCCAGCAATTGGGGTAAGACTTTACTATCTGACAAAAACTGTTGGCAAAACTGAAAAGCAGTCAGGCAGAAACTAGACATAAAGCAACATCTCATACCATACACCAAGACGAGCTCCAAAGGGTACATAATTTAGACGTACAGAGTGACATCAAAAGCAAACTAGATAAGCATGGAAGAAGTTACTTGTCAGAACAATGCATAGGAGAGTTCATGACCAAACAAGAAATAAAGAGGTTCACAGGAGGTAAAATAGAACATTTTGATTATATAAAATTTAAAAAGTTTGTATACAAGCAAAACCAATTTATAAAGTCAGAAAATTGAGGAAAATCTTTGCAGCAAGTTTCTGTCATCAAGATTTCATTTCTGAGATATATAGCGACTTGAAGGCAAATTTATAACAATAAAAACCACTCCACAATCGATAAATAATAAAGGGATATAAATAAACATTTGCAGAGGAAGAAATCCAAACTATCACCAGCCATAAATCTAAATCAGCTCTAAATCACTAAAAATTGGAGAAATTCAAATTACAATAACTCTGAGATTCCACTTCCCAATCATCAATTGGCAATGATGACCAAAAAAAAGAAAATGACAAATACTGGAGGGACTATGGGAAAACAGATACATTAATGCACAATTGATGGAACTGTGAGTCAGTCTAGCCATTCTGGAAAGCAATTTGGAATTATGCCCAGAAAGCTATTAAACTGTATAATCCCTTTGTCCCAGCTATACCACTATTAGGTCTCTATGCCAAAGAGATCAAAGAAATAAGAAAGGGACCCATGTATACAAAAATATTTAGAGTAGTTCTTTTCGTGGTGGCAAAGAAATGAAACTGAGGGGGTGCCCATCAATTGGGGAATAGCCGAACAAGTTAAAGACTATAAATGTGATGGAATAGTATTGTTCTGTAAGATATGATGAAGGCAATGGTTTCAGAGAAGCCTAGGAAGACTTGAATGAACTGATGCAATGAAGTGAATAGAACCAGGAGAAAAATTATGTAATTAATAGCATTGTAAAGACAACTTTGAAAGACTTAGGAAAACTGATAAACACAATGACCAACCTCAATTCCAGAGGACTCATGATAAGACATGCTATCTACTTCTAGATGAAAAGGTAATATACTCATAGTGCAAGTTGAGGCTTATGGTTATTTATTTATTTACTGGACATGAGTAATGCAAGAATTTACTTTGCATGATTATGCATATTTATAACAGATTTTGGTATTTTTGCTTTTTCACTGAGAGGGAGGGGTGGAAGAGAGTGAGCTGGGAGGGAGAGAATGTGGACCTGAAAATAAAATTCAATTAAAAAAAAAGAATAAATGGTTAAGACAGTCTGAGTACATAGTAGAAAATTATTCAGTGCTTCCTAATATGTTTGTTGATTGTCTGAGTTACACCACGATGCTGTGAACCGGACTATGGTGGTCTAGGGGTTCTGGTCAAGCAAGGACTGGATTTGTGATCTGGGAATCATTTGCATAGAGATGACAATTGAAATCATGAGAGTTGATGAGATCACCAAATGTGATAGTATAGAAAGAGAAAGCAGTCCGAGATGGACTCTTGGGAAATACCCATGGTTAGTAGGCATGACCTTAGAGGAGAGATTATCTACTGATTCACATTAGCAGCTTTTCTGCAATTTATAATGTTAAGTCTTGCTTCAGTTTGGGTCCCAGGTCCTGGAGTAAAAGTAGTTACCCATTCCTGCTGTCACAGCAGAAAGGGACACTGAGTGGGGAGTCCTCTCCCCATAGGAGTAGAAACTGTGAGCCCAAGGGATAAGAAAAGATTATATTATATCAACTCATTAAAAAAAATTAACATCTTCCACTCTCCTATTCTCATCTGCTGCCCAGAAGTCTGGAGTTCTGGAAGCCTCATTCTAATATCCTCACTCCTGAAGGTCAATCCTATAACATGTAAATCAGTCTGGATAAAAATAAAGTCTTATTAAACAAATACTTTAAGATAATTTGTGTAAAACTCATATTTTTTTAAATGTCCACACATCTGTTCTCTCATTTTATCCCTACAACAACCTTACAAGATAGATAGGTCAGGTACCATTTTCCCTGAAGAGGAAAGAAAAAGAGAGCTCTGCCTAAGGTCACATAGCTAGTTAACAGCAGAGCTGGAAATACAAGTCAGGTCTCCTGACTCTCCACCTTGCAGTTCCTTGATGAGCTGCTGTCAGCCAGGAGAGGAACAAATTAGCTAGCCATGTGAACTTGAATAAGTCACTATTCTTTAGTGCAGTCCAGAGCCTTCAGTTTACAGGGGAAGAAACTGAGGATTAAAGAGGTAAAGTAGGATTAGCTAGGTGGCACAGTGGATAGAGAAATGGCCTTGGAGTCAAGAGGACCTGAGTTCAAATCCAGATTCAGACACTTATTAGCTGTGTGACCAGGGCCAAGTCACTTAACCCTGATTGCCTTCAAAAAAAGAGAGAGATGAAATGATGCGCCTGTAGTCACTCAGGTAGCAAATGTGTCAGAGATAGCATTTAAACTAGTATCTTCAGACTCTAGAGGCAATGTTATTTCCACTGTACCATGTATAAATTAAAGGAGTTGGACTTGAGAATTTCTAAGGTATTCTTCTTATCTAAAATTCCAAAATTTCAAGCTAGTAATATTCTGCCTTTGGAATAAAAGTTTAAGTTCATTTTATTTCCATATGGAGTTGAGACAGTACTTATTTTTTTGTAAGTATAAACCACTATTTATATAGCAGCTCCTTATTTTTCTAATTAATCATTATTAGACAAGAGATCTAATGAAATGTGTTGCTTTAAACGTTAGTGGAATTTTCTAAAGATCGGTGGAAGACAGAAAAGTCCCTGAAGTGTCTTCCCTATTAAAGGAATAGGGCACTAGCCCATTATAGTGAACAACTACAGGGGGTATGCTTTTCCAGTACTGTGGAACAAAAATATGTTTGCTATAAATATATGTTCCTTGATTTATATTTTCTGCCATGTGATCCTCTTGGCCCACAAGCTATTTATGTTATACTCTTATGTTATCATATACTATTATGCCCTGTTATATTATCTATGTTATATTATTTTAATTTTTTGGTAGTAAATAAGGCAATATATTAGAGGGGCAGCTCTTGGGTAAGCAAGTCAAGTTCAAATCCTACCTCTCACAACTATTATCTAGGTGACCATGGACAAGTCACAACCTCTCATTGCTAAAGCAGTTTTAAAATTTTTATTATTTTTATTTTTTCCAATTAACAAGCATTTAAAAACTTAATTCATCCCTCCTACTACTTCTGCCCCACTCTCAAAAAATAAAACCTCAATATATAGCTTGTAATCTGGAAAAACAAATTCTCACATTAGCCATGTCCACAAATGCCTGTCTATTTATCTGCATTTTAAATTCATTAATTCTATGTCAGAAGTTGAGTGGCTACTTCATCTTTATTCTTTTGGACTTACCATCTCTTATTTTATTGATCAGAGTTTGAAAATTTTTCAAAGTTGTATTTCTCTATAATGTTATTATAGTATAAATTGTTCTCCTTCTTACTTTGTTCTGCATCAGTATATAAAAATCTCATTTTCCTGTAAAATTGCCATTTCATCATTTCTTATGGTACAAAAATATTCTGTTACATTCATACATTGTAGTCTGTTTAACTATTGCTCAAAAGGAGGATATCCTCACCCCCTTTAGTTTTCAATTTTTGGCTATTACAAAAAGATCAGCTATAAATATCTTCTAACATAGATCCCTTTCCTTTCTTCTTTCTTTGATTCTATTGGGATATAGGCCTACTAGTGATGTAGCTGAGGCAGAGTGTATATACAGTATGATAATTTTCTGGGCATGGTCCAAATTGCTTTCCAGAAGGGCCGGATCAATTTAAATCTCCATCAACAGAGCACAGCCCTTCCATTTGGACAATATGCCAAGCCAAGAAGTTAAAGAGATGATGATGATAGCAGGTAGTATTGCCTTTGGGAAATCATGCAGTCTCTAATGATTTTAAGCTTGCTCCTGAAACAAAGGCCCATCTATTTAATGACAATATTCTTACAGTGATGTGTATGACCATAAGTGATAGATCACCATAGGCTCTGAAGCATTAAAGGCTTCTGGGCAGTCAATTGGTAAACAAGCATTTATTAAGTGCTTATGGTATGCCAGGCATTGTACTAAGCCCTGGGGAAAAAAGAGAGGTAAAAACCTCGAGGAGTTCACATTCTATTGGGGAAGACAACATAGAGAAAATTGTACATAAAAGATATGTATAAATGGAAAGTAATCTCTGGGAAAACATACTGAGAGGAGAGGGAGAGATACCAGGAAATGAGATTTCTGATGAGTCTTGAAGGAAGTCAGGCAAGCCAGGAGACTAAGGTAAGGAGGGAGGGTGTCCCAGGCATGGACGACAATCGGTGCAAAGGCACACAGTCAAGAGATGGGAAGCAGTGCTTACTCACCTCTGTCCTAACTTCGCCATCACCACTCTGTTTAAGGTATGTCTAAATCTCATAGTTCTCAGTGTAAATAACAATTTAATTGAGACTTTGAAGAGGGCATTTTGTCTGAAGGTGAATTTCATTCTAATCAGATAGTATAAGAGAAGTAGCCCAATGTAATAGAACGAGTGCCGGATTTGGAGTCTGAGCACCTGAACTTGAGTCCTAACTCTATTACCTATGTGAGCCTGAGAAAGTTACTAAACTTTACAAGATTGCTGGTTTCTAATTGGTATAATAATAATTGGACTATATGATCTGAAAGGTCCCATTCAACTCTTAGACCTATGAAACAAGGTATTATGGAAGGTACAAGCAATCAGAATAATACAACATACTGGTCCTGAATAAACCGAGATCAAAGGGATAGATTTAACCACCAGGTGGTGCTGCTAACCACTACCTTGCTTCTACTCCACTATTAGCATCTAGACCTGGGCATTCCTATGCTCAACCATGCAGTTCTGTGTATTTCCCCTTGCCAGAAGTCCTGAGCTTATGGTTTTCAGAGGATAGTTCTACCTTTCTCTTTGGGGTAGTGCTGACTCACTATGGTGGGGGGGGGCATATTGTTGTTGTTGTTCAGTTGTGTCTGACTCTCTGTGACCCCACATGGGGTTTTGTTGGCAAAGATAACAGAGTGGTTTGCCATTTCCTTCTCCAGGGAATTAAGGCAAGCAGAGGTTAAGTGACTTGCCTGGGGTCACAAAGCTAGTACATGTCTGAGGCTGGATTTGAAGTAAGGTCTTCCTGGCTCCAGGCCCAGCACTCTATTCACTAAGCCACCTAGCTGCCTCTGGATTATTGTAGATTTACCCAGTTAGAAGCCAATGTTCAAACTCCCACCTCTGGCAAACTCTACCTCTTCCCTGAGCTTCTTATACTTCCTTAGTCCTTATTGTGACCTTAGCACAATGGAATTAACTTTCCACAGAATCAGGCAAACATGCTTGATTGCATACAATGCTTCAATTCCTAGCATAAAATCAATAAACAAATAAACAGTACATAACACCAATAACACAATGCATAATAAAACCCAAGATCATAGATTTAGAACTGGAAAGGACCTCCTTGAAAGCCACTGAATGCAAGCCTATAATTTTACAGGAGAGAAAATTGAGGCTGAGACAGGATAAGTGACTTATGGAGGTTCATACAGCTAGTAGGTATCTGAGACAGGATGAAAACATGTTTTTAGTTCAGTTCAATCATTTTTTTCTACCACATCCAACTCTTAATGACCTCATTTGGGTTTTTCCTTGGTAAAGATATGGAAGTGGTTTGCCATGTTTTTCTCCAGCTCATTTTACAGATGAGGAAAATGAGGAAGACAGGATTAAGTGACTTGCCCAGGGTCACACCACTACTAAGTGTCTGTAGTAGGAAGGCCGAATTTATAATCTCAAATATAATCATGTATATGTTTGAATGGTTCAAAATCGCAAGGTATGAGAGATTCTCTAAGTAGAAAACAACAAAAAGTTTATTTAGGCCCCTCCGCAGCAGATCCATGAACCAGCCTCCCCATTCCGACATCTTGACAAAAAGACTCCAGG
>CM053627.1:99846099-99914871 GCA_028646595.1 Phalanger gymnotis | reverse complement strand
CTCTTAAGTCATTAATCTACACCCACACAGGTTTCACACCTGATAGGGCTTTGGGCCTGGGGCTTAGCACTTAACAGCTGAAAGTACTTCCACTCAAAAGAAACAAAAGCCATGCTAAGGAGACAATTTTGCTTAACAACAGTGTCTGAGGCCAGATTTAAATTCAGGAAGATGAGTCTTTCTGACTCCAGGCCCAGGGCCTCTATCCACTGCTCCACCTAGCTGTCCTAAACAGATCTACAAAGTGACTGTATCTCCTGGGACCAGGCAATTCCCAGTTAGTATAATAGGTATTCCAAACCCAAGAGTGCAAGGAAATGTGAAATCCACTTGCCTACTCCATTATTAGAACAGAGCTTTTGTGATTTTTATTTGCTCCAAATTTAAAATGGCACCGATATTCACCTGGTTCCTCTTAGAGGAATAATTACATTAGTAATTTTTTACTAGCACCTACGATTAGTTATATAGTGTGAGTGCTAACTTGGCTGGATTTCCAGGCATGGGTCTATGTTCCCTTTTGTTGCATCACTAATCAACAGGGAATATGGGCCTATCATGTACAACAGACACTGAGCAATTAGATGGGCTACCAGTGAGGCATGGTAAGCCTACCAGGATTGCCCATAAGAGCCACCATATAGTTCCTACCCATTACTGGTTATCACTCTTAGAACAAGTCATCTCAATCTTGAGCGTTTGGTAGAAGCTGAGAGTTTTCCAAAACCTGTTATCTGTGTTAACAGCCTTCATAGCTGTCAGTAGCATACCTGTCCCTAGAAGTATGAATTTCATATGCTGTGTTCCAAGTTAGAAACTATGGTCACTAGTTGAGAACAAAGTTGTCCCCTTTTCTGTGGGGGGCACTACTAGGATGTGTATGTTTGGGAGTTGGAGTCTCCCAGTGACTGGTCCTAAGTTAACAGAGCCTGAGCAGGTCTATTATCTAGAGTAAGAGCCAGACCACAGATTTCTGTATGAGACATTCTACCCTCAGGTCCAACTTTTAGCCACAAGCAGTAGGAACAGAATAAGAAGAGACCAACAGCAATAGTGATAAACTAACTAATAGTTAGCCAAGAGCAAAGAGGCACTGAAAATATAGATACTTAAAGGTGATTGCACAGTATGGGCAGAGATGGAGGAGAAAAGATGGGGGAGAGAAGAAGGGCCAAAGAGAAACTTCATCTGCTTCATAATCTTGCCTCTAGAGCTTTCTCTAGTGTCCAAGTTGAGGTCCAGTTGTAGAGAAGGAATATTTATGAGAAGAGTGAAGATCATAGAATTTTAGACCTGTATAATCTTAAAATTAAGTTAAATTAAAACTCAAGAGGTTTAATTAAGGTAGAATCTCTTGCTTCCAGGGGAAAAAATGGAGTAAACTTAAATGCATTATGCCAACGATTATATATAGTATTATGAATACAGTGAAAGGGGGGGCGGAGCCAAGATGGCAGCAGGAAAGCAGGGACTTGCCTAAAGCTCTCCCCCAGGACCCTCTAAGCACCTATTAAAAATGGCTCCGAACAAATTTTGGAACTGCAGAACCCACAAAATAGCAGAGGGAAGCAGGGCTCCAGCCCAGGACAGCCTGGATGGTTGCTGGGTAAGGTCTGTCACACAGAACTGGGAGTGGTGCCAAGTGGAGCAGTGCCCAGCATGGGCTGCGCCTGGACCAACCAGACCGGGAGCTGGCAGAACAAGCCCTAGCGAATCAGTGAGCTGTGACAGTTACCAGACTTCTCAACCCACAAGCACCAAAGACAACAGAGAAGGTTAATGGGAAAAACTGCAGGGACAGAGTGAAAAGACTTCCTAGCCACCACCCCAGGGACAGTGGAGGTGGTGCAGCTCTGAGGTGGTGCAGCTGCAGTTGCTTCTGGCCCCAGGCCCATCTGATAGGAGGAATTAAGTGGCAGATCTGAGCGGGAATGCAGAGCCTGCTCACATCTGAGTTGCAGTCTGGGTTGGCGGTTCTTGGGAGAGGAAGAGCACTGGTGTGGCAGAGCTTGCTGTGTAGAAGTAGCTCTGAAAACAACAGCACAGCCCCTCAAGCTTGGGACAAGGTACTCTCTACAAGCAGTCATACCCCGCTGAAAAACTCAAGGGTCAAGGAGTTGGCTGGGAACATGGCCAGGCAGCGAAGGCACACCCAGATTCAGACTCAGACTTTGGAATCTTTCTTTGGTGACAAAGAAGACCAAAACATACAGCCAGAAGAAGTCAACAAAGTCAAAGAGCCTACATCAAAAGCCTCCAAGAAAAACATGAACTGGTCTCAGGCCATGGAAGAGCTCAAAAAGGATTTGGAAAAGAAAGTTAGAGAAGGAGAGGAAAAATTGGGAAGAAAAATGAGAAGGATGCAAGAAAACCATGAAAAACAAGTCAATGACTTGCTAAAGGAGACTAAAAAAAATACTTAAGAAGATAACACCTTAAAAAATAGACTAACTCAAATGGCAAAAGAGCTCCAAAAAGCCAATGAGGAGAAGAATGCCTTGAAAAGCAGAATTAACAAAATGGAAAAGGAGGTCCAAAAGACCACTGAAGAAAATACTACCTTAAAAATGAGATTGGAGCAAGTGGAAGCTACTGACTTTGTGAGAAATCAAGATATTATAAAACAGAACCAAAGGAATGAAAAAATGGAAGACAATGTAAAAAATATCTCATTGGAAAAACCACTGACCTGGAAAATAGATTCAGGAGAGGTAATTTAAAAATTATTGGACTATCTGAAAACCATGATCAAAAAAAAGCATCTATATATCATCTTTCAAGGAATCATGAATACAGTGAAATGCCCTTTTTTGGACCAGACATAGGATTTCATAGTAGTGGAAACTCCTTCTATCAATGCAGTATAGGGCCTGCTCTGCAACCTAATCTTAGAGAATTGCCTGGAGGACTGAGATGTGAAGTACCTCATGTCATACAGCCATTATGCATTAAGGCAGAACTTGAACCCAGCTCTTCTTCACGGGGACGCCAGTTCTCCAACCACTATACCTTGCAGTGATATTAGGCTAACGAGTAAGGTTTCTTTATAAACGATCTTAGAGTAGATTTCTATTTTAAGTGGTTATTTGATCCGCTCTGTACCCAATCAAATTTACTAACAAGCCACGTTATATTGTTCCACTAAAAATATGATAGTCCAATTATCTCATTTATCAACCATAATTTAACATTTGGGTACTTCAAAAGGATCAATGACCACATCAGTGTGGGTACTATCTCCAACAATGTAGGTCATAGCTTGTCAATGGCTGCCCATCTTGCCTGATTTGTCCACATGCTCCCAGAAATCCACCACAAAAGTTCCATTTAACCAATGAAAGAATTATTGAATAAGGAATGAAAATGCATCTTACATATTACAAGTCTTTTAGGGATATACATTTGGAAATAAGGCATCTTAGAATAATTTATGCAATGATAATAACATTATAGAGAAAAAATTTTGAAAGACTTACGAACTCTGATCAATGCAATGGAACCACAAATCCAAAATAATGAAGATAAAACATGCCATTCATCTACTGCAACAGAGGTGATAGACTAAAAATGCATAAAAAGAAGTACATTTTTGGATAGCATCAATGTGGGAATTTGTTTTGCCAGACTGTGCATCTAGGTATTGAATGCTTAATTTTTCAGTCTTTTTCTGCTCCTCCTCCTCCTCCTCCTCCTTCTTCTTCTATTTGTTCAATGGGAATAGACAGAGGCGAGGTAGTAGGTCAGAGGCATTAGTAAAAGAAAAATAACAAAAAAGCCTCAAAGGATACCTATGCTCTGATATACCACATTTATTGCAATATAATTTATTGCTATGCCATGTTGCTCCTCTGAATTAAAACTCAGGCACTGAAACACACTTGCGAAAATGAATGGTGAAAATGCATTGGATTGTCTTGCTATTAAAAAAAAAGTATTTCGAGGCACTACCTTAATGGGTAAGATTGCTATTGCTATCATTCTTATTATTAGGAAAGAAGGGAGAGAATTTATGAGAAAACGTGTTAATTGCACAGGATTTAAAGAGCATGCTACTTGTGTTTTTAACTGTGTTTTTGCATTGCTAAGGCAATATGTTGTATAGTAATATAAAATAAATATAAAATGAGATAGGGTAAATAAGACATTTTACATTAAAATTTCTGTATCTCTAAGTCTATGAGTCATATATGTCTAAGGTATTCTCAAGCTGCACATTTCTGTAATTTATCTAATTCAATATTGCTAGGATATGATTAATTCTTATATTTTGAGCTGAGTCATCAGTGCTGTTGAATGAAAGCCAGAGCTATAGAATTTACAGCCACTTAAAAATGCCACAAAAAAGAAATATGACTGAGATGCCCTAGAAAACCAGAGACTTCTAAATGATTCCCTTTCTTAAAATAAATTCTTTTAAAATTAAGATTGTGCTCAATTACAGTAGATCCTTGTAAAGAGTAAATAAATTATCAGGCATTCAGTCATGAGGTTTCATACATCTGCTTATTATTCCTTTTGTATTTTCAAGACTTAATAAGGAAGCTTATTTGGAGTAAAGTGATGTAACCAGTACAAACTTACTTAAAAGAAGAAAACAAAGCCTTTTACTAGAAAGCAAAGAGACAGGTGCAACATTAGAAGGCAGTAGAAATACTAGAAAGAAATGAGCCGTATCCTCCTCAGGCCCACGACCTTGCATGGAAGAGACTGGTCATTTAGGTTCATATATGTAGCTGTTACCAGGCTTGATCTGCTGTTAGTTCACTATACTAGTAATGAATGAATTGACATAGTACATCATAAGAACTCATTAAGTCAGCAATAATGATTACTGACATTTATATAACCTTGTAAAGGTTGCAAAGGTCTTTACATGTAGTGTTGCATGTAATCCTCCTAATAGCCCTGAGAGGTAGGTGCTACAAGTATTTGTAACCTACGTAGGCTGGGCAAGAGCCTCTGGTCCTGCCCATAAACCTTTGGACCAGATGGTGAAAATGGAAAAAAAAAAAGGTGAAAGCTGGGTTAGTTAAAAGAAGATCAAAGAAGTTAGCAGAGTAGGAGGCAGCTAGGTGGCTCAGTAATGAAGCACCAGCCCCAGAGTCAGGAGGACCTGAGTTCAAATCTGCCCACAGACACTTGACACTTACTAGCTGTGTGACCTTGGGCAAGTCATTTAACCCCAATTGCCCTGCCTTACCCCCTCCAAAAAGAAAAAAAGGAAGTTAGCAGAGAGAGAAGAAAAAATGGTTAGCAGAGAAACTAGAAGAAATGGCGACTTACTAAGGATGGCAGCCTGGGCAGTCTTCCTTTCTGGTTGCTTCGACAGTACTGGAGGGGCCCAATCTATTTATGCCCTTTCAGGAGTATGCCGGAGCCCACTCATACCAGCTTCCCAGCAGATTGTTAAAATTTTAGTGTGACTATTCATACCTGGGAAATCAGCTTGATTTATGGTTTTGTTGATTGTCTACACGGGAAGGGTTGTCCCTCAGCATGGGGATGTTGCTGTATGGCTTAAAGGGCATTAGAAAAGACATCTATAGCCTCTTCTCCCTCCCTTCTCCAAAAGACACTTTAATTCCTGTCAGAAAGGGAAACAAGAGGTTGGGTCTGGAGGTCACTCTGCTGTCCTCAGAGAGAAGGGATACTGGGCTAGAATTATATCGATTTGTTCCCTTAATTTTATTAATTAATTTTATTTTTAGTCTAGGGCAGGGCTGTCCAACCTTAGGTTTTTATTGAAACAATAGACAATATATTTTGATTTGCCATTTTAGTGAGAGCTCTGTGGTAGCTCAGCTTCCTTTAATAAAGCATTTATGTAAATTTCTATGCTTGTAGGTAGGCCACATAAATTGCACTGCGGGCCCACCATGCAGCCTGTGGGCTGCATTTTGGATAGTCCTGGTCTAGGGGATATGATCAGGTTCAAGCTAGCTTCTGATTACCATATCATTATTGGGAGGGAAGCAAGACCCCAAGCTTTATATCCAAGGCTTGACCCCTTTCCCACCAAATACTAGTTCCACAATGAACACACCTACAAAATAGCCAAGAAAACTGATTTATTCAAATCCTAACAAAACAAATCAAAGAAGGTATACATAGGAGAATATATAAGGGAAGGTGCTCTTACACTGGGAGCGAGGTAATTCAGCTCAGTCTAGAGAGAGAGTCTTAGATCTCACTCAAGAGTAAAGTCTCTAGTGTAGTAAGCTGGGGATAGGGACATGGTGGAGACTCTCAGCTCTGCTCATATCCTCCCAGAGTGTTTTCCTTCAGCAGCCTCAAGTGGGGTTGGCCTTTTCCATCTACCCTTTCAAAGCCGAGAGCCAGGAGCACCTAAAGTGACTTGAAGAAGGTCCAAAGGAAAACTGAAGGCTGGCGTTCTCCCACTCTCGCCAGCTCCACCCTGCCTCTCACTGAGGGCAGGATATTCATTTCTGTCAATGAAGAGAGACTCCCATACCAATGGGCTTTGGGACTGAGGTACATCTAGACTTGAGAAAGTGATGGAGAAAATGATAGTAATACAAATTAAATGTGAAAGTGTGTTGTTTTCACTTTGTTGACAGAGAGCCAGTTAAACTTTTACCAACATAGTCCTGCCTTTAGAAGAAATCTCCTTTCCCCATCATATTTGCTAGTATAAAACGGAACAGAGGCACAACTAAATGAACTGAGAAAGAGTCAGGGATGAGTGGTAGAGGCAGGGTGCCTGGAGGAGGGATCAGACCCTTTTGCAGAATGCCATAGAGGCCAGAGAGAGCTCAAGAAGACCTCTGAGTACCTGAGTCACCTCCACAGAGGGGATGCTGACCTTCTAGGCTAAGAGGAAGTACTAAGATGTTGGGTTTGGGATTCACTTGCTGCAAAAGAGGTTGGGCTCCATCATGAATGAGATCACTGGCTATATGATGTGTGGCTGAAGATGCATTGATTTATTTACATTCATTGATAGTATGATTAAAGAGATGTATGAAGTTATGCCTTTGTTAATGACTTCAATTGAAACTCACTTGAACCTGGGCAAGGTTTACTGGAGTAGGATGGAGGCTAAGCTCTTATCTGATTAAATATGCACCAAACCTTTAGACTAATGAGACAAGTATTAATACACAAAGAAGGGATAGAATTAATGAGAGAGGCAGCCATCTCTTTGAGAGTCAGAGGAAGCTAGACACTTCTCCAGAACATCTGGCATTGGTTGGTGTCCTTAATCATTAGGGATGAACACTGAGTTGACATCACTTGGTCTCAATTACTGAGTAGGATCAGATGACTGGTCTCAGCACCTCCAGTGTCAAAATGTACCAGAAGAGGCTCAGACATGTATGTGAAGTGTCTGAAAATGCTGCCTTTGGAACTGACAGCAAACATCCTCATTCTTAGAATGATCATTCATGTACTTGATATCACACCAGTGGCTGAGATAACTCACTTTGATGTTTTTCAGCTTCCCTGTTTTCCTTCAACTTCCCTGAAAGAACCTCATACTTGTTCACTTTTTATCAATGAAGATTTTTGTGATGTTTTACTAAGATAGCTAGATCAAAACTTCATTTTGTCAGTGGTTTATATCAAACAGCACCATCTGTAATTGAATATCAGGCCTGTTTTGTAGCTTTATCCCACAACTTTCTCTAAGATTATCACTTGTATGTTCCTCTCCACTTCTCTCATATCAATATTCTGTGAATATCTCCCCAATATCAAACCCAATATCAAATTAATATCTCTTCAATATGAATTAACCAATGAACATCAATTTAATGTTACAATAATTAGTAACAATTATATTAATATTTATAATATTTATATAATATTTATTTATAATATTAATAATCGTACTTAACAAAGACAAAATTACAAAAATACAAAAAAATACTTCAAAACTAGGGTACACACTCTGTTCTAAGCAGCCAAGGACAAAGTGGAGTATAGAGGGAATGGATTATGCCAGTGGGTTTCTGGGTTATTTTACTTCCAAGACTTGAGCCTGTGTCCTATACATAAGATGAGGGTGTTGGACTAGATGGTTCCTGAAGTCTTTTCTGGCTCTAAATCTTTGTACAAGACATGGTAAGGACTCCTTGATTCTCACAGTCATTAGAGTGTTCATGGAAAGTCTACCTTTCAAATGGGGAGAATTTGTCATGAGTGATTAAAACCACCTCCCTCCCAGTACCCAGTAGAAGTAAGAAGGTTTGTATTAAGCATGAACTTTTGTTTATCTCATTTGGCAGCAGGAGTCAACAAGGATGAAGCACTGTTATGGAAAGGATGAAGAATTGAAAAGTTTTCAAGTTATAAGATTCAGTGCCTGGTGCTTTGCATTTTATTACCCTTTTACCTAATCCTGTTAAATTGTTTGTGGCTAGCCTGGAGAACTGGCCTTAGAGTTAGGAAGGTCTGAGTTAAATTAGAAAATACAGAACAAAATAAATAATACAATAAAATACAGATAATGTTAATATGTGGTTTTCTAAGTCAACATGTACCTGTTGGGATCCTTATGTATTGTTTCATGGCCCATTTCTATTTGAGTTTGACACCACCGATCTAATTCAGCCTTTTACAGATGAGGACATTGAGATGTGATGAGGGGAAGTGACTTGTCCCAAGTCAAATAGAGTTAATTAGCTAAACCAAACTTTTCATTCTCTTCTCCTCTCCCTGCCTCTCCAATCTCCTCTCTTCTCCTGTTTTCAAAACAAAGTAATAACTTCTGATAAAGGACAAAAACACAGTTATATTTAGCAATGGAAGTGATAGATAAAATATATGAAAAAAGTGAAAAATTAAAGGAAAAAAAAAGGAGCACCAAGAAGTTCACTTCCCTCAGAATGTCTTCCATTGCCTTGGTAGCCTATCAACATCCACCATCAGACACTCACCTTTTTTTGTCTTCAAGGTCTTCTTATCTTTAAGTCTCTCTATTAAAATAGTATCTTAGATTTAGAGCTAGAAGGAAAGAGAGATTCTTTAATCTAGTCTCTCATTTTACAGTGTTGAAAACTGAAGCTTAGAGACTTTACATGTCACACATGTAGTAAGAGAGCCAGGATTCAACCATGGGTTCTTTACCAGAGGTCTACTGATAAATGTAACAATCTCTGGGGTTGGGGGAAATATACACATGCCTACTTTTAAGTTTAATCGGCATTATTAGTATTTTCTCTATCACTTTCTGAAATCCTAATAATCAACAAAATAATAAATCGAGACCTAATTTGTAGGGTTTGCTGATTTCCAAGGTGTATATGTTCACACTGCAGATTTAACAGTCCTCTTTCCCAAGCTGGTTTTACCACATCCTGGTCCATGGTAAGTGGGCTGGGCTACCAGTGCACCAAGAATAGAAAGGAGTGAGGTGGAAGAGGAGTACACCAAAACCAAGTTTCATCCACTTCACAGTATCTCCTCAGATGCACCCAAGCCCAGTGAGCTCTCCATTGTTTGGGAATTTACATAATAGGTAAAATATGTTATCAAAAACATTTAAGAAAAAATGAATTCTGAAAAGAATTCAAAACTCGAAGGAGTGGCCCTAGGGCAATATTTCTAAATATTTCCATATGCTTTCCTAAGTTTTAATAAGTGTCCAAACACAAATTTCATAAGAAATTCTATTTTTGGTGATTTCATTTACTAATATTGTTATTTGTTGATTATCAAGAAAGTTTTTGATTCAGCAAAGTAAAGCACTTGTAAGCTTAAAGTCTTTCTTCCAACAAAATCTCTCATGCACATAAGATCATGCGAGATTCCTTAATAAATAACAGCTATAGTGAGATATCTCTCAACTTCCAGCAGGCATAAACAGGAAGCTACATGCTTGTCAAAGGTGTTTATCATGGTCATAGAAGATGTGTTATACAAGATCCAAAAGGGAGAAAAAATGCATATACACCATACATTTAAGTTTATTCTGTATTTTAGTATTTTCTTTATCTCTTAAATATAAGTAATCAACAAAACAATGAATCAAGCCCTGATTTGCAGCATTTGATGATTCCAGAGGTATAAATGCCCATACTGAAATTTTAACAACCAGCTTTCCTGGGCTTGTTTAATCTGGGTCCAGTACAACTCTAAGGAAGAAGCACCCCTAGGAAAGTGCTGTCAATGCTCCCTAAACCTATCACTGTAGAGCAAAGCCCTAGTTACAGTTCTTAGCTGTACACTATAGCTATCTTGCAATAAATATTTGTCAAATAGATTTGAGGTTTTGCCTATTAAGAAAAATAAGTTAATTTTAAAAATCCAAAGAAAAATATCAGTTAGATAAGAACATGAATAAACCATTCCTTAAAGTTAGAGCAAAGAAGGGATTCATTTAGTTTAGCTCGATGACATATCAGTCTTGTGAGCAAATATAGCCGCTAAGCTTCCATCCTGCAATATTTAAAACCAGGGCTTTTGGCAGCAAATTATTCTGTCATGACTAACACTGATAGTAATGCAATATTCTTTAATAATAAAGTTTGCAAAGTGCTTTATAAATGTTTTTTATTTGATCCTCACAAGTGAGGTAGGTGCAATTCTATCCCTATTTTGCAGATAAGAAAACATGCTGAGAAAAGTTAAGAGACTTGCCCAAGTTAACTTCCAAGGCAGAACTTAAAAAAATTCATTGATGTGGAATTCCTGATTTCCTGACAATGCCAGATGAATGAGGCATTACTATATTTCATATAAGTAGGCTATCCCTATAGTTTGAGACTCTTAGCCCATCAAGTTCATTCTGCCTCTGTACCCTTGAATTATCCAGGTATTTAAAAAATATGTTCACCCCTAGTAGTTAAACATTTTGTCAGGTTTTTAAAGACAGGATTTAAGGAAAAAATGTTTCAGATCTTCAAGTTCAATGATTACTAAGCCTTGACATTATTCTGCATTAAAGAAAATGTATCACACCCTATAAGGGTTAGTTCTAAAGCAATAAGGTCCACAGAGGAAAATATGTCTTCATCTTTCATTGATTTACATCTGAGTGCCCATTAAAATACCAAGTTCTCTAGTTAAACTAGATGAATGGTTATGGCATTTTCCTCCTAAAGGTAGTGGCATAAGGATTCTCTGGAGTTGAATGAGGAAAACAGAGTAAAAGACTAAAAGGGTAATACCAGACCGTGACTTGAATGACTGCATAGATGACACACATCGAAATTTTGCTGGCACAAAGCTGGGTGGGATAACTCATAGTTAACACGCTGGATAACAGAGTCAGGAATTGAAAAAATGTCCACAGGAGAGAAGTTTGGGTCTATTTCTAATAGGATGAAATTTAAGAGGGTTAAAGGAGAAGGCCTATATTTAGGTTCGCAATATCAATGGCACAAGTGCAGGGTGAGGAGGCATGGCTAGTTCATGTGAAAAATATCTGGGGGGTTTTCATGTATTACAATCATCATATGAGTCAACATAATGACGTGGAAGCTAAAAACTAACACAATATTAGGAATCATTAAGAGAGAAACAGACATAGAGAACAAGGGAGGTGAGTTCTATTATATTGAACACTGATCAGAATACATCTGGAGCATTACGTTTGATTTTGGGCACTACATTTAAGGAAAGATGTAGACCACCTAGAATATGTTCAGAGGAGGGGAGATCAAAATGGTTAGAGCACCAGAGACCATGTCAGAAAAGAATCAGATGAAACAGCTAAAATTATTTAGGTTGGAGAAGACAAATTTTAGGAGAGGATCTATTACCCTTCAGATAATTGAAGACTATTATCAGGTTGAATAAAGATGAATTTTTTTTTTTGCTTGACCTGAGAAGGCAGAAATAGGAACAATAGTTGGAAATTGCAGTGGGTAGATTAAGATTCCGAATCTTCTCCTGTGACTACTCCCAGGTTCCTCATTCCTATATGCCTTACCCTTGCCCCTGCTATATCCTTAGCTCTGCCCTCCCTGTCCATTGTGCCCTCTGCAACCTGATTCATGGCCATGTCCCAAAAAAACCTGTTTCAATCTGCACTTTAATTTCATCACCTCTCTATTGGGAAGTGGGCAGCATGCTTTATCATGAATTTTCCAGTACTATTGCTGGTCACTGCATTGATCAGAGTTTACAAATATTTCAAAGCTGTCTTTACAAAATTTTTGTTTCCATATAAACTGTTCTGGTTCTGCTTATCTCACTCTGAATCAGTTCATTCAAGTCTTCCCAGGATTTTGTGAAACTATTCCCTTCCTTATTACTTACTGCACAATGATATTCCATCACATTTATAATCAATCCTCACATTCATTAATTTAACTTTCATGACTTCAAGCATTCATATGATTTTAATTGTAACTTCTTTTTCTCTTTTGCATTGGCAACCATGTGCATTCATTGCTATGAGCAGTAGAGAAAAAAAAGAGACGTATGATGCACACAAGTTTGTAGAGTGTCTGGGGTACTACTGCGGGTTTCACTGGTCGTGTTCTCTCTTCTATTATAAAGTAAAGAACTCCCCATGTATCTGCTGAATATTTTAACTGCTTGCCTTTGAAACTTTTGTGTTTCAGTTATGCCCCCAAAGCGTAGTAGTAGTCCTTTGGGCTCCAAGTCCAAGCATGCAAAGTCAGTGATGTAGCTTAATGAGAAAATAAAAGTGTTAGATAAACTTCATCCTGGAATGGCCATAGCTGCGGTCCGCCACAAGTTTGATATTAATGAATTTGTGATTTGTTATATCCACAAAAAAGAGGCAAGTATTTATGGTACTATAAATTTCATGTTTTATGAAAAGTGAATATTGTCTGAAATCAATGTTTTTTTTATTGAGATGTTAGCACTAAAGGTCACGGAATACCAAAGAATTGCTAGCAAGAAAAAATGTTTTGCATGTTACCAATTTTATTTTGTGTATTGCATTTTATGGATTATTTCATGGTTACCATGTTATGAATTAATGTTTTGTTAGTTAAAGTTAGAACTAATGTTTTGTTGTAAGGAATTATATGCAGAAAACTGCATTTTTAGCAATCACTAGCAAAAGATTACAATTTAGGGTGGTTATGGGAATTTAACCTCCTATTTTCCATTGGTTCAATGTATCATCAGTCTTCATGTTTTTGACTCTCACGCTGTTTTCTAGGGATGTTACCCCCTCAAGAATTGAGGATTGACTATTTATATCATAACTTGTTCCATCATTCCTCAAATTGTCAAGTACCCCCTCAATTTCCAGTTTTTTACCACTAGAAAAAGAACTACTATGAATCTTTTGTACATCCTTAGAGTTTCTTTTGCTTGGGACCAGTTCCTCCTTTAAGTTATCTCTCTCTTATTCCCCACCTTCCTTTCTTTGCCTCTTTTTCTCCTGTTTCTCTCTTGGATGAAATGTATTTCTATATTCAAATGTGTTTGTGCGTGCGTGTGAGTGTGTGTGCATGCACGCACATGAACACACATGCAGGCGTGCACCCACAGGCATGTATTTTGCCCTCCTTTCAGTTTGGTTGAGAGTGAAGTTCAAGTGTCACCAGTTTCCAACCCCCACCTCTTTTTTTGTATAGACTGCTACTTGTACATCCCAATTATGGGAAATAATTTTCCTCACTTTTCTTCTCTCTTTCCTTCCCTTCCCTATGTATTCCTCTTCCCTTCTCATTCTACTTTTAAGATCATCAAAACATAACAGAATCACTTCCAGGCCCTCTGTCTAATTAAATTCACTCTATGACTCCTGATGATGTTAAGAGTCCTGAGGGGAAACATGGATCCTCACCCATTTTGGGATATAAATAGTTTATTCTTATTTACTCATGTTTATTTTTTCCATTTTTCTCTTGACTCCTGTATTTGCATTTCAAAGTGTCTATGCTCTATTTTCATTATCCTATATTTTATTATTTCATTATTTGGTATTCTCTTTTCTTTAGACATGTTTAGAAGCCCTCTCACTAAAAATTCATTTTTCCCCAGCAGGATTATATTCAGTTTTTCCAGGTAACTTGTTCTTAGTTGTAAACCTATGTCCTTTGGCTGTTCTAATATCATATTCTAAGTCATTTGCTTTCTTATATTGGTAGTTTCTAAATCTTGTATGATCTTTTAATTCTTTCTGGCTACTTACAGTATTTTTTCTTTGACTTACAACCTCTGGATTATGGCTATAATGTTCCTGAGATTTTTCATTTTAGGGGTTTCTTTCAATGAATTCCTTCTATTTCCACTCTGCCCTCTGCCTATAAGAGATTTGGGTAATTTTCTTTTATGATTTCTCAAAATATGATGTCAAAACTATTTTTTTCTTTCAATATGACTTTCAAGTTCCCCTTTAGACTAGGATTCCTACTCTGATTATTCTACTTCAGGCTTCAGCCCAGGCTGGAAGGTGGAACTAAGATCCCACTTTGCTGCTAGAATCCGAGTCACGTAGATGCTGTTTGCTGCTGGTTCAGCACACAGCTTAGGACCATTGATGGCTCCTCACCTTGGGATGCCAGTCATAGATACAGATCCCCTTTTTTGTCTGCTCTGGATCTGTGACCTTGAACTGGGTGGTGAGCAACAGAACTACCACTTGGTAGCTATTCCTGCACCCCACACATATTTAGGATCTTTTTGCTGGATTTGGTATCTCTTCTTATGCTAACACATAGCATCTTGCTGCACTGGAATTCTCTGCATAGCTTTTTTGGCTATATCTCATTTCTAACATCCATAGCCCCCTTTTTATCTTATGATGCCAACCCAGGCTGAAAAATATGGCTCATGGAGATTTTTTTCTCGGATTTCCCAATAAGGATTTGGTCTGGTGCTTTTTCTAGATCTCTTTGGAGGAATTGTGGGGTAGAGCTCACCCCTCCCTGCTTTCCAAGGCCATGCACCCCTGTTTTGTCACAATTTTCTTTCCATTGAAGTCTTTATCTTAGAATTAGCCAGTCAGTTGTTTTTAACCCTTTTGTGTGTGACATGGACACCCTTGGCAATCTGGCGGGACCTATGGATACCTTCCAAGAATGTTTTTAAATGCATAAAATAAAATATATAGGATTGCGAATGAAACTAATTGTATTGAAATACAGTTATATTTAAAAAACCCAAGCAAACAAGTTCAAGTTCACTAGACCCTAAACAACCTCCTGTATGAAGTGTCAGACCGGCAATCAGGAAGATATCTTCCTGAGTTCAAATCTAGTCTCAGACATTTACTGGTGGTGTGAACCTGGGCAAGTTACTCAACCCTGTTTGCCTCAGTTTCCTCATCTATAAAATGATCTGGAGAAGGAAATGGCAAACTGCTCCAGTATCTCTGCCAAGAAAACCCCAAATGGGGTCACGAAGAGTCAGACAAGACTGAAAAAATGACCGAACAATAAAATAAGTTTAAACTGTCCTTCACACTTGAATCACTTGCCCCATTGTCCTATCTCTGTTAATCTCTTTCTAAGATTACTCCCACCATCACTATGCTCCGTTCCTCTTTGTTAGCTGCTAAACATTTCTGTAAGAAGTCACACAATCGTGCTTACTGGATCCATTACAAATTTATGCTGTTTAGTTTTAGCTGGGTATTCACTGTTGCACAGCAATCCTTTTACTCCTCTCTGATTACCCTATCACCCTAATACACTCCCAACACCATCTACTCTAAACCTCTTCTATCCTCTAGCTACCAGATTGTCCCCTCCCTCCTTCTTCTAAACAAAGGACCTTGCCTTTTCCTTGATGGAGAAATTTGAGATCTAAGGACATTTCTCTTCTTCCCACCCATACCCCTCAAATCACATGTACATAATCCTCTATTATCTCTCCTCTGTTCCAATCTTAGGGGAACATGTGGTCCTTTACCTTATGAAGGCCGGCCCCTCTGCCTACGTCCTTGATCTCTTCCTCTCCCATCTCTCTCCTCCTTAAGAAACCTTTACTTGGCTCTCTGGTCCGGGGAAATTGTATTTCTTTATGTCTCCTGAAAATTCCATTCATTTCCTGCCTTTGCGACTTTGCCGATATTATTCTCTGTGCCTGTAATGCCCCCTCTTCCCTCTTTGTCTATGGAATTCTTTTGCAGCCTTTGAAGATCAGCTCAAGTCACCTCCTTCCCTGTTCCTCCTCCACATCATCCCATGTCAAGACAAGGACTTCCTTTCCACCCCTTATCTCATAAAACTCTTTGTTTAATACATTTCTAATACCCTTATCATAAATTTTATTTATTGTATTGGTGCCATATCTTGACACTAGACTGTAAGCTCCATCAATGCAGGGTCTATTGTCCTATCTAAATTTTGTTGATCCCTCAGCTCCTAGGACAATGATTTGTATACTTTGCATAACTTAATAAAGGTTTGTTTCATTGAATCAAGTTAAAGGGAGACGTATGTTGATGAATTTCTTCATTTTAACATTTATGTATAGAGTACTATTTCTCATAAATATTTGCTTTTGATACTAACTTAAGGTATGACTAGTTTTGAAAATCCTAATAATTTCATCCTAAATTAAAGAAGTGACATTTCAGACCCTTGGGCAGAGCTATGTAGGAGATATCTTGAGGCAAGTTGACTTTTTGACCTTCTTCATATTAATAATGGCTAGCATTTACATAGCACTTTAAGATTTGCAAAGCACCTCACAAATATTAGCTCATTTTATCCTTACAGCAATCCTAGAAGGTAGGTTCTATTATTTCCCCCATTTTACAGATGAGGACATATGAGGTTAAATGACTTGCCCAGGGTCACACAACCAGTAAGTGTCTGAGGCTGGATTTGAACTCATGAACATTCCTGACTCCAGACCCAGCACTCTATTTACTATGTCTGAGGCTAGATTTAAACAAGGATCTTACCGATTCCGGATTCAGTGTTCTATCCACTGTGCCACCTAGGAACCTGTAATGTCCCCTACTCAGCCCACAGATAGAAGTGACCTGGGGCATCAGAGTCCTAGGACTCTCCTTAGTAAACCTAAAACAACAATAATAATAACTCATACTTATATAGCCCATCATCCAACGTGAGTGACCTAAATGAATAGTCAAGTGGGTTTATGCAATGCTAATAGCTACAATAGGAAATGTTATAACTTAATAGTTATTTCATATTTAGGATTCCAGAATTTATTCTAATTAAAATTTCTGTCTTGCCACTAGTATTACACTATCACACAGCTTTTGTGTGTCTAAGAATGCATAACCATGTCCAAATGCTGTAGCATTATTATTAGAAATATAACTTATTAGCCACTAACATAGCTGACTGCCTCCATTGTCTGCCAATTTGTGCTTAATAGGGCCTCAAGAAACCTTGAGAGAACGGAGAGGTGTTGTCATCCCTTTATGTCTAGTCATTCTGCTGGAATTGGTAAATTTCTGTTCAAATCAATGCCAGAAGGGTAATTAGCCAAGCCTACATATGCGTAACATTCTCCCAAGGAGACTGAAGAATTCATACTCCACATTTTTTGACCCAGAAACCAATCTAATTAGAGAAGCTCAGACAGAGGAAAACAACAATTAAATATAATTAGGACCATCTTACACCAGGAGGTAGGAGGTAAATGGGGAAGATCTCTGTCTAAGCTGTCCTTCAGGCAACCAGCTCCCTGTGTGATTCTCATTCTTCCTTTCGTGACAGCCCAGGGTGTCACCAATTATCTCAAAGAATGTCATGAAATTCTCAATGTATATTAATATTTTCATTTTAATTTCAAAAATGTGCCAGATTGCAGTGCTTGAAGGAGTGGGGTACATCCCATAAAATCAAATAAAAATTGATAGAATGACACTGTTTCAAAAAGTCTGAGAATCATGCCTTTAGTTCATAGTGAATGAAATGACCCCATTTTTCTTTTTCAGATTTGCTTAACTTGGCAAGTACCTTTTGAGAAATATGTCCCTAGATGGCACTTTATATTCTGGCCTGATCAGTACTAAGACAAGTCTCATTATTCCCGCCACCCCCATTTTCCCCACTCAAGTAGGTACCAGCTTGGTTCAGATCTTTATGACCACTCACCTAGATTACTCCAATGGCCTTCTCATTGGTTTTTGTGACTCCAGTCTATTATCCACATTGCTGTTCAAGTGATTTTCCTTAAGGGTTGCTCTGACCATGTCACTGCCCTGCTCGATAAACTACAGTGGCTTCTTATTACCTCCAGGAAATATAAACTTAGTTTAGCTTTTAAAGATAGATGAAGCATTTATTAAGCACTTACCATGTGTCAGGCACTGTACTAAGTGCTGGAGGTACAAATACAATAAAATGAGATAGTCTCAACAATCCAGTTTATATCCTTACATTATCGTTTGATTGTTTTAGTCGCATCTGACTCTTCCTGACCTCAATTGGGGTTTTCTTGGCAAAGATACTGGAGTGGTTTGCCATTTTCTTCTCCAGCTCATTTTACAGATGAGGAAACTCAGGCATGTCTGAAGCCAGATTTGAACTCATAAAGATGAGTCTTCTGGACTCATATAATTAGGACCATCTTATAACAGGAAGTAGGAGGTAAATGGGGAAGATCTCTGTCTAAGCTGTCCCAGAATTCTTATCGACTGCATCACCTAGCTGATGATGATACTTAGTATTAATATAGTGCTTACTATATGCCAGAGACTTTGCTAAATGTTTTACAAATATCATCTCCCTTGATCCTCACAGCAACACTAGATAAGTGCTATTATTATCTACATTTTACAGATGAAGAAACTAAGGCAACAAAGGTCAAGTGATTTGCACAGGGTCACACGGCTATTAAGTGTCTGAGGCTGAATTTGAACTCAAGTCTTTCTGAGTCTGGACCCAGAGCTCTATATACTAAGAAGAACAATGAATTATATATTTGAAGGAAAGATCTATTTATTTAACGATAATGTTTTCTTCTGACCTTGAGGACAAGGATAAGTTTTGCCAGAATTTTATCAAAGCTATCTGATATAACAAAGTTTGGAATGATCTAGATTGTTTAAAAAGAATATACTAGCATTTATGTCAAAGTATCATATTGTCTACTTTTCAGAGACAGTGTCTTCAATATAGTCCATTTCTAAAATGTCATCCTATCTTTTGATTTTGTTGTTCCCCTTACCCGAGTTTTCTGTCTAGTTAATTTTATGCAGAAAAAATGTAAATGCGAAGCCTGTTGTAATACAGATATTAATTCATAGTAATCTGAATTTAAAATCACTAAAACCAAGCATAAAACTGTTCTGATATCTCCACTGCTAGGAATGTATAATTTATTATTTGAAAATTTTCTTTTTCAATGGGAGAAGAGAAATTCTTTCCCTGCTAACAGCATAATAATATGTTTGAAATGCATGAATAATATAAAGGAAAATAATTTCAGGAAGAAGGCATATATTTCTGCCATTAAAAAGATCCTCTATTTCATTTGTCCATCATTCTTTAGCCAGAATATGCTGCCTCACATAGTCATAGTTTCTTTGAGATTGAAATATTATTTCTTTTTCCTCTTACCACTAAATCATCAAATGAACACACTCTGAAAAGATTATTAAAACCCAATTCTCCCTCACTAAAAGAGCTAGTAGTTTTGTTGTTGGTCAGTTGTTTCGTCTGTATCTGACTCTTTTTGACCCCATTTGGGGGTTTCTTGGCAGATACTGGAGTGCCTTGCCATTTCCTTTTCCAGTTCATTTTACAGATAAGGAAACTGAGGCAAACAGGGTTGAGTGACCTGCTCAGGGTCACACAACCAGTAAGTGTCTGAGACTTGATTCACTGCTCCACCTACTTGCTAGTAGCTTACCAGCTTGTAAATAGCTGCTACAATCCAACATATATTTGAATGTTACAGTGAAGAAATAAATAATTATAAGAAACACTAACACATCTGAACACCTGGATACTAAATATTGCTCCATTGGTGATTTCCATTCACTATAATTATTAGTGTTTCATCTTTCCCAACTTGGGGTCAATTACTACAAATATGAAAGATATGAAATAACTGAGTAATCTACCAAGTCCTCTGTCCCTTCTTACATCGCCTACATTCTGACTCACCATGTCTTCGGCTAAGTATGAAGCAAGGACCAGTAGGCAAATGGGCAAAGCCAAAGAAAGAGCTAGGAGGATTCTTCTGTCAGTGCCCAAGAGCAACTGGATGAAGCCTAGTTTCACAAAAATTCTTTGATCCTTCATCATCTCAGGGCACAGGTCAACCCCTATTAGCTATTTAAACATATGTGGGAGGCACATCCATTCATTTGGGCTACTGGACCAGACTGTCATTTGGTATATTTAGTCTCTGACTGAGTAGTGGTTGATGACCATGTAACTTACACCCTGGGCAGAATTTGGTTTGTTTTATTCACCCATTTGTTTTGCCATTAAGAATTTGAATTATTTAAGTCTAATACTCCAATAATTCTCAAAAACAGAAACCAGAATTCCAAGATCTTAATTCAGTAGAATGAGTCACAACTTTTTTTTTCTTTCAACCAAGGGTGGCTTAGGAATCTATTCACAGCTTAAATTCTCCATGAAATTCTGTGGGATTTTTTAAAAATGAGGATGATGCAGAAGGGTGTGGAAATTTGTGGCTTGGGAGAGAATACCATAGGAAAATGAAAGACAAAAGAGTGTACGCTATACACATGCCTTTCTGAAACATACAAAGTTGTTGGATCTAAAGGACCTTTCCATAACCAACAACAACAAAAAGATTCATCCATTAAACAATTGTTAGAACTTCAGAAATTGTTTGTACGATTTTAAATTGGCTGTTTAAAATGCTTAACTTTACCTTGTTTTCCACATTTGTAAGGTAAGAACTTCTCATATGTTTGGGAAACGGTTGCCTCTGAGGGCAGTTGAGGCATTTGCCCAGTGCCCTATGGAAGATAATTTGTACCTTTTAAACATTTAGAGTGTATATAGGGAACACCACTAGGCCACCCCTTCAGAAAACTTCTAGCGGTCTGGAATCATGAGAACTTGCTTGACTTGATGAATGGAGATAATTCAACCTCGTCTTCTCACAGCAGCGGCAGACAGGAGATTGAGGAGAGAAAACCTCCAATCTTTGAGGCTCACAAGAGGGCTAAATAGATTCCACATAGACCACAAAGGAAAAGCAGGCAACTGGGGAACTTATTGTGTTGCTGTTATTTTCCATAGACGCCAGAAATGAACAGCAGAAATGAATCTTCCGCAATTTGCCAAGTCATTCTCCAGGGTCTAGTCCAGTTCCTACAACAGCTGAGATCTTCAAATATTCACATATTATTCGTGAAGTTGTCAACATTAAATCACAAGCTCCCAACAAAAGGAATGAGATATTTATCCTTTGGAGAAACAAACTAGGGACCAATAAGTACTAACTTCTCACTGTGCTTTGGATTAACGTGAAGCAAGCCGCCTGTAATCTGAGATAGTTCGTGTTTAGGGAGATCTGAAGGCTTACAAATTTAATTACACATCAGCTCATTTGTTTCCCTTCAATAGCCCTGTGAGCTAGGTGCTATCCTGATTTCTATTTTATGCCGAAGGAAATAGATTCAGAGAGTAAGTGGTTTGTTCAAAGCCCCCCAATTAGTGTTTGAGGGAGGATCTGAACTCAGGTCTTCTGGCTCCAAGTACACACTTTACTCACACTCTCTCTCAGAATAAACTTCAAATATACAAGTCCTACCCAGACAGGGATGCAGAGGACAGTAGTTTAAAATATCATATGCATATTTCTCATTAAGCCAACCAATCCAATGCATGAAAACAAAAGGATAGGAGAGGAGAGTAGCATTTACTTCTTATCGGAGACGGTGGCATGGTCTTTGTATCTGATACAGAATAAATAATGTATATCATTGTGCTGGCAATCGCCTATTAACCCCCCCCCCCAGTCTTCCTCCAGCACCTCCTTTTAGAGTTGTGACTGATCTTATCACCAGTTTTTTATGCAAATCCATTGACAAATGATTTTTTTCTTTTAGTTTGCAAGAAACATTTTGATTTTGAAAGGCTTATGGGAAGCCATGATTAGGAGGTCACTGTTGTGCCTGAACCTCCAGGACAAGACAAGTAAAAAACAAAGGAAGTCTGGCAACAGAGTTTGATATTTGAGCTTTAAAGTCAACAATTACATAAGAATGGCAGAAAATAAGAGTAGTGTATTGGACATAGAGCCGGCCACGGTCAGGAAGATCTGAGTTCAAGTGCTGTCTCTGACACTGTACTGTCTGCGTGTCCCTCAGGCAGGCCCTTTACTTCTGGGGGCCCTAAGTGACACATGGAAGACCTACATTAAGTTGCAGTGCACCTGCTTTGCTGGTGGAAGTTTCCTCGCTGAGATTTCCTTACACCAATGAACTCAGCTCCAGCAAAAATAAAATAAAATAAAATAAAACCTGACTTTTTTTTTTTAATAAGGCTCTAGCAGGTGGGAAACCTACAGCCTCAAGGCCACATGTGGTCTTTTAGGTCCTTGGGTTTGGCCTCTTGACAGAGTCCAAGTTTTACAGAACAAAGTCTTTTATTAAGGGGATTTGTTCTATGAAGTTTGGATTCAGTCAAAGTGTCTCACCTGAGGACCTAGAGGGCCACATGTGGCCCTGAGGCTGCAGCTTCCCCACCCCTGCTTAAGGTTTGCTTTACATACTTGTTTCATTTGAACCTCAGAACAATCTTGTGAGAGAAGTTCTACAGGTATTATTGCCACCATTTAAAATTTTTTTCTCTTCATTTATTTTTAAATTTTCATTTAATTTATTTTTCCATTTAATAATTTATTTTTCCTCCCTACTAGTCCCCCTCCCAACCAATTGAACTATTCAATATAATAAATAAACCTATCTTTTATAGACTGACTGTGATTCTTATCCATGTCCTCTATTAGTCTGCCCAACATACTTGGGACCTTCTTTGGGTTCTCTAGATATCTCGACGATATCAATCGGTCACATGGGCTGTTAGTTGTTTGTGTCTTGCCTCTGTCATATGATCATATGATCAGTTCATCTTCCTTTTTCACTAATATTTCCTTTATGCCACTTTCCCTTTTTAATTCCTTATTTGTTGTATGTTGTAGCCTGTTTATACTCACCATATATTGTGATGTGATGATGTCAAGTGCTTTTTAAAAATACATAGGAAAAAAAACCAATGAGCATAGTGGGATCTTATATTGTTTATGTCCTTCTTTGGGTTCTCTAGATATCTCGACGATATCAATTGGTCACATGGGCTGTTACCTTTTTTAATTGGTATGAATGATTTGGTTCATATTGAAGGGAAAGTCAGTGATCAAATTGACTTGAGGGAGAACACACTGAAATGTGACAAGATGAAATCGTTAGAAAGACGCCCTTCTCCCCCCATTTCCTTTGAGTAGCTCCAGATCCAAGAGGGAGATGCAGCCAGCTGAGTTTTGGGGAGCTGATCTGATAATGAGCATGTGGGTTGGAAGAGTAAGTCAAGAGTCTATATGCACATGTATGGATCTGTGATTTCAGGGATGTTCTTTGCACAACACATAGAGGCAATTTGTCTATAATTTATAATTTTACAACATTACTAGAGGAAACTGGGAAGCTAAGTAACTCGCCCATAATCAAACAGCTAGTTTGTATCAAAAGTAGCACTCGCACTTCATGACTCCAAGGCCAGCCCTCCATGTACAATGTCACATTATATTGTATTATTAGATCATACATATCATATTATGTTGTATCATCATGTCATGTCATGGCACATCATATCATGTTATATCATGTCATGCTATATTATACCATGCAATGAAACATTATATTACAGAATGTTATTCTGTTATATTACCATGTAATACTGTGTAATATCACATTGTATCGTACCATGTTAAAGCATCATACTATATTTCATTATGCACTAGTATATTTTAATTATACCACATAATTTTTTATTCAATTAATTTCATATTATATCATACTATGCATCAATTCCATAGGAACCAATACTAATAGTGAATTATAATACAATATGACACGCAACAGAATATAACGTAACATGATACGATATAGAATAATATGACACGATAGAATATGATACAAGTATAGAAAGTTATCATATTTACCAAGGAATATAAGTCACTGTAAGTCAGTATAATACCAGAGGAATCTTACTCTTCCTTAGATAAATGCTATAAATCTATGCAGTATAACAATTGGAACACAGAAACTAAAAGCAACATCTATGTTCTAAGAGCAAATGCATTGCTTCTCTTTCGCACTAAAAGATTCATAACTTAAACAAAACAAACAAACAAACAAACAAAAATTGCACAATAAAGGGCCATAGCAAGATAGAAGCAGGATTCAAGATGAGACTAAGCACATGGCGATACCCAGAAATGAGATGCTGATTAGTTTTTATGGTTTGTTCTATGGGCCTGGGTGGAGGCAGTACAATTTTACTGACTCAGATGCCCTAGTGATATTAATTACTTCAACAAACATTTACTTGTTAAGCATCTGCAATGTGCAAGACTTCGTGCCAGGTGCTAGATGGTTACAAAGGTAGATATGACCCATGTGGACTTAGTTCTCAAGGAGCTAATAATTTAACACAGGGAAATGCCATGTACACATCCCAACCTATGGATTTACAGGGACTGGATTCAATCTGTTGGAAACTGTCCCCCGAATTCCATCTCACTGACTTATTTTGCTTCCACACAGATTCTCTCCTTTAAAACATAAAAAGCAATTCATGAGTTTAAGCCTAAAAAAGAGGTTGGCAAAAGGACTCTAGTTCCCATGAAAGCAACCAGTTCACAACATTGGACACAGGTGAGCTTTTATTTCACCCCCAAAGAAAATGTAAAACCCAAAACCCAAGCAAGACACAGCAGTGACCCCAACTTTCTACTTCAGAGACCTGTAGTGCTCTAGACTAGGCCTCTAGTCTTATAGTACTACACCATGGGTTTGGAATTCTACAAGGCAAGTAAATTTGAGCTTACCAGAGTCAGTCTCTCATATTTCCATTCCATCTTGTACATTCTACTGCAGAGATGACCTCATTGACCAGCCTTAGAGTAAGACATAAAGAATTTAAACTGTCACTGCAAAATAATTCCACTTCGTATGGCTAGAGAGGTGATATCCTTCTCATTGGACCTGCTTCTTGGGATTGGAGATGGACAAATGCTTCTATTTTTTTCTTATAAATTTTCCTTGTTTATTTTTAACATTTTTACATCCACCTCCCTCTAGCTCCTTCCCTACCCATTGAGAAGGCAAGCAATATTATATCAATTATATAGGTGAAATAATGCACAACATATTTCCATACTATCCATTGTTGCAAAACAAAAAGCAAGAAAAATAAAATGAAAAAATTATGTTTCAATTAGCACTCAATGTTCATCTCTTTGGAGGTGAATAAATGCTTCTACTTTGAGAAAGGAGAAAGATATCAATATTTCAAACTATATTAGCTGGGGAATTTGATGTCTATTTCTGGTACAATTCTAGAATGGATTGGTAAAGGGACAATTTGGGAGAATTTCGGGCAGAGGTGATTAATAAAAGACAGCTGGAGTTTTTTATTTTGTTTTGTTTTGAAAAAAGTCATTCTGAGTAACCTTATTTTCTTTTTTGGGTTTTATAGACTGAGGTACTCTGATTTCAAATCTAGTGTACTTTTTTTTCTTTTAAGTTTTCTTTTTAGTTAGCATGAACTTGGCAAACATCAATAGAGATAAACATTTCCTGATACAAACTATAGAAAAAGACTATTACATGTTGTGCCTATATGAAATCTACACTTCATACACTTTTACAGAAAGCAGCATGTATTAGATTAAACTCAGTAGTTCCAACACTGCCATTCTTGTCTGTTTCCCCTTCTGAACTCCTTTTCTGCTCTTTTCTGTGTCTGAAGCACTTTGCTCTATAGCACATCATTGCAGTTTTACTTATTCTTAATAGATGCTAATTAATGCTGGTAATTATTTATATTATCACATAATAGCTGACAAACAGGAACCAGAGGAACCAGAGAGTGAGAGATGAAAGACTTTTTTAAAAGAACTGGTACAATAAACATTCAAGTAATGAGGCAATCATATTGCTATCTAGCCTAAGAAATTCAAATGGCCAATTTTCATTTTAAGTCAGTTGATGAAAAACAGTTGTAATTAAATAAAAATCCCAAAGGCTTGGGAAAAAAAGGCAGGGCCAAAAAGGCCCTGTGTTCATTACATGCTGAGAGAACAAAGGTACCCAAGTTTGTTAATGGCTTAGATTTCAGGATAACCTTCTCATTAGGGATGTTCCGTATTGAATTATTGATTTATTTTTCTTTTCCTTTAAAGTCGCAAAATTTTCTGGTCATTAGATTCAGGTAAACTTTTTAATTCCACTGGTCTGGCTTTTCTGAATTCAGTAATTGTAAGACATCAATGAAGCAGGAACAAAAACTTTGAGAATAGGGTGCCTTTCTGCTTCACCCAAAATAGAAACTTGTCCAGAATTGCAAGTGGCACATTGTTCCAGTTTACTCAACTCAACGCTTAAATGGACCTGTGATTACCTTGATTCAGAAGTTCCCTTCAAAGGTGTAGACTTGCCATCCACCTATGCCTGACTGCCTGTGTGATATCTTGCTCACGTCCTCCTGTATGTACACCTCAAAGGGTCAACCCAACATGCTCGAGGCCTTCGTTGCTTTCCCCTGACATGGAGAGGATGCCCGCGGAACACTCTAGCTGTCATCCACCTGTCGTCTGTCCATCTTCTTTTCCTATAATACAGTTCCTTGATGACATCTTTCATTCCTGTTTTTCTTTGGAGTTCCTCAGTGGTTATAAGTTGAAGCCTGTTCACATCCACCATGTATCTACCTATTGACTTCCACGTGATTTTAATTTTAATTCGTAACAGACAATGTATTCCATGTCATCCTGTCATATAACACTTAGAAGCAGTTAGTTCCTGGAGTCAGGAACACCTAAATTCAAATAGGGTCTTAGACATTTCATAGTTGTTGTGACCCTAGGCAACTTACTTAACTGCTGTCTGCCTCAGTTTCTTCTTCTGTAAAATGAAGATAATAATAGCACCTACCTCCCACAAGGTTGTTGTGAGGCTAAAATGAGATATTTTTAAAGCTCTTTGCAAATCTCAAGGTACTATATATGTGCCATCTATCATCATCATTATAATCATTATTACATAGCAACATTGACATGATGTTGGCACTAAAAAGATGGGATTTTGCTTTCTTAGGAAGCTTGGGGTCAGTAAAGGAGCTTTGTAATTTCCCCAGAGGAATTCAACTTACCGTCCTCCTATTCAACCCAGCCCAACTCATTGTCCATCTCCACTGTTTGTTCTAGATATACATATAGATGGATAAATTCTAGGGAAGAGTTTTTGAAAAAAAAAAGAGCTATGCATCCTTTCTTAGAATAAGGTTGTTAAATGAATAAAATGCATAGAATTATAAGGGAAACCAATTATAATGAAATAAAGATGTAAATTTTTTTCCTATGGATCCCTGAATCTTAACCTCTGGTTAAGAACCCTGTGGTGACCATCCAAATGTATGCTGAAATTCAGGCAATAGATATTCATCTTTTTGTCTTTCTGTGTGTATGACAAAGCCAAATTCCTTTGAATGATCTCTTTGACAGGTCTCTTCCAGGAGACATTATAATGTTCTGGGGTTTGATGAAATTAGAATAATGTGATCTGACAATATAAGGAATCTTTCTTTGACCTGGACTCTGTGGCCCTGGATTACCTTCCATCAGAGTGGTGAACAACTTTGGTCATCCTGATTCTTTGCCTAATGTTAATTATCAGAGGGTCAGAAAACAAAACCATTTCTATGGTTATATATTCCAAGGAATCTCGAATGATCTTGCTGCGTGAATGGGAGACACCTTATTGTAAAGGAGCCTTTAAATCAGCATTTTGTTCACCCAAATCAAATGATTTTTCGTAATTAAAAAATAAGTACGATAGGATCTTATATTTTCTATATTTTTATTACATGAACTCAGAAATTCACTTATCTGTTCACAATCAATTGCCATTCCCCCTTTCCCTCTGCTCTTTGTGACCTAGAGTCCCCTGTCATCCCAGTTCCTTCCCAGGCCATCACCCCTGCACTGGCTATACCCTCTTCCCTTCCCCTCTGACTTCTTACTGAATCAGTTCAATATCCTACTCATCATAGTGGCTTTCCCAAACTTTTTTTATTTCTCCTCCCCCTTCTCCTATTTCAACTCAAAAATTTGTCTCATATTTCACTGAAAAGAGTTGAGGCCATTTGCTGACAGCCTCCTCATTTCTACTACTCTTTCTCTCACAGTTCACTGATGCCTTCTGCCGATAAATATCTTCTCCTTTAGCTCTGTTTCACATGAAGAAGTTGTCCTTCTTGCTAAATCAAACCATTACATATGTGCAAGTGATCATATTCCATCTTGCCCTCTCTAACAGATTTACCCCCTTGAACATCTCCATTCTTACCGATCTTCAAAGACTCCTTGTATACCGGATGCTTCCCTACTGCCTACAAATATGCCATGTCCCTGCTCCTCAAAAAACTTCTCTCGACCCTTCAATCCCCACCAACTTTTGTCCTGTATCTCTCCTCCCTTTGGGGGTTAAATTCCTTGAGAAGGCCGTCCACAGAATTCTGGAGCCCTCTACTTCCTTTCCTCTCATTCTCTTGTTATCTCTTTGCAGTCTGGCTTCTGATCTCATCACTCAACTGAAATGCTCTCTCCAAAGTTAACAACGATCTATTAATTGCCAAACCTAATGGTCTTTTCTCAATCATCACCTTCAACCTCTCTGCAGCCTTCTCTGCAGTTAATCATCTCTGTTCCTTGATATTCTCTTCTCTCTAGGTTTTGGTAACACTGACCTCTCCTGGGTCTCCTCCTACCTATTTGCTGCTTCTTCTCTGTGTCCTTTGCTGGGTCTTCATCCATCTCATGCTTGCTAACTAAGGGGGTACCTCAAGGTTCTGTCCTGTTCCCTCTTCTCTTCTCCCTCTATATGATTTCATTTGATGATCTCGTCAGCTCTGATGGATTCAATTATCATCTCTATGCTGATGGTTCTCAAATCTACCTATTCAGCTCTAACCTCTTTGCTGACCTCCAGAGTCTCACATATCTAACTGCATATTGGGCATCTTGAACTGGATGTTCTGTAGACATCTCCAATTCAAGATGTTCAAAATTGAACTCATTATCTTTCCCCTCTTCCTAATTCCCTATTACTGTCAAGGATACCAGCACCCTTTTAGTTAGCCAGACTTGCAACCTCAGCATAATCCTCAACTCCTCATTCTCACTGCCCCCATCCAATCGGTTGTCAAGAATTGTATTTTTTACCTTTATTGTATATCTTATATATGCCCCTTTTTCTTCTTTGACACTGCCACCACTGTGGTGCAGGCCCTCATCCCTGTACCCCTGGACTATTATAATAGCCAGCTGGTTGGTCTCCCTGCCTCAATTCCTTCCCAACTCCAGTCCATCCTCCATCAGTTGTCAAGAGGATCTTCCTAAAATGCAGGTCTGACCATGTCACACCCCAACCCCCATTCCATAAACTCTAATGGCTTCCTATTACCTCCATTATCAAATGCAAAATCCTTTCTTTGGCTTTTAAAGACCTTTATAATCTGTCCCTGACCCCTGTTTTCCAAGTCTTTTCATACCTTATTCCTTTACATATATACTGCTATCCAGTGACATTGACCTACTTGGTATTTCTCTCACATGACCCTCTATCTCCTTCCTAAGTTTGAGCATTTTCACTGGTTGTCTCCCATGCATGGAACTCTTTCCCTCCTTATCTCTGTCTTTTACCTTCCTTGGCTTCCTTCAGGTTAAAGTCTCACATTCTGCAAAAGCCCTTCCCAGTCCTGTTTAATCTTAGAGTCTTTCTCTAAGACTACCCCCAATTTATCTTGAATATATCATTGGTACATGGTTGTTTGCATGTCATCTCTCGCATTGGACGGTGAGATCTTTGACAGCAGGGCCTGTTTTTTTTAACCCTTCTTTGTATCCCCAGTGCTTGGCACAGAGCTTGGAACATAGTAGGTGCCTTATAAATGCTAGTTTAGTAATTGAAAAATGGTAAAGATATAATCCAAAGTTGAATATTGCTTGCAAAAGCCTGCTTATCAATCAAGATTAATTAATCAAGATTAATACTCTTATTAAGGATGACCTTGAAAACTCTAATGAAGATTTTTGTATAGATGGAAGAGTAGCAAAATTACTTTGGTTGGATGTCTTGCCAAGATTTTTTAAACTCTTTTTTACTTTCTGCTGCTTCTCTGTCCTTTATGACACAATATTGCTCACAATCATCTATAATCTTTTGTCATAGATTTTGCAAAGAGGTTTATTCTGCAAGCCGGTGTTGCTTCTAGAGACCATCTCTTTCCATTTGGCAAGTCAGATACTTGCTGACTAAGATGCTTCCTGTCCTCTCTGTATCTTCACTCTGGTGATTAATTTACATTGGTTGAACTTCTGGATACGATGATTATGGACAGGGTTGATGTCATTTCTCATATTCATTTCCATTTTTTGGTTATCAGTTTCTTAAATAAATGAATATACGAGTAAATGAATGAATGGATGCCTTTATTATATTATAGGAGCTATGCTAAGTGTTAGAGATATAAATATAGATGAGCAGGATAGTCCCTTCTCTTGAGGAACTTACATTCTAATAAAGAAGACAACTATAGGGCAATAAGAGCTGGAAGGCGCATAACTTGGAAAAGGCCAAGAAGGGATACGGTGGGCCTAGAATTCAAGTATGGAGGTACCATAGTCATGTGGCATGATTTAGCTGCCACAAATATTCATATTTGCAGGCCGGGGTGTATTGGGATATATTTAACAAAGGACCTCAAAAATGTGTACATGTACACTTTTACGTTTAATTTGCTTCATTAACAATTTTTCCATAACTTGTTTAAGTCTAGAGAAACAATGAAACAATAAATCAAGCTCTGATTTATGTAGTCTTGCCTATTTCTGAGGTGTAAAAGCTCGTGCTGAAAATTTAACAATTGACTCTCTCAAAACTGTGAGAGTTGGCTACAGCACACCCCTGGTTTTGGGCTCTTAGCTTAAGCCACAATTTGAGCTCACAGTATTAATCTCTTCATTCATTCTACCCAACTACTTCTCTATGTAGGGCATTGGAACAGACATCTATTTTTCATTCCAATATAAGCTGCCAGCAAAAACAATGGGCATTCAGTACATTTTGAATCCTACATTGCTCTATTTGGATGCACCTCAGTCTTTGGTGGTAACCTCCTCTCCTCTTCCCCTCCTCCCCCAAGATCTGGGCTATTTTGAGGTTTGGTTTATTTGCTGTAACCATGGGTGTATTGTGGCAGTGCTAGAATCCCTGACCGGCTCTAATTGGTCCATTAGACTTTAGTCCATTTAATTATATCCTCATTTAGAGTTTGCCATTAGGTCCTCACCTGGTCTAGTAACCAGGTTATTGTATGTTTTTTGTATTCTTCTGGCACAGTCCCATGGCTAACACTGCACAGAGATCAAGATTCAGGACCCTATAAAAATATATTGAAGATTACATTAGCAATCTTTTTCAGTGGGACTTACACTGTTAGTCCAATTAGCAGGAGGAAAAGGTGGAGAAATACACACCTGAGTCAGCTGATAACTGAATCAGCAGACTGTGGGAACAGTTGCCAAAACTCAAAAGCAAGATAGCAGAAACTTGAGTTTCTAGCCTCAGATGGAAGAAGGGAAGGGATAGAAAAGGAAGAAAGAGGCAGCATGGTAATGCAGAAAGACCCCTGCAATTATAGTCAGGAAATCTGAGTTCAAAGCCCAGCTCTGCTGCTTAGTAGCCATGGGACCTTAGACAAGTCACTTGACTTTTCTAGGCTTCCATTTCCTTATCTTCAAAATGAGGGAACTGGGATAGATGATCTCTACAGTTCCTTCCAGCTCTAAACCTTCTCAGGTTGTTCCCTGTTTTGTTAATGCTGGTACCACTCACCCCATTCTGCATTTAAAAAGATGTTAGTAGCATTACTGGTAGGCAAAACTTTACAGTACAGTTATAGAAATGGGCTACTATTTTTGAAAAGTTGCTAGCTCTTGATTATATCCTTGTCTTCATTCTCTCCCAAAGCCCTACATATTGTCATTTCCATATTAAGGGATTCAAGGGTTTAAAATGATGACCTAAAACTAGAAGTTAGGCTCCTAATGGGCGGCTATTATAGTGGGATATTCTTTGGTCAGTGCTAATTGTTCTTCCAAAATTCTCATAATACAATGATTCCCTTTGTACATGAGTTAATTAATATGCATTTCTATCTGAATGCTTATAGATTAAATTGATAATAGGAATAATTAATTATCCTAGGTAGGGTCTATTTTTGTTGATCATTACTCTATATTCCAGATAGTTAGAAAGTTTTGGTAGAATTAATGTTGTTACATTATATTCCTAGAGACAAGAATCTTGGACTTTGGAATTTATTATGTAATCAAAAAGTGAACTGTGTTAACATCTGATAATTGTCCACTCAAATATAAAGAAGCAAATGGAGAACTGAAGGAAAATAAATAAGTTCTATTAGAATCATTTTGCAAATTCAGACTCCATCTTTTGGAGAATGCAGTTCCAAAGAGGACTTGTAGTCAGGGCCTGGATGCAACTGGTCCTGTGTTTGCATGTGAGTGTTCTAGGCCCACAGGCCTGGATACACCCTGCCCCGTGTTTACATATTAGCGTTCTAGGCCCACAGGCCTGGATACAACCTGCCCCGTGTTTACATATTAGCATTCTAGGCCCACAGGCCTGGATACAACCTGACCTGTGTTTACATATTAGCGTTCTAGGCCCACAGGCCTGGATACAACCTGCCCTGTGTTTACATATTAGCATTCTAGGCCCACAGGCCTGGATACAATCTGCCCTGTGTTTACATATTAACGTTCTAGATCCATAGGCTACTAAGCCATTTCTGATACTGGAAACATTAGCACTTCCTATTTCAGCACCATAGAAGTCAGCATCACTGAAATATAGGTCAAAGGTCTGGAATAAAATCATAGGATCACAGATTTAGGGCTGAAGGGATCTTAGAGGTCATCAAATCCAACCCCTTCATTTTTACAAATAAGGAAACTAGACAGAGGGAATAACTTATCCAAGGTCACACAAGCAGTAAGTGGCAGAACTAGGCCTTGAACCCAGGTCCTATGACCCCAAATCCAACACTCTTTTGAAAGGGTATGTCTGTGTCTGGGGCAGCTAGGTGGTACAGTGGCTAGAGCCTCAAGCCTAGAGTCAGGAAGCTCTGAGTTCGAATGCAGCCTCAGACACTTAGTAGCTGTGTGACCCTGGTCAAGTCACTTAACCCTCTTTGCCTCAGTTTCTCTTCTGTAAAATGAGATGGAGAAGGAAATGGCAAACCATGCCACTATCTTTGCCAAAAAAAAACCCCAAATGGGATCACGAAGAGTTGGACACAACTGAAAATGACAGAATAACAACAAGCCTGTGTCTGATTTCATAGACTCTAGGCTTCAACCTCCTAGACCTAGATGATAACAAAATTTGTATTTCCAACTATTTAATGACTTATGGGCTCATGGTGGTTACTCACTAAACATCATGAACTCCAGTAGCTTCCTGTTGCTTCCAGTGGCAAACACAAAATGCTCTGTATTCAAAAATTCAAAATCCTTTATAACCCAGAAGCCTCCTACCTTTCCAGGATCCTTACACTGTACTCCCTGACACCTGTACTCTTCCATCCAGTGGCTCTGGCCTCCTGGGTGTTCCATGAACAAGACGCTCTGTCTCTTGTCCCCAGGCATCTTCTCTGGCTGTCACCCAGGAATGCTCTTCTTCCTCTGTTCCAGCTACGGATCTCTCTGGCTTCCCACCTTCTACAGGAAGTCTTTCCTAACCTCAATTACAATGATTTCTCTCTTTTAATGACTTCCTATTTATCCCGTATGTATCCTGTTTTATATATATTTGTTTGTACGCTGTCTCCACTCTTAGACTATAAGCTCTTTGAGGGCAAAGACTGTCTTTTGCCTCTTTTTGTAACCCCAACATCCAGCACAGTGCTTAGCATATAGCAGGTGCTTGATAAATGCTTACTGAATGAATGAATTCCTAAAACAAAACATCCTTTGCCAAACAGGGCAACGAGTTTCACAATCTTTCTTTCGATAACTATAAAATGCTTTCCAATTTGTCTTAAGCTACAATATGATTTCACACATTTTTAAAAAAATCTCCTCCTGATCTGTAAATAGTTAAAAGAAAATAGAGGCGAGCTATGATGGAAAGACAAGATTCTGTTGGATTTTTTGAAATGTGATCCTTCTAATTCTCCCTCATCCAACCGGGTGTCATCTTTTTACACCATTATTTTTTTACCCCCTGTTACTTCTTTGAGGAATAATTAGCAAATTATGATGAACAATTTTTCTTAGCCAAATAAAAAGTCATTTGGATAAGTTGCTGGGAAATGATAGTTTAAATAGTTAAGTAGCACCATATGTTCTCTCTCTAGGGAACCATACCCTATGCAGCAAAGCATTTAGACTCAGTGATTCCATATCTTTTTCCATTTTTGAAAAGATTGGTCATTATCCATGCCATTACTAGCAATCATATATATACATATATATGTATATATTTATATATACAAATATACATGTATATTTTTAAGTTTGTGGTCATATTTTTTAAACAATTAAATTTTTTAAAGTCCCATGCGATAAATAAAGCAATGTTCTCTTTGTTGAACAATGAGGTAGAGACAAGAAAGTGGCTTGTTCATTCTATTTGCAGTAATCAAACAAGAGCATGGTACATTTGCAAAATGTTTTGTTTTCACCTGCCATTAAGGTTGTTTTCCACGAAATTGTCTACAAATAAATCAGTGTGCGTCTATTATTGAGCTACAAAGTTAATTCTCAATGAATAAACTTTGTCTAGTTCTAAGAGGAGAATCAAATATGGTTGCTTGGTTGGTTAGTTGGTCGTTGTTCTTCATTCTTGAAGAGGACCAAAATGACATTATTATGTTGGAGTCAAGATAGGGTGTGTCTGACTGGGGCTGATCAACAAGCTCGGAAGGCTCTGCCACAGCTTGGGCACTAGTAGTCTGTATGAATCAGATAGACTTGAGGAAACAAGGATGATTAATTGAAATAGGTGTTGAAAAGGGATCGGAGCTGTCTTGGCTATCCTTCGTAAACGTTGTTGCTGTCCTTGGGAATGGCCGTGGGAAATTCACTTAACCTTTCAGTTCCCAAAGCAGCTCTTTGAGATCCTAAGTTACAAAAGAGATGCTGATCTACTTGGTGGAAGGCTTTTCCTCACTCCACATCAAGGAAAATGGAAGTAGAGGTGGAAGTGGAAGGAGGAAAAGGGAGCAGAATAAAAGGAGGACAAAAAGGAGGAGCCTGATATAGTAAACAGAGGCTATCTGACTTTTTGGAGCCCAAAGAGTTGAGTTCAAATCTTGCTTCTGAGTTAATTACCTGTGTCACCTTGGACAAGTTAACTGACCTTCCTGGGTCTCTGTTTCCTCTTCTTTAAAAGAAGGGACTTGGATTAGCTGGCTTCCAAAGTCCTCGGTATAATGGCAAACATTTAACAACTGAGTCTCTGAAAAAACTGCATACATGACACACTTTTAAGTTTAATATCCATTAATAACATTTTACCTATAGCTTTAATTTTACACAATCAACAAAACAATAAATCAAGCCCTGATTTCTTTCTTTTTCTATTTTTTGGGGGAGGGGGAGGCAATTGGAGTTAAGCGACTTACCCAGGATAATTGCAAAGATACTGGAGTGGTTTGCCATTTCCTTCTCCAGATCATTTTACAGATGAGGAAAGTGAGGCAAACAAGGTTAAGTGACTTACCCAGGGTCATACAGCTAGTAAGTGTCTGAGGCCAGATTTTAACTCAGATCCTCCTGACTCCAGGGCTTGTGGTCTATCCACTACACCACCTAGCTGTCCTATGCCCAGATTTCTGAGGTGTAAATGCTTACACTGAAAATTTAACAACCAGCTCTCCAGAGCCAGTTCAAGTTGGCTCCAACACACCCCTCCTTGTAGCTCTAGAGCCACGGTGCTGTAAGGAGGTGATAGCATAGCATAGTCAATAGAAAGCAAACCATGGAGACAGGAAGATCTAGGTTTGAGTTCTGTGTTAGACACATACTAGCTATGTGACTACAGGCAAGTCATTCAGCTTCTCTCTAGCACCAAGAAACTCTATAAAAGTCAATCTTCATCAGTAGAGTGTTTCAAAACTCAGTTCCCCAAAAGGATGTATGCCTCCTAATTGTAAGTTTTCAATTTGTATAGTGTTTTATATTTACGAATCATTTCACATGTATTACCTCATCCCGTCATTACTACTTGGGCATTTATCCCATAGAGAGTGGAATGGTCCAATGTCCTGAAGCCAGTGCAAAGTACTTTCCCATCTTGCTAGTTGTCTATCATCATTTTGGACCTTTCAGAGAACACCATGGTGTTCTCTATCGATGCAGATGAAAGTTTGTGAAAAAAGGAAAATGGAAATATATGTATATGTTATATATATAACATATTATATATATATGTATACATATATATAAATAATATTATATGTGTATATATATATATATAAATAATATGTTCTCTCTTGCACTTCTAAGACCTGAGTACCTGTTAGAGGAAGGAAACCTCCCCCACCCCCCCATAACATTTGGTAAGTTTGACATAAGCCTGCACTTACCAAGATTGGAGGGATCTTTTGTAAGAAAAAAATCTCTTGGAATTTCCACTTCAATCAAGTCTTTTGGTACAAGTAGATGATAGTGTCATTGATTTCTGTGTGAGTGTTAATAACGTTGAGGCTCCAAAAGGGATCTTCAGGGGCCATGGATTGCATCCTGACATTAGTCTTAAAAGCAATCATTCTTCAAAATACTCCTTGAATCAAGTAATTGACTGATAGCATTGCTCTGGGCACCACCTCGAAAACCTCGTTTTAAGATTCATGGTCAGACTTCTGCTTCCCTTGCTGAGAAAGAGTGTGAACTCAGTGACATTGATGGGCAACATTTTTTCCCCGTAGGATTATAGATCTGGACCTGGAAAGAACTTTACAGACCATTTAGCCCAATGGCCTCAGAAAGGCAAAGTGATTTGTCTGAGTAACAAAGTGATAGAGGCTGAGTTTGAACACAGGATCTCTGCCTCCAAAGTCAGGGAATTTTCCACTGCCTGACACTGCCTTTATTAAATAAGCGTTGAGTTTAAAGAAAGCACTAAGAAATGGTCTGATCAGGAAAGGCTTTGTATCAGAAATGGCACCTGAGTTGGACTCTGAAGGAAGCCAATGATTATCAGAAGAGGGCATGAGGATGGAGTGTATTCCAGGCATGGGAAACAGACTGTATAGATATATGAAAGGTAGCATACAGAACAAGATTAGAGAACAATCTACAAGTCTATTTTGGATGGAGGATTGTACTTGCAAGGGGAATAGTATGAGATAAGACTATAAAGGTAAGTAGAGACTGGAACTAGAATAAAGAGGGCCTTAAAGGCTAGGTAAGGAGGCAAAAGAAAGGCATTGATGGTTTTGGATAAAAGACATGGTCAGATTTCTGCATTTGGAAAATTATTTTGTATTTCAGGTTTCCCAGTCTCCTACTTGTATTAGGACATCCCCTACATACATAATAGATGGATACTTACAGCCCCAGAAGACTAAGTCAGTTATGAAATACTTTGTGGGTCATCCCAGGATCTATAACTAGGATTAGTCACCATTCTTTAGTTTTCTTTTGGTTGGCCCCTGCCCAAAGTAAACTGTCTCTGATAAAGTCAGGGTGTTAACATTCACTTAGATCTCAAATATGTAAACAGAGAAAGAGAGACAGAGACACAGACACAGAGACAGAGACAGACAGAGACACAGACACAGAGACGGAGAGAGAGAACTCATTTACAGTCTTGGTCCTTGCGTGGGCACAGACAGTTCCTGCCATCACCACACGGTCACGTCAATCAGAGTCTGTTTCAACAATGGTTGGGGGCTGAATGTGGGGAAGTAAAAACCTTTCTAACCACACCCCCTCAAGCATTCTCCTGCCACCTTTCTCCTTTAAACCCAAGCCAGCTGGGTGATGCAGTGAATAGATGGCTGGGCTTGGAATCAAGAAGGCCTGAGTTCAAAACTAGCTTCAAGCTCCTAAAAGCAGCGTGACTCTGGGCAAGTCACTTAACCTCTGTCTGCCTCAATTCCATTAACTGTAAAATGGGGAGCATAATAACATCCAACTCACAGCATGTAGTGAGTATCAAATGAGATAACAGTGGTAAAGTGCTTAGCGCAGTGTCTGGCACATAGTGGGGGCTTAATAAATGCCTGTTTCCTTCCTTTAAATCCTACCTGTCACTGCTCATCTTGCCTTATGTGTGAAAGACAAGCCCATGTTAGCAGCACAACCAAGCAAAAGAACGTCCTAGTACTAGACTTTAGAGACACTGTCCTCCAGTTTCTGGGATTCTATCTCAGTGTATTCCCTTCATTTGGTAGCTGTGTGAAGAACAGACTGGAGAAAGGGGAGATTGGGTACAGGGGGACTAGTTAGGAAGCCTCAGAAGAGCCTGAAGCATGAGGGCGGTGGCTTTGGGAGTGGCAAGGAGGGGGCAAATACAAGAGATGCAGGATGATGCGGTATATAAAATGCTGGACTTGGAGTTAGGAAGATCTGGGTTTGAATCTTTCCACCCATCAGCAAGTCGTTTAACCTTTCTTGGACTCGCTTTCCTCTTCTGTAAAATGGGGATAATAATAGCACTTTACTTCTCAGGGTTGTGAGTATCAACTGAGCTAACACAGGTCCAGCTCTTTGCAAGCGTGAAAGTGCTACATAAAAGTAAGCTATTATTATTAGCTTGGAATCAGGAAGAGCTGAGTTCAAATTTGGCCTCAGATACTTACTAGCTGTATGACCCTGGGTGAGTCATGTAACCCTGTGTGCCTCAGTTTCCTCATCTGCAAAATGATCTGGAGGAGGCAGTGGCAAACCACTCCAGTACCTTTGCCATCACAAAAAGTCGGGCATGACTGAAATGACTGAACAGCAACAACAACATTGCTAATATCAATTATATGTCACATACAAATTAATTAATATTAATTATATGTTACATACAATATAATTATGTTATATGCAAACATATTGTATTATGCATAATATAGTGCTGTATAATGACACCAAGAACCATGATAATGATGATAACAATCATCTCTCTAATTTTCAGTTTCCTCACCTATAAAATGAAGGATTCGAACCCAATGGTTTCCGAGGTCCCTTCCAGCACTGTATCTATGTTCCTACGTTGTGGACGTTTTGTTTTAAAGATGAGGAAACTGAGTCACAGAGATGTTAAATGATGTAAGAGATAAGGTTAAACATAAGCTTCTGACTTCTAATCTAATTCGGTTATACCTTCCCGACTCCTTTCCCTCTCATCATCATTTGGCATTTTAATATCAGGATAAATCGTATTATAGAGTCTGACTCACTCTGCCTGTTCGGAATCTCTCTGCCGTCAATAGACAGAAGAATTGTGAGCATTATTGAGTGGTCTTTATACATCATGTGCAGGGGGAAGAAATCTCTCTCAGTGTTTATATTAGATGACGAACCATAAACGTGCCTATTGCAAACACAGCTGAGTAAATTAAAGACAAAATCTGATGCAGAGTTGTACCACATTTCCTTCCTCCTTTGGCACCTTTCCAAAATTTTTCTCTTTCCTTTAGGGTCTACATTCAATAGTAGATTACCACTGAGACAGCTCATGGCTGAAGCAAACTCAAAGGCAAAGCTTGGGATGAGAAAACTTTCTAGAAACAGAATCTTTGATACTTTGATGAATCCTTGATATTGGTGTTGCATGCTCTTCACCAGTGCAAGTTACAAGACAATTACACCTTTCAACTTAGGTGGTACTTGTTCATGCTTTCTCTTAAATCCTCCATAGAAGATACAGCCACCATGTTGGAAAGCTGCCTCTAAATCTTTGAACATTTTGTGGGTACCAGTAGAATTCCTGGTATATGACTGCTTCACCTTTTTTTTAAATTATATATTTCCTTGATATCATTTATGCTACTTTTTATGGTGTAGCTAGGTGGCACAGTGGATCGAGTGCCAGGCCTGGAGTCGGAAAGACTCATCTTCCTAAGTTCAAATCTGGCCTCAGACACTTCCTACCTGTGTGACCCTGGACAAGTTATTTAACTCTGTTTGCCTCGGTTTCCTCATCTGTAAAATGAGCTGGAGAAGGAAATGGCCGACCATTCCACAGTATCTTCGCCAAGAAAACCCCATGAAGAGTCGGACATGACTGAAGTGACTCAACAACAACAACAAAAAGTATCCTTTTCTTTCCTTATCACCTCTCCTCAACCCTTGACAATCAGGCTTATGACTGCACCTCTATCCAAAATTTGCTCTTTCCAAGATTCTCCTACTTGATGCCTTTTCTGCTTGCTAGGATCTGTAAAACCTAGTTTTTTTCTTGGCATGGCCTCTGAAAAACCAGGCTCTCCTAGAGTCGGTCAACAAACATTTAATGAGTACATAGTATGGGCCAGATGCTGGGCTTAGTGCATCTTTGGAATAGGATCTCAGTGGAGGTGAATCATTAAAGAAATATTAAATCAGTCTATGATATCTAGTAAATAAAAAATAAGGACTGATATATACATCTATTTTTAAAAGTTTTATTGCTACCTTTTGTTTCTATACCACAGTTATTACTATTTAACCACTATTCCCCACCTCGTTCTCTCCAATTGTAAGGGAAAAAAGCCCTTTAAGCAAAACCAACAGACACAGTGACCACATCTTATAACACACCTCTCAATTCACGTCTAAAGTCTATGGTGAGGGTTCTTAACTTTTATTATTTCATCTGGAGACTCTATTGAATCTTAGCAATCCCTTCTCAGAATAATGAATGCCTTCATTTAAACTTTTTAAAATTCATTTTAAACTTAAATGCAAAAAGACAAAGAGAAAAGAATATTTCCACATACACAGCACAACACAAAAAGAAGATTCAATATAAAACCATAAATTACCATTTCACACAGCTTACTTAAAAAAAAAAACTATGCAATAAATACCACACGCCATTTTCAAAGCTACCCTGTTTTTCTGTGCTTCCTTCTAAGTTTGCTTTTGTTCTCTGCTGTGCAATTTTTATTTTTTTCTCCCTCCCTTCCCACTCTGCCCTAGAGAAGGCTATCACTGTACACAAATGTGTATATATAATATACACATATTTGTATCTAATGGCATATATACATATATACATACATACATATATGTGTATGTGTATAAAACATCACTATTCATACTTCTATTTATCAGTTCTTTCTCTGGAGGTACATAGCATCTTCCTTCATAGGTCGTTTGTAATTGATCTGAGTGCCTATAATATTCAAAATGACTTAGTTATTCAGAATCATTCTTAGGACAATACTGCTGTTACTGCATACAGTGTTCTCTTGGTTCTGCTTGTTTCACTCTTCATTATTTCATGCAAGTCTTTCCACGTTTTTCTAAAATCAACCAGCTCATCCTTTTTTTTTTTTTTTGGAGGGGGAAGGCAGGGCAATTGGTTAAGTGACTTGCCCAAGGTCACACAGCTAGTAAACATGTCAAGTGTCTGAGACCAGATCTGAACTCAGGTCCTTGAGACTCCAGGGCCAGTGCTCTACTCATTGAGCCACCTAGCTACGGTAGTACTCCATCACAATCACATACCACAACTTGTTTGGCGATTCCTTAATCCAGGGCTGTCCAAAATGTGGCTCACAGTGCAATTTATGCCGGCTGCCTAGAAGCATAGAAATTTACATAAATGCTTTGGTAAACGAAGCTGAGCTACCTCAGAGCTCTCACTAAAATGGCAAATCAAAATATATTGTCTATTGTTTCAATAAAAACCTAAGGTTGGACAGCCCTGCCTTAACTGATGGGCAGCCCTTCAATTTCCAGTTCCACAAAGAGAGCTGCTATAAATATTTTAGAACATCTAAGTTCTTTTCCTTTTTCCCTAAACCTTGGGAAACAGACCTAATAGCAGTATTTCTGGGTCAAGGGGTATACACAGTTTTATAACTCTTTTGGCATAATTCCAGTTTGCTCTCCCATATGATTGAATCAGTTCACAGTTCCACCAACAGTGAATTAATGTCCCAATTTTTCCATATGCCCTCCAACATTTGTTACTTTTCCTTTATGTCATTTTAGCCAGTCTGATAGGTATAAGATAATATCTCAAAGTTGTATTAATTTGCATTTCTCTAAGTAAGTAAGAATGATTTAGAGCATCAAAAAACTGCCTGTTCATATCTTTTGACCACTTATCACTTGGAGAATGACTTATATTCTTAAAAATTTGACAAAGTATTTTATTTGAAATATGAGACCTTTATCTGATAAGCTGTGCAAAAAATCCTCCCCCACCCCAATTTTCTGCTTTCCTTCTAATCTTGGCTACATTGGTTTTATTTCTACAACTTTTTAATTTAATGTAATAGAAATGATCCATTTTATACCCACAATACTCTCTATTCTTTATCCATAAATTGTTCTTCTATACATATCTGATAGGTAATGTGTTTCATGTTCTTCTAATTTTCTTGTGATATCTCCCTTTATATCTAGGTAATGTATCCGTTTTAATGTTATCTTGGTAAATGGTGTAAGATATTTGTTTATGCCCAATTTCTGCCAGAATGCTTTCCAGATTTCCCTCAGATCAATTACAGAGGTATCAACACTTTTATAGCCCTTTGGGCATAGTTCCAAATTGCTCTCCAGAATGGCTGGATCAGTTCACAACTCCGCAGCAATGTAACAATGTTCTAATTTTCCCACATCTTCTCCAGCATTTATCATTTTCCTGTTTTGTCATTTTAGCCAATCTAACAGGAGAGATGTGGTACCTAAGAGTTGTTTTGATTTGCATTTCTCTAATCAGTAGTGATTTCTAGCATTTTTTCATATGCCTATAAATATCTTTAATTTCTTCCTCTGAAAACTGCCTGTTCATATCCTTTGATCATTTCTCAATTGGGGAATGACTTGTATTCCTATAAATTTGGCTCAGTTCCCCATATATTTTAGAGACGAGGCCTTTAGTAGAGACACTAGTTGTAAAGATTTTTCCCAATTTTCTGCTTCCCTCCTAATCTTTGTTGCATTGGCTTTTTTATACAAAAACATTTCAATTTAACATAGTCAAAATTATCCATTTTGCATTTTGTAATGCTCTCTATCTCTTGTTGTGTCATGAATTCTTTTTTTTGTCATAAATCTGATAGGTAAACTATTCCTTGCTCTCCCAAACTGCTTATAGTATTAGCCTTTATTCCTAAACCATGAACCCATTTTGACTTTATTTTGGTATATGGTGTAACATACTGGTTTATGCCCAGTTTCTGCCCTATCATTTTCTAATTTTCCCAGGAGTTTTTGTGAAATAGTGAATTCTTAGCCCAGAAGCTGGATTCTTTGGGTTTATCAAAGAGTAGATTGCTAAAGTTGTTGACTTCTTGTGTACCTATCCTATTCCACTGATCCACGACTCTGTTTCTTAGCCAGTACCGGGTAGTTTTGATGACTGCTGCTCTATAGTACAGTTTAATATCTGGTATGGCTAGGCCACCTTCCCTAGCATTTCTTTTCATTAATACCCTAGATATTCTAGACCTCTTGTTCTTCCAGATGAATTTTGTTATTATTTCATCCAGCTCTGTAAAATAATGTTTTGGTACTTTGATTGGTACGGCACTGAATAGATAGATTAATTTAGATAAAATTTTATTTTATTATTTTATTATTATTTATTTATTAGGTAATTATTATTATTATTATTATTATATTTATTATTATTAGGTAAAATTTTATTATATTAGCTCAGCCTAACCATGAGCAACTGATATTTTTCCATTTATTTAGATCTGACTTTATTTGTGTGAAAAGTGTTTCATAATTATGTTCATATAGGCCCTGGGTTTGTCTTGGCAGGTAAACTCCCAAATATTTTATAGTATCTACAGTAACTTTGAATGGAATTTCTCTTTCTATCTCTTAGTGTTGGGCTTTGTTAATAATGTATAGGAATGCTGAGGATTTATGTGGGTTTAATACCAGATAGTTTTGATGCCTTCATTTTGAATTAAAGGGAAATATAAATTTTAGTTGCTGAAAATATTTTCTAGTTAGTAGATATAAAGAATTTTTCCCATCTAAATTCATTGAATTGCATAAATCTAAGAGCCTTTGCCCTATGAATTCCTGAAAGATCAGTTTTTCAAATATTAAAAACAATTTATTCCTTTCTCCCAAAAGCTTTGATACTACTATTCTGAATTACAAGTTGGGGTTTGAACTTATAGAAAGACTTAAAGCACACAAACAAAAAACTTAGGATCTTCTAACACTGCCACCAGGAGTTTATCTACCAATTAATCAAGACATTTATTAAGTACTTTTTAATGTATCAGGCCCTGTGCTGGGTTCTGGGAATACAAAAAGAGGCCAAAGACCATCCCTGCCCTCAAGTAGCTGAGTGACACTGATTTTTTGTTGTAATATAATAAATAATGCATTGATAGACCTTTGGGTTCATAGATGCAGCCATTCCCTTTACTGACACAGATAGCTGGCCATCACTTTACATCTTCTCATCCTTTGTGATTCTTATATATTTATCTCCACATATCCCCCAGACAGGATATACCTGACGGGCTTGATTGTCTTTGGTTCACTTAAGATTTTGGGAATAGTTACCCAATATCACTCTCTCGTTACCAGAACACAACCGGCCCACTTCTTTATCCCCTCAATGATGTCTTTCTAAACCAGCGATCGTGTGCTAGTCATCACTGGTGACATAGTCTGTAACCTATTTATGCCTGCTATGTATCTTTCCATTCATTGTCTTCTGGGCTACTTATAATTCTGATTTTTCTGAGATTACGACGTTCCATGATTTGCATCCATGGCCTACCACCAAAAGGACACTGGCGTTAATGAGATTGGTTTCCGGGCCTTTGGGATCAATGAAAGCCCTGGGCAATTTCCCAAAGCAATTCAGCTCAATCTCTTTCTCCCACTGAATCCTGGAGCAATATCCATAATCCAAAGAAGTTCTCATTAAAAACTAGCAATTTACAGACCAATTCAGTGGATTATTTATCTAAATGTACATGATTATTTTTAAAATCACACATTATTCCCCTTCTAGCCCTCACACATAACATTCCATCTTCCACCTTTATGCCTTTGCCTGAGCTCTTCCTCTTACTTGGAACATAGTCCTAAAATCTCTGACTTCCTTCAAAGCTCACCTCTGGCACTATGTCCTACATTAGGCCTTTCTTAATTTCTCTCAGTTTCTAGTACCATTTTTGCCCCACTCCTCCTACAAATAAGCATGCATATACTTTGTGTATATTTAATATTTTCTCATACGTGTATATAAACTATTTGCATGTAAGGCCTATATTATATTTATCTTTGTTTACCTAGTGCCTAGCACAGTGCAAGACATATGGTATAATAGGCACTTAATAAATGCTTGACTGATCAATTGTCCAACATACAGTTTTCATCCATTTTGTTTTTTCTACCATAGAGGGTTAGGTTGATTTCATGTTATTGTTGACTACACCAAAGAGGTTTTGTAGTGTTCTGAGTCTGAATGTCCTTAGCTTGATGAAAATTACAAAAGGGAACATTTAGAAAATGTCACCATCAATAGATAATCCTTTTGGTTGTGTTATCTCTGCAGCGTATATTCTATGACACCGGCACTATTCTATGATACCTTAGGTGAGTAAAGGTCTCCACTTGTTGTCAATCCTCAACAGGTCATTGCACAAAGTCATCTCTACAGTCACATCTGTCAGAATCTTATATATAATTTAAATGTTTGTGTGGGAAGTAGCTTGTTTGCAGAGAGTCTACAAGGCTTTATTTGGTTCCACTATGCTAATTTTAAAAAGACAACATAAAATAATCCTAGAAGGATCTTTTTTTCTTTCTACTTTGTCAGTTGGATAACCATATCGGTCTTGTGCTAATGCCTCACTTCAGTGTAAAAGTGACACTTGTTTCTTGAAAGCCATGTAGCCAAGTTCTAGAAGATTCTACCAAACTAGAGAGGCTAGAGTACGGAACTGGTGCCATAGTGTTTCTGCTCTTCAAGGACTAGCCTAGGTAAGTTGAGAGAGTCTCACCAACGGAAGGAAGGCGATTTTTTAAAAACCAAATTGAGCTCAGAAATGGACAGAAATACAACAGAAGACAGAATAAAATTCTCATAATGGGAAACAACAGAACTTGCGCCCATGAGATAGAAATTAAACAGGTCAATGTATTATTATGGATACAGGCTCAGGCTTCCATTTTCTATTTAATCACTGATATCATAGCTCATACTCACATTGCACTTATTTAATTGAGCCTTATTGTTCAGTTGGTTTGATTCATTTAGCGTTTGAGTGCCAAAGGCTGGCGGCATTGTGGCTCAGCTGTTTGGAGAATGGAAAAGCTCAGTTGAGGTTGTCCCTTTTACTGCTATTCATAATACCAACTGGAAGGCTATTTAATTCTTTATTAGAAACTAGCAATTTCACTAGGTTTAAGTGTATTTGCGGAAATGGAGAGTGGGTTATAGTATTGGGTTTCTAAGAGATAAATCACCTTTATTTTGTGGCAAAGAATTCAGCGTGTGGTTATGTAGTATGTATCATTCAGTTATTCTGATCTCACGCCAATCTGTTCAGTCAACGTCAGCCAGCATATCCAGATGCTACATTTTATTCGGTGCTGCCAGCAAAAGAGGCACAACAATCCACAAGCACTGATGCCATCCATATTGCAACACGGGATGCCTGATATTTCTGCAATCATTCTGCCTTAGCTTAATCCATTCTCATTGTGGGTCTTACATGCTTAATTGGCTTTCCAAATGTCACTGCAGTAATCATTTTTTAAACAAATTTTAATTTCAGTTATGGTCTGAGAATTCAGCCTCTGAGTTACTGGAAAGGAAGATAAGCTAGTCTCCTGTTTTATAAGGATCCCTGGTACTTATTCCAAATCTAATCAGTTTAAAGAGTCAGCCACCTAGGAACCATACTAATTATTTCCCAGGACAAAAGGGGCAAGTGGGAGTGGAAAACACGACTATAAATGGAAGGTTTCTCTTTAATACTTCTATATATTTTTTAAAAATTTGGTATTTAATTAGCTCGTTAGACCTTATGTATGAGTGATTTCAAGCTTATAATAAAATAGAAATAAACAGTTTTCAAATAAGGTGGGGGAAGAGGATGCTTTAGATTTTCTTTGAAATGGGAAGGACCAATTACATGGAAATTTCAGTCCTTCTTCATACATTTAAAGTTGGGGAGTAAGAGAACATAAATTATTCCAAGATACTTTAAGCCTCTGACATGGAAAGGCAAATAACAAAACATTTGATAAAATTTTTCATATTGTTTTTGTGGAAAAGATGGAGACACAGATTATATAATGATACGATTAGATGGACCTGGACCTGGTTAAATGGTCAGACGCAGAATAGTCATTGGTGGTTCGCTGACAACTTGAAAAGGGTCTCAAGTGGAGTTCTTTAGGGATCTTTGCTTGGCTTTGTTCTACTTAACATTTTTATCAATGACTTGGGTAAATGAAGAGATATCATGCTCTTTTTCAGGTGATGCAAAGCTGATAACACACTGGACGACAGAATCAGGATCCAAAAATATCTTAACAGACTAAAGTACTGGGTCATCACAATTAATAGGAATGTCCTTTTCTTTCTAGCTTTGAAGAATGAAAAGTATTTGAGCCATGTCTGGAATAGTCAGATAGGGGAATGGTGAAAGCTTTTGTCTGCATCTGGCACCATATAGCCATGAGTAAGCATCTTACTGAGGCGAGAGAGAGAGAGAGAGAGACACAGAGAGACAGAGACACAGAGAGAGACAGAGAGACAGAGAGAAACAGAGACAGAGAGACAGAGAGAGAGAGACAGAGACAGAGAGACAGAGAAAAGAGACAGAGAGACAGAGATACAGAGACAGAGACAAAGAGAGAGACACAGAGAGAGACAGAGAGACAGAGACAAAGAGAGAGACAGAGACAGAGATAGAGACAGAGAGAGATAGACAGAGACAGAGAGATCACTGGAAAAGAAAATCATGCTTGGGGTGTGATGGACTGCCTGTGCTCAGTAGAGGTGAACTGTGAAATGATTAAGTAGCAGAATTGCCAAACTGTGTTATGTCTTGATGAGGTTTAATACTAGTTTCCCTGTGGAATATAACCTACATATACGCTGAGTTTCTGAATCATGTTTAAATTGTTCTGTTAATACATGCTGCAATTCTCTTATGTTTATCATCATTTTCTTTGTGGTAATAAAATGATATCACCAATAAAATCATTGATCCTTAAAGTATGAACATGAAAAATAAAAGTTAAAAACAAGCCAACGACAAACTAGAATTTGACTCAACAAAAAGAAGATAGTTTTAGTCAAGTCGGATCATGTGTAATTTTGAGTCCCTTGTAACATTCTTGCAAATGCTCTGTTAGGATTTCTCATGCACTACAGATCATGATCAAATAGTAAATTTAAAAAAAGTGTTTCCTGGGATAGGCATGGAGATGGAAAGGTACTTTAATATTATGTTGTATCTATGTCTTCAATAATCATGGGTACTAGCTCCAAAACCATAGTTCACTACCTAGCCATCCTCCCTCCCCCTAATCTGTACAACTTTTGTGTGTCTCTTTCAGTACATCCACTCAAATGTATCCACCCATTATTTCTAGAATGAATGCCATTTCATGGATGACAGTGGAGCATATGGGCTATCAGGTATCCCTAAATCCTCGAGCATTTTTATTTCTTCCAGGCATACATTTTTCTGATGATACCCTCGTCGCTGCTTTACTTACTTAGAGCTGAAAAGGGCTTTAATTTAGTAATAATCTTATATCTAAAAAATGTCTTAGATCTTTTATATGTATTAAAATGCCCATTCTTTCTTTGGATGATAGGGAAAGAACCCATTCTGGCCTCTTCTAGCATTAAAAAACAAACAAGATTTTCTGTAAAGCCAAATGCATTTCATGTAAATCTACCAGAAGTAGTAAAGCTATTCCCACCAACGACCCTTTAATAGACCGCCAAGGTCATTATCTCCATGAGTGGGAAAATTGGCATCAATTTGCATTTCACTTGAGAGAACCTGAAAGAAGAATTGCTTACAAAACACCAGGTGACCATCTGTACATACTGGGCAATGCTATTCCCTGAAACAGATCAACACTGTGCAGCAACGGTTAAATTTGTCAGACAGCTCCATAGAATGATACCAAGAAAAAAGGAATTAAAGATAAAAGATGGACATCCCAAGTAGATGAGAGAGGGAGACCCATCACACATGTACTGAATAGCAAAAATAAAGCTACTCATTATATTAGACAATTATGTGGGTCTTTTTTTGAGGGGTAATCAAATACTTTTTTTGAACTTAAAATTCATTTTATTTAAACATATAAAATGTTGTATCTTTGATACAAGCCATGCTAGAATAGCCTCCTAGTTAAAAATGGGACAGAGAATGAAACTGACAGTTACACATAATAAAATTCAAGTCAAAGTATAAAGAGCAATACGGTAGGAAATAGGATACTGATAAATTATCAGAGGAAAAAAATTAGCAACAAAATAAAATTAGGTGTATGACATCATGCTATTTATCACATAGCATTCAGAAATAGCACCACGACAATGAAAGACATGGAAAGCTACTCAAATATTAAGGTATCAGCATGTAAGAAATGGGTCTGGATCAAGTATTTTCTTTCAATTGGAATGGGACCTTGCTTTGCCTTCAATTATTTGTCTTTCTTTCTAAAATCCCAAACATAAAATCTTTCAGTGATAATTTTGAATGAAATTTTTCCAAGTTTTTGACTTGGAATTTTGAATTTGATTTTGAATTCCAATTACTGTGAATGAATTATCTGAAGTCATTCAAATGTCAATTAATATAAGTATGATTTTATACATTTGGCTATTTGGACCTTTCTCTGACTTTATTAAGAATTCTGTTAATTCTCAAATGTAAGAGTTCAAATGCTAAACTCAACTTGTATTTCAAACATGCCTTCCTAGACTGTTTCACTTGTATTTCTGGTTCCTAGCACATAGTAGGTACTTAATCAATGCTTATTAACTGAATCTAATCCAATGAAATCTAATGAAATGCATATTTTCAAATATTTATAACTTATAATAGAGGTTAACCAAAAGGTATACAATTCTTATTTTAGTCAAAAGCTTGGCACTTAATTATACTCATAATCACCATGTCACGCAAATAGTTCACTGTCATGGGAAGACACTAGCAATATCTATGAGTAGTATCCAAATATAATCTTAAAATGGCAAAAAGCTTTTTTTTTAAAACTTAACACTCCAAATATGATTGTTCACAAGATGTATCTGTATACCTCTTATGTGCTTCATTTTTAAAGTATGCTGAATCCTATGAGTTTGAATATTCTTATTAAAAATGGACCTTCAGGGTGAACTTCTTGTGAGTTTTAGTTTAAATAATTATCCTCTCTTAAGTGAGCATATATGGAAGTTGTAGAAATCAGCATACAAGGCATCAGGAAGACTGGACAGTGCATTTTCCAGGTAGATGCTTTTAGCCTATTGGGTGGAGAAAAATAGTCTCTTTGGTTTTGTTGAAGCACTTCACAGAGTTGAATGTCCCTTTGCCAGAGCCTAGAGAAAAAGGTTAAATGTGGGCCAAATAATACAAATGTTCAATCAAAAATATTTATTTTCTATATTTATTATGTGCCAGGCACTGGTCTAGGAAAAAAGAAACAAAGGAAAATAAATAATCCTTTTGAGTTTATATTCTATTAAGGGTCAGGGGACATAACCACAAATAAGTAAAAACAAAACATGCTCAAAATATATAGAGAGTAATTTTTTTTGGTGGAGGGAATGGGGAATAGTAACAATTAGAGGAATTGAGAATGAGATTTTTATTAAGTTGGACTTGAGCTAAGTATTAGAGAATTCTAAGAGTTCCAAAAGGAAGAGGTAAGGAGGGAGAACATTCCAAGCAAGTGTGGGGGACAGCCTGTGTAGAGGCATGAAGATGGAACATGAAGTGTCCTGCAAGAAAATAGCTAGTAGACCAGTTTGGCTGGAATGTAGAATGAGGAAGAGCAATGCATGTACAACCATTCTGGACTGAGAGATTGAAACTATATTGTGAAAGGCTTTAAATGCTATATAAGGGAGGCTTCATTTTATTCTAAAGGAAATAGGAAGCCACTGAAACTTCTTGAGCAGGGGAATGGTATGGTCTGACCTGTGCTTTAAGAATATCAATTTGGCGACTATGTGAAAAAGTGCAAAGCCTCAGGTAGGATGGCTTATTAGCATTTTATTGCAATAGTCCAGGGAAGAGGTGATGAGGGCTTGAATAATGGTGGTTGGGTTATGAGGAATAGATTGGTGTGAATAGATTGATATGAGAGAGGAAAGATATCATGAAGGTAGAACTGATAAGACTTGGAAACTTATTGAATTTGGAAGGCAAGGAAGATTGAAGAGTTGAGGATAATCTGGAACCTAGATTTGGAACCTGGGTAATTGGAAGCATGGTGTTTTCTCAGTAGGACCAACTCTAGAGATGGTACTTCTCCAGAAATGGAGATGTTAGGAGGAGAGGTGGGTTTAGGGTGAAAGACAAGGATTTCTCTTCTGGATATGTTGAATTTGAGATACCTAGGGAATATCCAAGTGAAGATGTGCAGTAAGCAGCTGGAGATAAATGAATAGAGGTTAGGCAAGAAGTCAAGGACTGATTGTGCAGATTTGGGAGTCGCTGCATAAAAATGACAGTTGAGCCAATGCCAATTTATGAGATTACCCATAAAGATATAAGACAGTCAGAAAGGGGTTTTGTGCAATTAACTTTAGAGAGAGACTTAGTTGTTTGTTTGTTTGTTTTTTGCTAAGTGCTAGAATAAGCTAGTATTTTCATGGTAGTCATTACGGTTACCATTATTATAACTTTTTGTCTACTGTGGCTACACGTACATTCCCCATTTTTGGGAGACTTCTCTGAAAACAAGAAATTTATGAATTACGTTGATTTATTGAAATCCTTTTTGCTTGCATGTTATGAGTTAAGTTTTCTTTGTAGCATGATTATCTGTAGCTTCATAAATTTGAATGTTAAAAGTGCAACAGATTTTTCCCTCTTTCCTTTTGCATAACCTCTGTAAAAAGTTTTGCTACTGTTCCCTCCAACGATTATGAAAGCTTCTGTGAAGGTATGAGACAACTGCTACCCTCCCATCTCACTGACTGCATAGAACTATAGGTTAATTACAAGGACTAGCTCTTTATACATAAGTTTCTCTTCAGACAAACAGGCTTGAGATGTATGCCAAGGTCAAAGATCACGAGTATAACGTGTGTGTGCTAGGGTTGTGTGCCCTGGACATCTTCACTGGACCCGGAGTCGGGTAGACCTGAGTTCAAATGTGACTTGAGTAACTAACTAAATCATTTAAACCCAAATGCCTTCCCTCAACATCTCCACTCCCTCCCCAAAACAACACTTGAAGAACAGGATCTCACTGTTGAGACCCGATGTTAGAAGTGGAGCTTTTTAAAAAAATTATATAAGCAGTAGCAATGCAGCTTCGAATCACGCTGCTGCTAAAGCCTCATCCTGTGACCCTGACATGGATACTGGCTTTTCTATTGACATGGAGAAGACTGGCACAAGACCAGGAGAAATTCTATAGGTCTGGAGGAGTGTGTCCTTCTTCATCTGCAAGCACCCGATGGGGCCATGGACAGTATTTTACTCCAGAACTTTCTATCCACCCTAGATTTGGTTGTAATTCACCTCTGAAATATTTCCAATGTCCTTCAGGAAGACCCAGCAGAATATGTGTCCTTCAGGAAGACCCAGCAGAAATATAAATATAAGCAGAATATAATAATATACTTGGTTTTTACTTTCACCTTATAGTGGCACTGGCATAATATTTTCTGCATAAACTCTTTGTTTAAAAAAGATTGTGTTGGTAAGTGTTGGGGGATGGGCAGAAGAACCTATCTACCTTTCCAAACTTTAAAATTATCCCTAGAAAACTAGAATAGGTATTTTCACATTTTTTAGTTTATAGTCTTCTTAGCCTAGAGAAGTTTACATGAAGGTAAAAAAGAGAAATAAGAAAACATTTTAAAATGATGATAATGATATGAAAGAAAAGCAAATGATTATTAAATTTCTTCAGTGAGCTATGTGATTTCTTTGGCTCTTAAACACAGAGTGGGCTGTCATTCTCATATAAAGTTTTTCTGGAACTTGAACTTATTGTTAAGCTATACACCAGTCTTTTTGTGAGAAAAACTATCCAGAGAATAAAACCACATGTATTGGAGGGGGCGGGGCAGAGCCAAGATGGCGGCTGGAAAGCAAGGACTCGCTTAAGCTCTCCCCCAAATCCCTCCAAACCACATGTATCAGGGTTTTAGAAGTACAGGTCTAAAAGAGTATTCAAGAGGCCAACTAGTCCAAAATTAGGGTCCCTCTCTGTGTTTGGACTACATTCAGGAAAATACCAAAAAGTCCTCTAGCCTGAAAAAAAAAAGCCTCCAAATATAATTTAAAAATCTTCTTGGAAATTCACTTCTTTTTCTTTTGCCTTAAATGCTTCCGAATATCTAACCAAAGTCTGTTCTGGTGCCATTTTTGCTTTCTATTTCTTATCCTGTCCTCGCTAGTAATGGAGACTAGATGTTCACCACCCCGTGTCTGGAATGCTCTCTTCACCCCTAATTCCTGGTTTTTCCTGGTTCATGCCCTACTCTCATCCCTCTCAACACTGCTAGTGCCTTGTTTCTGAGATGACCATCTATAGTTGTCCTGATCTATTTCTTGCCGCTGAATCAAGATGGCTCCAAAGGAGAGAGGCTGATGACTTTGCACAGCCCTGCCTCACTTAAATCCAATTCACTTGTAAGTCATGACATCATCTTCCCAATATTATGGTCCTCTTTGAGAACAAAGGACAAACATCAATCAACAATCTGTTGAGTAGTAGTAACTGCCCCACTGGGGACCCAACTGGCCAGTACCAATTGGGTAAGGTGGCTCCTTTCTTCCTTCCTTTCTTTCTTCTCTGTCTCCTTTCTTCCTCCCTTGTTTGCTTCTGTCCACATATGGAATCATATTCTTACTTGCAAGTGGTCTGCCCAAAGGAATATAAGTTTTGATCATTGAAACCTTGCAAGATATATGGGCTAGATGTCTTTTTTTAAGGACCGTGTCCTAAACCCAACTCACTCTGGCTCTCATTGATTGGCCAATCATAGGTCCCAGCTCAAACCTCATTTGGTCATTGTTTCGGCTCTGATGCCTCAGAATGAGCGTAAATAACAATTATTTCTGTTTTAGTCAGAAACCCTGAGGGTCTTTCCCTCTCAGACTGATTTTTTTTTGACTAGGTAAAAGAGGCCATTCTTTGTCTCACTTCTTACCTAGCCTTAATCACTGAATGGGCATTGCCTCAGGTAAACTGGGACCTTGGAAAGACCTTAGTTTAAAAAGGCCAAGGTCTCCCGCTGCATCCAGGGCCACCTCCAGTTGTCCTGATCTATATCTTGCCTCTGGACCCAGATGGCTCCAGAGGAGATAGTGAGGCTGGTGCCTGTGCACAGCCCTCCCTCACTTAAATCCAATTCACTTACAAATCAGTAATTTGTCCTTCCCAATGTCATGGTCCTCTTTGAGAACAAAGGACAAACATCACCTTCCATTTAAACTTTATATAACCTGAATCAACCCTGTATTCTTGGTGTAAATACAATATTATACTGTATAATCTTTTAAAAAATGTTGATGCTTTTTCTTTTTTTTTGAGACTGGGTTTCGAAGTTCAGAAGCTACTCTTAGGTTTGACTCCATTGTTGGCTGGCAAGGAAGCTTTGACCTGCTCTAACTTCTAGCCTGAGCCAGTTCATACCTCCTTATGATGATCTCCTTCTCTCAGGTTCTCAGCATGTTGATGCTGGACTCATAGAAACTAGGTTGACCTTAATCCTACTACAGCTCAAAACTTCTGAACTCAAGCCATTTTCCAGTGGTAGGGAATACAGGCATGTACTGTTCATGCTGAGTGATATAGCTTCTTTGATTCCCCCCCCCCCCCCAATATTTTGGGACCAACTTTATTTTATCTCCCTGATTTAGGTATCAAAAGATTATTTGTATGATTGGAGGAGTTTGGCAGGATTCCTTCTTTTCCTATTTTTGCAGATCTTGTATTGGAATTAATTGTTCTTTGAATGCTTTGTACATTTATGACATTCTTTTTCTGATATTTAAATTTTCTTTCTTGTTCTATTAACCTGGGCATTTTTATTTTGGTAAATATTCACCTATTTTGTTATCAGTATTGTTGGTGTATAATTGGACAAAAGTTTCTAATAATTTCCTTTATTACCTTTTGTTGAAAATTTTCATTTATTTTTGATGCTGGCAATTTTTTTCTCTTTTAAAATTGGTTTATGCTTCATTTTATAATTAAAAAAAACCAGCTCCTAGTTGTTTTTTTTTTAACAATTCAGTAGTTTTCCTCTTTGCTTTAAGTATGTTAACATCTTCTTTAATTTTCAGAATTTGTTTTTATATTGAGGCTTTCTGATTTGTTGCCTTTCTAAATTTTGCATGCTCGAATTATTGATTTTTTAAATCTCAATAAATAAATGGATAGATGGATAAATAAAATTTCTTCTAAGGACTGAATTAACTATATCCCTAAAGTTTTGGTTCACTGCCTTATTGTTGTCATTTTCCTTGATGAAATTATCTATTGTTTCTATGATTTGTTCTTTGGTCAGATAATTCTTACGAATTTCATTTCTGATTAATGCTTAATCTTTTTAAAAAGTCCCTTTATTGAACATATTTTTATTGCTTCATGGTTCATAAAAGTTGTATTTAACACTTCTGCTGTTTTGAATTTGTTCATAAGGTTTTTATCCTTAGCACATGGTCAATTTTTGTAAAAGTGCTAAGAAATGCATACTCTTTATTTCCATTCAACAATTGCCAGAGCTTTATCATATCTAACTTTTAAAGAATTCTCTCCATTTTTATTTCTTTCTTGTCTATCTTTTTGTTAGAATTGTCTAGTTCTGAAAAGCTACATTGAATTCCCCAACTTTTATAGGTGTGTGGTCTTTCTTCCCGTGATTTGATGGACTTTCCTTTAAATACTTAAATGTTATTCATTGCACACATTTCACATCACGATGAAGTTTCACTGTCCACTGTGTTTTTAAGGATAATGTAGACGTTCGTTCCTTTTAACCATTTCTAATTATTGCCTTGAGATCATAATTGCTACCCTTGGCATGAGTTTATCTTAAGCACAATAAATTCTCATTTTAACAGTGTGTAACTTTATATTTCAAGCATATTTCTTATAAACAGGTTGTATTCTGTTTTCTAATCCATTTTGCTATCCTCTTCCAGTTTATGTGATTATTCCATTCACACTTATACTTGTTATTTCCTTTCATCCTAGTTATCTTATACTTTTTCCTCTCTCCATCCTCCTCCAAGCCCCTTCAAGAATTTGGTAAAAGAGATGTGGCCAACATAAGGAATCTATAATTGAATCAATCTGCTTCTGTGCCACTGTCCTGCCTCTCTTACCCCTCTCCAGAGCCCTATCACTGTTTCTTATCCTTTTATCCTTTACTTTTTAAACCAGAACTTTGTTTTGGTTTTGACCGTTCTATTAATTCCTTCTCCCTCACCCTCATCCATATTTTTATTTCTGATGAGTTTAATATATTTCTATACCAAATTATAGAGGTGTATGTGCACATGCATGTGAGTGCATGTATACGTATATATGTGCATTCAATTTTCCTGTGTCCATTTAAAAGTTCATATAATGCCCGTTCCTCTCATTCCTTCCTTTATGTTTAAAATCTTCTCACAACTCTGATTATAAGAAATATTAAGTTTAAGCCTCTTTCTCATTTTTTGCTGGTGTATTTCTTTCCCCTTTTCTTTACTCTCTAAAGACCAACAAAACAGAAGAAAACCATGTTCAGACTCTTTGTCTTAATGGCCCCTGTAACCTTTTAAGTTATTGAAGGTAAACGTATATATTCTCCATCTATTGCAGTGCAATCATTTCATCATTAGCTCATTCGAATAGCTCAAATGCATTTACTTCTTTCTATTGACTCCTTTGTTTGCATTTCAAAGTATTTACTCAGCTTTGACATTTTCATTGGGAATGTTTCAAAACTGCCTCATCCATTAAAGGTCCACTTCTTGTCCCTTCCTTGCCTTCCCCCCGCCCCCCCAGATTCTACTTAGTCCTTCACAGTAAGTTATTCTTGGTTATGAGACTGAATAATTTGCCTTTTGTAATACCATATTCTAAGATTTGTCTCCTTGATAATAGTAGTTGCCAAGTCTTGCATGATCATGACTGTGGTTCCTTGTTTCTTGAACTTTTTTTCTTGGTGCTTGCGGTATTTTTCTTTGACCTAGAATCTGTGGATATTGGCTATGGTTTTCCTGTGAATTGTATTTTGGAGTTTACTTCAGGAGGTGACTGATAGATCATTTCAATTTTTACTTGACCCTTTGGTTCTAATAGATCTGGACAGTTTTCATTCATGATTTCTTAACACATAGTAGCCAGGTTATTCTTTAGTCAAGGTTTTCAGGTTGATTCTTCAATTGCCCCATCTTGACTTATTTCCCAGTTGTTTTGATAACTGATTACCTTATGTTTTCTTCTATTTTAAAGTCTTTTGATTTGTTCTAATATTTCTTGTCTCACAGTGTCCTTGAGTTCTAATTTTCAATAAATCTGTTACTTTAAGATTTCTCATTTTTTGAAAAAAAAAAGTTTGGTAGTAGTAAGCAGGGTAAAATACTTTGGATTCTGTGTATTGTTTTCATGAAGTTTCAATTTTTACCTGAGTTTCAATTTTGGGTGTGTCATATCACTGTATTTCAAGTGGCTGTCTTTTTGATGAATTGATACTGGACATACTTGTGAGCTGTCCTCTGTAATATCTCGCAAATGTGTTTGTATTCTAAATTGGGGTTACCCTTGGCTACCATCTCTCTCTGCTGGCAAGCATTTGCTAAGGCCACTTTTGGTCTCCCTCATTAATGTATTTGATTTACATTGGTAAAGCTTCTACATAAAGCTGCTCTAGTTATCATCAATGTCCTTTCATCCATTGTCTTCAATAATCAAAAAGATAAGTTGAAAATCTTTTAATCGCATGATAAATTGTTTTCATTCTTCTCACTTTGTATTAATTTGTAAGTTGGTATTGACTGTGTCCAGAGGATTTATAAGTGACTACCACATCAAGAACAAATGCTTTCCTCTCTGCCAATTATAATAATTTTCTCTGTGTGTGTGTGTGTTATTCAGTGCTCACTCTGGAGCCTTCTGATTTTTTTTCTTGAAGAAAGTATTCATGTAGCCTGAAAGTCTTGAGGTAACGGTATAGTGGACAGGGAAAGGGAGTAGGGAGTTAGGAAGACCTACCTAGGTTTAAATGTTACTCTGGAATTAGCTGTGATTCTGGGCAAGTCACTTGACCTCTGATTCAGTTCTCTCATGTAAAACAAGGGGATCATGGTGGCACCTTGGGTCACTTTTGACTCTGAATCTCTGAAACTATGATCACATGAGTTCTTTCATTACCTACCCTTGAATCATATTTTTCACTCTTCCCTCATTCCCATCTTCAGTGACCTGAAGTCACTGAATATCAAAGTATATGATGATTTAATTTGGAAGGTCTTAGCCAGGTCTTAGACTTCTACTTCATCTTCCATAATAGATGTTTGGCTTATAAACTGCACTTATTTTCATGGTTTCTTTGTATGTACCCATTTATTTATAGAATGTCTCCCCAGATAGTATGTACATTCCTTGAGGGCAGGGACTATTTTTGTCTTTTTGCCTTTTTTTATATTTCCAGCATTAGCACAATGCCTGAAACACAGTAGGTACTTAAAATACTTTCTGTTTGGTTGAAATACCTAACATAACTCCTGCAATATGAGATGACAAAATATCCCATGAAATGATTTTTTCTTGTCTTCAGACACACAATAAAACCAACTAGTTATTTTTCTAATCTGTTTATGGTGACAATGTCAAGGATTGATACAATTCAGATTCTCTAGTAGTTTGTACATTCACTGGTCATTGGACAAGATTACACATTTATACATCACTTATATTTAGAGCACCAACAACTAAGTTACTGTTTACAGAGAGTATAAAAATTGTGATTCTTAGCACCTTCTGCCTTGTTCCCTGACATCATTACTGGAGAAGTAGTAGGAAACCACAGACAACCGAGGGCTAGTTTGTATTACTCTTTTTCACGGGTTGCCATGGCCAAAGAAGTCATTGTTAAGTGGCCAGCCTATTAGTGAGCAGCTGTCTCATAATTAGTCAGCCTGGACCTTGGAAAGCAGTCTACTGCTGGGGCAATAGTTGAAGCTTTTCCAGCTAGGCAGAATCTACCAGAGGTTTCACTGTCCTAGCACAGATTTCAAGAAAGCAATGGTTATTATTACAATGCCATTATGAACCACTGGAACAGGATTTTGTGGAAAAAATGTCACTGTTATGGTATGACATATTCATTTTGTTGGGCAAGGAGCCATGAAACAAGAATTTTCTGGAACATGGACTGCTATTGAGTCCTGGGGTTTCACCACTTCCTAGCTATGTGATCTTTGGCAAGTTATTTCTACTCTTTTAGCCTCAGTTTCTTCATCTGTAAAACTGAGAAGATAATAATACAGGACCACCTACTTCCCACTATTGTTGCTGGAATCAAACAAAAGAATGTGACATGCTTTAAAACATACTGTGTACATTGCTGCTGTGTTTTCATTCAGAGGATTTTTACACGACAAGCCTCAGTTTCTACAAGTCACAGAGTCGTCACATAAAGCCCCTCCAGTTTATCTATTTTACTACCATGGATGGGGGGGGGGGGAAGGTTATCATTTTAAAAATCTGACTGCCAGGCAACCACTCCTAACCCCATACCTCCTGCCCTTTCTAAAAACAAAACTAAGATGCAGACTTAACAGAGCTCACTATTTTAACACGGTTTGTCAAACCTTCTTACACTGCTGCTGTGTGGTTATTTTCTATTCTACAATAGGTTAATGCCTTTTTGATCAAACCAATATTTGGCACATAGCAATTTTCTCCCAGCTAGGATAGAAAATATTTTGCCAACTCCGTCTGCTTAGTTTTTGCTGAGTGGGAGCAGATTGTACAGTTAAAAACCAAGTCTTGAGAAATGTCCCTTTTTGTATAATGGAGAGTGGGTAACTAGTTCTATTTTAACATATTACTAGGACCTTATCCAACACACAGAATAAAGAGGTGAGTTATCAGTGACCTTTATCATAAAGCCCAAAGGACACAAAACCAGCCATGAAGGAAACTGCTTAATTTCTTTACATAAAGGATGAATACAAATAAAATTATACATAACTTGAAAATGTCACTGCATAAATTAAATTCACTGTCAAAGTGAGTCATTAACAGCCCACTGATAAGAAAAAAGAAATTTATTCATACTACATTTTATTGCAACTATCACTATGATACAAAGACCATGAACATGGAATTAAAAAGAGATATGAAAATATGAATGGTAATTTGATTATTTGCAAGGTTTTTATTTTGTTTTAAAGTAGAAAATATTGGTCAGGCAGTTTTACTCAAATGATTGAACATGGTTGTTTTATTTTAATAGTTCAATAGATTAATCATGTTAAAAACATTTTGATAGGTTAAAGCTAGATCAGACACCAAAACACACCTTTAAAAAGACACAGTCTCATTTGCATTTACTAAGGAAGACACCTCTTCTATGCAAGTTAAGGGAAAAAATATTCAAAGTTATAAAACAGGTAATAGAGCTCTCTTCATCTACGGAATTTCTGAGGCAGGGTCTGAAAAAGAGTTAAATAGGAGGTAGGTAGGCTGAAATAAAGGAGAAAGATTGAGTTGAGTATAGTAAGCAAGGTTTGAGTATAGAAAGGAATGAAAAGGACACAGGGAAGGGACTTGAGAAGTCCAAATGAGGACCCAAGCATGGTGTTTAGAGGTCTTGGAAGGAGAAAATAAACCAAATCTCAGGTCTTTAACCCCAGCTCTGCTACTTACTACTTTGGGGACCTCGACAAGACACTTAACCTTCTTCATCAGTACAATGTGGGGCTTGGGGCAGATGACCTCTAATGTCACTTCCAGTTCTAAATCTATCAAATTAATAGAGCTATATTGACTGGATGATTGATACACTTGAAAAGAAACTAGATTTCTAAGAAAAACTGGATTTGCATCTTTGTAGGAAAAGCAGAAAAGAGAGGAAGATCTTACAGATGGCAAAATAAACAGTCATCAAAATTGCCTGGCTTGAGAATAAGGGACCTGGAAAGACTCCCATATCTCAGGAAGCTGTCCTTCCTGAGGGGTCTGTATTTCCACCCTTTTTAAGGCGCAATAGCTTGAGAGTGATGTGGAGAACTTAGGGAGGCTTTAGGAAAGGGGGATCATTAAAGGGTTTGAGAACATGATCTCTGAAAGAAGGGCAAAGGAACTGGAGAAAGAAAATGCAGAGGGACAACTTATTTTCATGAATATGAATGGCCATTATACAGAGGATGATGACCTCTCTCAGAATTACCACTGAACAAGGGTAAACAAGTTTGTTTTATTTTAAACATTGCAACATGAAAAACCTGGATTAAATATAAGAAATTCCTGACAGTGGCTGCTGTTAAACACAAGGAGAGGTTGCCAAGGGAAGTTGTACAATCTCTTCCTCCAAAGTTCTCTAATAATAGAATAGTCTCAACTTTGTGAGGCACTGTCAGAAGGCAGGAGCACTTAGAGTCCTAACATTCAACTGGTTTACTGCTTTGTGGATAGCTACTCATCTGTCCTTTAATTTGCAATGGTCACAGACACCCATCCTGGGATATTTCAAGTTCCCTACAGCCTTATTTTGGTATTATTATCTCTGCAAGTTATCAACCCCAACAGAGCTGGGATTCCTGCCCCTATCAGTGGGTCATAAATAAATAACTTTCGTCAACTGTACACAGCCCACTGATGATTACATTATGCTGGTAAATAGATGGGCTCAGAAACGCTTTGGGTTCCAAGGTTCAATATAAATATTAAGTGATAGCTGAGAATACTTTGAAGCTACAGCTTTAATAGAAACCCGTGTCTTTCGTTAAAATACCCTGGATTCTTTATACTGTATTGGTGAGGTTTCAATTTTTATGTCATAAATTTCAAGTTTTGATGTAGGCTGTTACTGTCACATATCACTTGGCTAAGACTCTTCTTTTATTTCTATTTTTTATTGCATTTAAGTAAGCCTATAGCTACTGAATACAGCTGGTGTTTCTTGCTTTTGAAAGCTTAGCCTGTAGATTATTAAATGAAGAAAAGGGACTTAATCATACTGAAACCCATGGAGAGAAAGTGAAAGAAAGGAGATTTAACAAGCTGTTGTAAATTGTTCTCTTGTCCATGAAAATAGAGAAAAGGAGATCACTTGGCTTGATAGCACTGCTTCTTTGGAATACTAAATAAGGCATTACATATTTTGATAAACATCAGGAGCTTTAAGCTTCTGTGATTATATATATATATATATCTCAAATCTAAGTCACTGGTATTAGGTCTTGATCTGGCACTATTAATACAATGTGAAATCAAGGAAATCCCTTCACAAATGCTCTACAACTAAATACACAGATTTTTCTGCTGCACTCAGATGAAAAGTTGGAACTTTAAAAATTATGGTAAGTACAAAAAAGTAAATTGGTCCTATAGTAAGAAGATAAATTCTTCTTCTAAGCAAAATAGGCTTATTATACATCTAAAAATCTTCATTGGCTTCTAATTTGGACTTTTTCATTCCAATAAGTTCGACAGTACTACTGACACTGACTGAAACAAATTTAATTTCTGTAAAAGACTGAATAAGTTGACCTAATTTTCCTTTACTAGTTCATCCCCATAGTATACATATATGATATAAGAGCTATGTATAAACATGGTAGTGGATGCCTCCAAAAGGGCGTGGGTTGAGGGAAAACAATTTAGAGACAGTCTGGAAGCTTCTGAAGAGGGTGTAGAATAAGCAAAAATATATGAAAGAACTGATACACTTAAGTAGGACTTTATTCTAAAAACTATGCCGAGGGAGAGAACTCATTCTAGTACCTTTGGTTGGGGTATATAAGAGCTTTAGAAGACTGAATGTGAGTTCCATAACTCAGAATATTAAAAATTTCCTATCATTTCTGTCTCTACCAAAATATCTTTGTTTCACTTTTGATTTCTTACATATATAAGGAAGAGCAATTTGTTTTCTCTAAAATTCAAGCATACCAGATAATATCTCTGAAAACTCAGCTCTGCAGAGAATACTGAAAGATCACAAAATGAAAAACCTAAACATGCTTATAATTAAATTACATCCATTGGACTTCATGCCCTTGATGGACATGTTCTGATCCCTGCTAAGAGAGCCCATGCATATTTTACTTCAACCGAAGAACAGGCACTAAGACTGCTTAAATGGATTTTCTTCAGTTGAGCCAAATGGGGTTGTTTATTAACCCAGAATGACAGCAAACACCCAATCCTCTAATTAGATATGCTGCTCGTTCTACTAGCAATGTCTTTAACTCTAGTTTTCTGAGCAGCTAAATGTAAAAGGGAATGAGACATTATGATGCCAGTGGATTACAAACAAGTCTGAGAGCTTGAACAAAACAATGAAAACTTGAATATTTTGATTGTGCCAAATGACTAGGAAGCAGGCACTCAACTCCCTTGTCCAGGTAATTCTTCACAGAAGAAATATCATGTTTTGATTACTTGCTTACTTGAACATGATACTCTATTGTTCTAAAACTGAAGATACCAGTCTAATTTTTTTGGAGGGGGGAGGGTCTAATTTGGAGAAAAGAGCAAATTGAAATAGACTAAAATACATTCAGTGGATTAAAAAGCACAGTCACATCATGCAGAAGGGGCAAAAACAAAAACAACACTTAATACATTAGTACAGTTTTAACCCCCCCCCACCCCCCAGTATATTATCAGGTTACAATCATATCAACTACAAAACATAAAAGTTATTATTAGCAATATTTACATAGCTACATCAACATTAAAAAAACTTAACAGTAGGAAAAATCTCAATTAGAAAGAGTTTTGTAACATTCAAAGTAAATAATAAATACATTTTCAATGTTGCTGAGACTTAACAGAACTGTTCATGCTAATAAAACCAAGTATAAAATGAAATAAAATTTAGCTAAATACTTTTTAATTTTATAATAAAAGAAGTTAAATTCTTATAAGTCAGCATGAACAACATGGCTTATTTAAGGGGTTGTAAAAATGTGTAAAATACTTGGATTTCAGTGTTTTGATTTTTAAAAGGAAGTTCTATATATACACATATAAAAGGAAAAACTCAACCTGAGCAACTTGTTGCAAAGGGTTCTGTTCACATGAAAATACTGTGCAATTTCTACATAAGTTATATTTCAAATCCACTTAAACACTAGTAGTTAGGATAATTTACCACATATTTAAAATATTACTAAGAAGAAGATTAGTGAGCAGCATAATAAAGGTACTAGAGTCTCTTCCTGCCTAAAAGAACATTTATGTTGACTCAACTCTAGGCCAATTTAAAACTAGAAAAATTAGTTTGCTCACTAGTTTTGTAGCTTTCCACTTATTCTAACTAATCAGAATGAAAAGAAAAGTATAGTGTTACCCCCCACCTTCAAAATTATATGCTGATATTCTTTGGGACCAAAATGAATTTCACGTATAGTACCAGAGGACTTCATGGTTCGTTTGGAATTGAAAAGGATTCACCAACCTCAAGAAAATGATGCAAATCTCCCAAAAGAAGAATTTATCTATTATAAGAATAGGGTTGGGTGACATCTACTGGAACATATGACTTGTGACTTCACTTGTACTAAAATCTGTTTTTAAAAACTGTGAATACATGAGAGTTTCTGAGTTCAAAAGTATATTAAATATGATTCATTCAAGGTCTTCTGTTTCTTCAGAAAATAGGTCCGCAAGATCAGCCACTGTCAAGACTGAAGCCTCTGACTGCTTCAATGATGAGCTAGTATGGCTGCAGAAATTTTAGAGAGCAGAGTAAGATTAGCCAAAGTCATTTTCCTTGAGAAAGAAATAGCACACAATGCAAAGAGCCATTCTAAAACTTCTACTATCTACCCTCCAAAGTATGTCTAGAGGAATCCGGATGGTGAGATAACTGAGTTCGTTTAAAAGCAGTGCACATCATTTTATTTATTAGTTGTAGTCTCTTTCATGAAAATGTTATTCCAAGAAGAGTTTAAAAGGCACCAGTGAGGCTCGGACCACACAATTGTCTCTTTACTATCAAAAGTTAAACTGTCTCACAGGAAATTTTAACAGGTTTCTATCCTGAGGATACTTAAATCAAAGATGATTAGTAACAAGAAATCAACAAAAAACCAAGTAAAAACTGAAACCTAAAACTAACTTTTATTTTACTTATGTGGTAGCCTCTTTTTTTCCTTTTAGATTTCTAATGGAAGAAAACAATTTCTGACTTCAAATCACTATTCTGCTCAGCAGAACAGATCGGCAGAAATGGCCCCTTTTAAGGCGATATTCCACTTTTTGGATTTCCTCCAATCAGACTTATCTTACAAGAATGTCATAAAGTATCAGTTAATGATTGTTAAGGACTTTGAAGAGGAAAAACATATGGTACAAGTGTTAAGAAGTTTTATGATTTCCAAATTGGATTTGTTTGCTGACCAAATCAAAAGTTTTACTACTATAGTACAGTAGCACCACATTCTTTTGCTTTTGGTGTCAACAATAAAATTAATAGCTGAATTCTATGCTCACACTCTCCCTTTTGTATATGACTATCAAACATACAAAAAACAAATGTTCATATTTATCCATACTAGGTTAAAACTTTCAATTTTGGGGAGCAGAAACATTTTTTCACATAAATTGATCAAGGGTTGCTTTATAATCCGATAGTTTTAATACACACATATATTTCCAATTTATTATTTCATGTTTTGACTCAAAATTCAAAATTAAAGTGAAATCAATGTGTAACTAGTTTTTTCCTCCATTAAAACAAAGAGTCTTAATATATTTAATATTGCATGTAGACTCTATTTTAAAAGGCACATATGCTTTTAGTGTGTGAACTAAATGCGAAAAGATATTAGATGAGCCATAATAACTGCTCTTCTTCCAAGTTAGATGAAGATGAATTATTTTGCAATTTGTAAATGATTTTTCTAATGAAATCAGTTATGCCAAATAAAGGTCTTAAATTTGTGCTTTTTCACACACACACATATGTATGCTTGACAAAATTGCTTTTTTAATTTAATTGATCATTGTTACCTCCTCTCAGCGGTTTTCAACATTGCCTGCATTCTTTCTTCAATAGTTGCTTTAATTAGGAATCTGTGAACAATGGTAGGCCTATAAGATGAATAAAAATGAAAAAGTCATAGGGACAGGAATAAATACTGGACCTGTGGTTTTGTTAGCACAGGAAACTCCCAGGAGAGGAAACTCCCTCTACCAATCAATATAGGTTGACACCTTTTCTGTAACTTATAGCTTCAGAGTTACTTGGATGACTGTGTGACTTGTCCAGGGTCACACAGCTAGTATGTGTCAGATGCAGTCCTTGGACACTGGTTTTCTAGGCTAATGGCCTGCTTTCTATATACTATAATGTAAGCTTCACATTAAAATATAATAAACATACTAATTAAAACCAGTCATAAAGAATCAATATTATATATAATTCTTTAAACTCTCAAAGTAAAATATGAATGTGCATACTAGTTAAAGAAATAGCAAAAATTCCTAAACAGAAACTGATATCATTTATATATGAAGTAAACGTCTTACAATAGTCTGCTGTTACATAGATGTCCAGAAAATGAGTTTAAGTTAATGTGGAAAGATGTGGGGGAGCACTTAGAGAACTTTTTTTCTGGCAGAGTACTCCTGTTGACTGCTCACGGTAGTGATTTGTATAAAAACATAGTACACAAGTCTAAACCAAGCTTTGCACCGTTCCTTTCAAAACCAACTCTCCTTTACCAGCTTCCTCATTTCTGTCAATGGCACTGTCAATCTTCTGGAAATGTCAGCTTGAAACTCTTTTAGGGATTTAGGGAAGGGATCGGACAAAATGACTAAATGGGAAAATATTCTGGTTTTAGGCTATAAAATTTCTTTTTATTACTGATAACCTAAAACAAATGGAAAACCACCATGTATAGATTTAGAAATATCAGGTTTCCTCTCTTGAAAAATGTCAGGATTTAAAACCTAACTTGTCATTTCCTAGACTGAACAATTTAGACAACAAAAGAACAACTGCTGGATTTAGAGTCAGAAGATATGAGTCTGAGCCCCTGCTCTGCTTACTACCCACGTAACTGTAAATAAGTATCATTCTCTGAATCTTTCTTTTCTTATCTACTATTGATAATAATGATAAATACCAGCTCCATTTATGTAGTGCTTTACATATATTTGATCTTTATGAAACCCTGTGAGGCAGGTGCTCTTCTTATGCCCATTGTGTAGAAAAAGCAATTGAGGCTTGGTTAGGTTGAACGACTTGCTCAGTGTGGCAAAGCAATGAGGTGTCAAGGGTGGGATTTGAACACAGGTCTTCTTGACTCAGTATCAGTAAACGTCCACTAGTACTTCTCTAAATGAGCAGGCTGGATTAGATGACCTTTAAGATCCCTTCTAATTCTAATATTCCATAATCTGATGGTGATAGAATAAATAATGAGTACAAACAAGAATTTAAGTGAAAAACAGTAAGTTCAAAAAAAAGATCAGCTCCAAAGCTTGCCATTCCCTTGTATCTTTTCATTTCTTATCAGTTTAAAATAATTCTTTGGAAAACTGGCTTTAGCTATGCACATGTTCTCTTCACATAAAAGATTACCATGGCATCCTTATGCTAAATTTTCTTTTTTTTTAAATAAATTTTATTTAATATATTTAGTTTTCAGCATTGATTTTCACAAGAGTTTGAATTACAAATTTTCTCCCCATTTCTACCCTCCCCCACTCCAAGATGGCGTATATTCTGGTTGCCCTGTTCCCCAGTCTGCCCTCCCATCTGTCACCCCACTACCCTCCCATCCCCTTTTCCCTTCCTTTCTTGTAGGGCAAGATAAATTTCTATGCCCCATTGCCTGCGTATCTTATTTTCTTGTTGTCTGCAAAATTTTTTTTTTTGTTTTTGAACATCTATTTTTTAAAACTTTGAGTTCCAAATTCTCTCCCCTCTTCCCTTCCCACCCACCCTCCCTAAGAAGTCAAGCAATTTGACATGGGCCACATGTGTATCGTCATGTATAACCCTTCCACAATACTCATGTTGTGAAAGACTAAATATATTTTGCTTCTTCC